>CM062805.1:3047548-3458337 GCA_031772625.1 Pinus tabuliformis | reverse complement strand
GTATGCCATGAGATTAAAAATGTATTTAAGAGTAACTAATTATTTCTTTAAGAATTAATAAATAATTATTTATTCTTGAATGTAATTGTTTGTGTCAGTTCAATGTCACTATGCATCTTGCCTTAATAAGGAATAAAACTTTATTACAAATGGGGATGGGGGAAAGTTTGTTGCCGATATTTAATGTAGAGGTGCCATAGAGTTTGTTAAATTTGTTTTTTCGTTGTTTTTTCCACCAAAGAAATCAGGCTTGGAGCAATTTTTAGGTGTACATAATCTTGCTCCAAGATTGGAGTGTAGAACTTGTAAGAACCAAACCTCCACATGTAAATGTAAACTTAAACGTTAGACCACAAGAATATTTGACATTATTACCTATTCTCAATTACCTATTCATGAAAACAAGTGGATGCGAGCATGTGGGTAGGATGCACATCATATGAGGTGTTGGATTGGAGCAATTTTTAGGTGTACATAGTCTTGGTTTCACATTGTTGGTTCTTGGGTTTTGTCTGAATTCCACTTTCACACCTGGTGGCTATGAAGACACTATAAAACTTTGGCATTCCAATTAGAATTATGCGCAGGGTAGATGGAGGGCTTAGGGTGCGGGCACAAATTGTTTATGTCCTTGACTCCTGTTGATGTCTTGTAAGGAGGACATCAAGCCGGAATTACAATGTCTTTTTAATTGGAAAGTTGTGGAATATTTCACACAATGGGTGCCCAATATTGGGTGGCCAATGTTGGGCACAACAAAGATCGCCAAATCCAATATTTCTTAAAAATTCATCTCTACGGGTGGATCAATGAAGACTTTTTCCCATCAAACTTTTTTGGGAAATGGAGGATGAGGACATTTGTGGGTGTTAAGTGTGAAGCCAAATTCATGCAAGATTCTAGATCCTTCTACTCCTCCATTAGTTTCTAGATCTCCATCTAAATCACATGCAAGATTCTAGATCCTTCTACACCGCCATTAGTTTCTAGATCTCCATCTAAAACACATGCAGGATTCTAGATCCTTCTTCAGCCTCTATAATTTTGTAATTTCTCTGGCCAAGGAAAGCAAACCAAGGTCTAGGGCTGTTACGTAATGCAAAGTGATTTCTATTCTCCAGTGATTGTTTTATCTATTCCGCTGTTTCTGATTGAGTAATCTTGTTGTTTCTCCATTTGTCTGTCTCTGAAATTATTCTTTGCTATTGCCGTCTAAGTCTCTGAGTATAAATCTCCTGTGTGTTATGTGTGCTCCGAACTAACAACTGGTATCAAAGCTAGGGTCGAATATCCACTGTGCAAGCTGCTTAGTGCCATTGCCTTACTCTCGCAGCATTCATTAAAACGTTGGTTGTTACCTCTGGAGCTGTTGAAGGATCTGTCCAAGAAATCAGAAATCCCTGCAAAGAAGAGAGTCTAGGAAAAGGATATGTTCAGGAAATAGCTGAGGAACTAGCTAAGGAACGTTAAGACAGTTGTTGCAAGAAACAAAAAGGCAGTGGGCATATGGTGAAATGTGCAATGAAGCCTAAAATGTGCAGTGCGTAAGTGCTTTACGTGGAGTTCATAATTTTTTTCATCAAGCTTGCACGTATACATCAAGTTTTTTTTTTAAACCGACATATGTATGTGTGAAATGTGAAAAGGTTAAAACATTATATATGTTTTTTATATTTATTATGAAACATATATAATTATATGTTGGAATTTTGAAAAGTATATTTTAAAAGGAGTAGGAATTTTGAAAAGGGTATTTTAAAAGGAGGAAGGTCATTATTACTAAATTTTAAAGAGTAATAATTAAATTTTTACTTTTAAGTGGAGCTTTTTTGTGTTTTGAGGCGTGAATTTGATTGAAAATGGAGACAACAGTTACTGATATGGAGAAGTTGAGCAGTGCTAATTTTGCACTATGGAAATCACAGATGGAGGATATACTGATTCTGAAGGATCAGTTTTTGCTGATTGAGGGCACAACAAAGAAACCCTCATCGACGACAAATGAAGAATGGAATAAGCTAGATAGAAAGGCGATTGCAACAATCTGCCAATATCTAGCAAAGAATGTGTATTTCAATGTGTCCGGAGAAAAGACGGCTGAAGGATTATGGAAGAAGCTCCATGATCTATATGAGAAGAACATGACATCAAACAAAGTGTTCTTGATGAAGAAGATTTATAATCTCAAAATGAAGGAGGGTGCTTCAGTTTCTGAGCACTTGAATGCATTTAATATTATTACTAATCAACTTACCTCTGTTAAAATCATTTTAGATGATGAAATTAGAGCTATTTTGCTAATGTGTTCTATGCCAGACAGCTGGGAAAATTTAATTGTAGCTATGAGCACTTCAACAACTTTAGGGACCCTAAAGTTTGATGATGTCAGTAGTAGTTTAATGAATGAGGAACTGCAACGCAAGTTAATTGCGGAAAACCAGGGAGGAGAAGCTTTAGCTCTAGCTAATCATGGTAGGAGAATGGATCGAGGCCTGCAAGGGCAATCAAGATCGAGAGGCCAATCAAAATCAAGGAGAGGAAGGATCATCTGTTTTTGTTGTGGCAAACCCGGGCACATGAAGATGTCGATTCTGGAAGAAAGGACAAAAGGATCATAGACCGTTCAGCACAAATCACAAGTCATCCAGCACAAATGAAGATGAGACTACTGCTGTAGCCACAGATGGTGATGTGTTGTTTACTGTTTCAATAGAGGATGCATGTGTATATACATCTAGCAATAGCTTTGATTGGATCCTTGACTCTGGGGCATCTCACCATGTAACCCCATGCAAAGATAGTTTTGTTTCATATAATCCTGGTGATTATGGTAGAGTGCATTTGGGGAATAATCATTTTTGTAGTATTGCTGGAGTGGGAGATGTCCAAATCAAAATGAAATATGGACAAGATATATTGTTGAAACAGGTCAGGCATGTACCAGAAATGCACATGAGTTTAATCTCTATGGGACGACTAGATGATGAAGGCTATTCCACAAGCTTTGGAAAAGGAGGGTAGAAAATTAGAAAAGGAGCATTGGTTGTGGCCAAAGGACCCATGACAGGAACATTAAACACATTGAAGACACTGATAGGAAAATCAGATTTGGCTGCTGTCACAAAAGAAGGAAATTCAGCAGATCTGTGGCATAAGCGTTTGGATCACATGAGCGAGAAGGGCTTAAAAATCCTTATTGGTAAAAATTTATTGCCAGGTTTGAAATCCTACAATCTTGATCTTTGTGAGCATTGTATATATGGTAGACAAAAAAGGGTTTCATTCCTTAGATGTGGCCATGTTAGAAAGAAAAATGTGTTAGAATTGGTACACTCAGATGTGTTTGGGCCTGTTAACATCAAATCATTAGGAGGAGAATAATATTTTGTAACATTTATAGATGATGCATCCAGGAAGGTATGGGCATATCCTACGAAAAGTAAAAGTGAAGTGTTTGGAATATTTCAAAAATTTCATGTTGTTGTTGAAAGAGAGACTAACAAATTGCTCAAGTTTTTAAGAATAGATAATGGTGGAGAATATTGCTCAAATGCATTTAAGGAATATTATAACAGGTTTGGCATAAAGCATGAGAAGACTGTGCCTGGTACTCCTCAACCGAATGGTGTCGTAGAAAGGATGAATCACACCATTATGGAAAAGGTATGTTGTCCAATTCTGGTTTGGAGAAGAATTTTTGGGCTGAAGTAGACAGGACCACTTGCTACCTCATAAATAGATCTCCAACTACAACCTTGGATGGCGGTATCCCTGAATAAGTTTGGATTGGTAAGAATTTGAATTATTCTCACTTGAAAATCTTTGGATGTGAAGCATTTGTACATATTCCCAAAGAAAATAGAACTAAGCTAAATGATAAATCTATGAAATGCATTTTTTTAGGATATGTGGATGAAGATTTTAGTTATCGTCTATGGGATCTAGTCAAACATAAAATTATTAGAAGCAGGGATGTTGTATTTAATGAGTCAGAAATGTTCAAGAGGATTGTAGGTGAGTTGGAGGTCAAGAAAGTTATTGACAGGTTTGAAGAGCAGCAGGAAAACATACCACCAATACAAGAAAATGAACAAAAAATTCAGGAACATAAAGAACAACAAGTGGAAAATGATGAACAACAAGAAGAAGGAATATTGCTGGAACCTTTACAGGAGATTCAACCTAATAATGCACCACCACAGTTGGTTCGTAGATCTTCTAGGCCTCATAAGCCTTCACAAAGGTATCATCCTTCAAACTATATTTTGTTGACTGATGAAGGTGAGCCTAATTGTTTTCAAGAAGCTTGTAAAGTTGAGCACAGTGAAGAATGGAAGAAATCAATGGAAGAAGAAATGAACTCTTTGCTGGAAAATAAAAATTTGGAGTTGGTAAACCTCCCAAAAGGTAGAAAGGCTCTACAAAACAAATGCTTTTACAGGATTAATCATGAAGGTAACGAAAAGAAGGAGAGGTATAAAGCAAGGCTGGTGGTGAAAGGGTTTTCCCAAAAATAAGGTATTGACTTCACTGAAATTTTCTCACCTATTGTTAAAATGTCATCCATTAGAGTCATTCTTGGTCTAGTTGCTACTTTAGACTTAGAATGTGAACAATTAGATGTAAAAATTGCTTTCCTTCATGGTGAATTGGAGGAAGAAATTTATATGGAGCAGCCAGAAGGCTTCATAGAAAAAGGTAAAGAAGACTTTGTTTGCAGGTTGAAGAAGAGTCTCTATGGGTTGAAATAGACACCTCGACAATGGTACAAGAAATTTGATTCATTCATGTTGGAACATGGTTTTCAGAGGTTGGAAGCTGACCATTGTGTCTATATCAAGAGGTATGATCAAGGAAAGTATATCATATTATTGTTATATGTGGATGACATGTTGATTATTGGGCATGATAAGAATAAGATCAATAGGTTGAAGAAAGATTTGGGTAGCAAATTTGCAATGAAGGATTTGGGACCAGCACAACAGATATTGGGCATGCGGATTATGTGTGATAGGAAAAATGAAAGGTTGTGGTTGTCACAAGAAAAATATATCAAGAAGGTGCTTGACAGGTTGAATATGAAGGATGCCAAGCTAGTTGGTACACCCCTTGTAGCCCACTTCAAGCTGAGTACTGAATTATGTCCTAGTGATGACAAGGAGAAAGAAGAGATGAGAAAGATTCCTTATGCTTCAGTGGTTAGCAGCTTGATGTATGCCATGGTGTGCACATGACCAGACATTGCATATTCAGTGGGAGTATTGAGTAGGTTTGTTGCCAATCTAGGCAAACAACATTGGCAAGCTGTAAAATGGATTTTGAGGTTTCTCAAGGGTACTAGTCATTATTGTTTATTTTTTGGTCATGATGAGACTGTGCTTGAAGGATTTACATATGCGGATATGGCTGGAGATATGGACACCAGAAAGTCCACTATAGGTTATTTGTATACATTTGCAGGTGCAACAGTATCTTGGGTGTCAAGGCTACAAAGAATAGTAGCCCTCTCTACAACAGAACCAAAGTACATAGCTGCAACAGAAGCTTGTAAAGAGATGTTGTGGATGCAGCAATTCCTAAGAGAGATAGGAATAAAGCAGGACAAGTATGTGTTATATTGTTATAGTGAGAGTGCCATTCACTTGGCAAAAAACCCAGCATTTCATTCAAAAACCAAGCACATTGACTTAAGGTACCATTGGATCTGACATGTGTTAGAGGAAAAACCGTTATCCTTGGAAAAGATCCATACAAATAGGAACCCTGCTGATATGCTCACTAAGATTCTACCACGAAATAAACATGAGTTATGTAGAGGCATGGTAGGACTCGGTGTGACTTGATTCATGACTCTTATTTGGCTTCAAATGGGAGAATGTTAAGTGTGAAGCCAAATTCATGCAGGATTCTAGATCCTTCTACTCTGCCATTAGTTTCTAGATCTCCATCTAAATCACATGCAAGATTCTAGATCCTTCTACACCACCATTAGTTTCTAGATCTCCATCTAAAACACATGCAGGATTCTAGATCCTTCTTCAGCCTCTATAAATTTGTAATTTCTTTGGCCAAGCAAAGCAAGCCAAGGTCCAGGGTTGTTATGTATTGCAAAGTGATTTCTGTTCTCCAGTGATTGGTTTATCTATTCCATTGTTTCTGATTGAGTAATCTTGTTGTTTCTCTATTTTTCTGTCTCTGAAATTATTCTTTGCTATTGCCATCTAAGTCTTTGAGTATAAATCTGCCGTGTGTGTTATGTATGCTCTGAACTAACAGTGGTACATGTGATGTTAGATAAGAATGGTTAAGAACAACATGAATTTTTTTACTTTGTGACATGTGATGCTGGATAAGAACAACAAGGAGAAAGAAATTTTTCTATTGTTGTTATTGAGCGAGAGTGAGATGAGTGTGAGCTTACATATTCTCTGTAGTAGATCCCAATGGCATAAAGCTAGGTAGGCCACACCCTTTCGTTGAAAATGTCAAGGCAAGTCATAGTCCCATTGAAGTGGACCATCCACCTCCACTTAGTTTCTGATTGCTATTACGTTGGGTTGGTGTTTTTGTCTTTTGGGTTGAGTTGTCCTGATCAAGACCTTTGGTATAGCTTTGCATGCAACAAAGAAGTAGTAAATAAAAATGTTTATCTTTTTTGAATGCGATGAAAAATAGGACAGAGCAGAGGACACTCTTACCCTATGGGGAGGATGTTATATTGCAAACTTTTGAAGTAAGCTTTGTGAATTTTTGGCAAGATTGTCATCCAATCTAAAAAAAAATGGTCATAAACATTTAATATAGGTCACTCTTACGATAAAAACACCCTTCATTTTCTTTTCTCTATTATATTGATCTTGATTTATATTGAGTTCAAAGTGTTCAAGAGTTCAAAGTGTTTGCGGTAAGTTTCCTTATCGGATGTATAAACTTTTTATTTAAAGGATATTTTTGTTTAGTATAGTATATTTATTAATAAAATAAAAATAATTGTTTTTCAGGTAGTTTGATTAGTGATCATGATATGAAATCTTTGTGAAGTTTATGGGTGGAGCATGCATGGATTTATTTAGAGATTTAGTGGTACCTTATATGGAAGTACAAGCCCACCCTCACCCCCACTCACCATAGTGATATAAAGTCTTTGTGAAGTTTGTGGTTGGGGGCATGCAAGGATTTACCTAGAGGTTTAGTGGTAGACTTCCGAATCAACCTTTTAGGCTAGTACAAGCTGACCCCACCCTAGTTATTGATTCCTATAAATACTATATATATAAAGCAAGAATAATTAAATTTATAGTACATATAAAATTGAGAGGGAATTTATTTCTATTTCACTTATCATTTGTGAATAATTATCTTTTATATGAAATTTTCAATTCCCTTCCTTCCTATATATATATTTATATATGTATATGGATGAGATTTATCTCTATTTTGCTTATTATTTTTGGATAATGTTCTTTTATATAATATGATACAAGTTCAAGAAGTAACATATTTCTAATAAAACTAGGATGGATGTAAACTTTGTGAAATTCTCAATTTACTTTGTTGATATGAATAAGGAGAGGAGTTAAAAATATTGACAACTTGTTTTCCCTTTTAGACACATCAATTATAACGATGGTTTAAAGCACTTATGATATGTTTAAAAACTTATAGATACTGTGGAAAAAATAATGGTAATGGTTAGTGGGAAAAATGGAGGTCAAGATAAAAAATTGTGAGGTATACCAAGTAATTATTTTGTAGGAGGATTGACTTTGGTTAATTTTATCTTTTTATATATTTTATCATATATTTTAAAGGGTTATTTATTTTCTTCTTCTCATAATATTAGAATTTGGTGGTTTAGCAAAAAGAAAAATGGAAAGTGGTTGTTTGACCCAAAGATGAAAGGTGAACATTAAAATTTCCTATATGGGAAAGCCATCTTTAAAAGAGATTATGGAGAGTCATCAAGCGATAATTGTGTAAAAGCACATCTTTAAAAGAGATTATGGAGAGTCATCATTCATGGAGTCATATGGGAAGCGATAATTGTGTAAAAGCATATTAGCCTTTATTTTATTACTAATAGGATTATGGTAAGAGGAAATAAATATGTAATGTTTCCACTCACTAAAATTTATGGTGTATCCTTTGAATAGCATGTTAAATAGCTACGGGAAAGGTAAGAATAAATCCATGGTGGGTTATAAAAATAATCACGCGTTCATAAAGACAAATATAATTATTGTAGGATAGCGATATTTTAACCATTAAGAAGGTCATAGACCATGAATCTATTAATAGATGGAAATGAATCCATAAGCATTTGTCAACAATGATGGAATATGGTAGGTTCTATATAACTAGAAGGGGAAACTTAAAATGTATGGAGTGATTACATTGAAAAACATAGGAGAATATATGTAAGATAAATGAAGAAGCTAATTCCTTAGTGTAATCAAAATCAAACTTTAGGTTTTTATTCAACAAGAATGGGCTGCCAAGCAAATTTTTCTTCTAATTCTAAAAATAGAGCTTGGTAGTGAAAACGTTTATGGAAGGTCAGCCCCCAAAGAAATAAAAAATATTCATGTGGTTTGAATTACAAAATAAAGTTTTAACATTGGAGAATATATAGATAAGAAAAAAGTAGAATCCTAGGATAATGATATCTTTTCAAAGAGAGTGATGAAGATATATATCATATACTTGCTAAATGATCTTATGTGAAACTATGGTTAGAACTAAGTAGATAATGGGTTTAATGAGAGGTTTGGTGGGTCAAACAATATAGAAAACCCTAAGAAGTTGGCGGGGAAAGAAAAAAAAAAGGAGTGGAGGATTATTCCGTTTTTGACATGTTGGGGAGTGTGGCTGACTAGAAATCAATTTCTTTTTGAGAATACGTAGATTCCATTATTTTAGAAGGGCCACCAAATAAGATATTTAGTCTTAGAATATAAAATTCCAATTAATAAAAAAACTACAACGAAAATGTCAAACATGATTATTAACAAACGCTAATCTTATAGCCTTTTTCACGATTCAGCAAGATCCTAAAGCAAAAAGAAGTTCCATAAGTTATTTATTCAATTTAATGCTCATTTCTTTGAAGCAATGGTAACTTTGGGGAAAAGTTCCAATAATTTCATTAAACTCATGTTTAAGGATGTTTCAAAATTTTGGAGAAAAAAATTAAGTCTACTCAAATTTATGGGGATTCTAAACTAATTATTAAATATATGGATGGTTAGACAAAGTATTACATATTCATTTTAAACTTTTGGATAATCACGTTAAAGAAGTTATAAGAAAATTTCAAAGTGATTATTTGTTTGACATGTAGAGAAAACAAAATATGAAATAATACATGTCACAAAAGAAGGAAACTCAATGGCAAAAGGCATAGTTGTATGAAGAAAGCATAAATGGATTTAGCTTCATTTTCAAATAAATTTATGCCTAGAACAAATATTTAGTCTCATTATTGTAGGTTCCTTTGAACTCAAAAATCGATTCGTCTGTCATGTTATGTTTTTTGTATTTGCTTCTTGTTACTAATTGCTTTCATGTGTAGCAGAAAATCAAAGAAAATATGGTTAGAAACTAATCAATCTCACATAAACAAATCACTCAATGCTCCATTTCTTAGAAATGAATTATAATTTATAAGGAAAACTCAAACATTAGTCAACTTCTAAAGTCACGAACATGATTAAACACTTGCTCTAAACCTAGGTAGCTTCTAAGTAATTCTAGAACACTTAGTTTTTAACAATTAGTTAATTTCCCGATCAGTACTAAGACTCCCCTTTAAAAGAGAAATGAATTTTCTACAAGACACAACTTAATTCTACAAATTTCAAACTTAGTCTTTCCAACATGCTTGGTAAATATGCCAGCCACATTTTCATCTGTATTGCAATATGCCAAGTGAATTTCTTTTCACTGTATTTTTTATCTTATAAAATGATGTTTTGTTTCAATGTGCCTTGACTTGGCATGATACACTAGATTATTTTCCAATTTGATGGAGCTTACTGTAGGTATTTGTTGCTTTTCTCCAACATCTTCAAATGATTCTTTTGAGACATAATACCTCACAAGTAGCATGCATAATGCTTTATGCTTGGCTTCTATGGATGGCAATGAAATAGTTGGATATTTATTATTGTGCCATGATATAACTTTAGATCCTATACTGAACACATATGTAGAAGTGGAGTTCATGTCATCTGGATTTCTAGCCCAATCAGAATCAGTATGACTTATCAGCTCAACATTACAATAATTAATACATTCAATTCTAAAATTAGTAGTTCCTTTTAAGTATTAAAGGACCCTCATTGTAGTATTCCAATGACTATTATGAAGCTTATCCATAAATTGACTAAGTGTACTAACTGAATTTGCAATATTTGGTGTGGTTGTAGTGAGATAATTCAAATTTCCCACCAACTATCAATACAAAGTGGTTCTATCATCACTGTTGAGTTTCATTTTTTTATATAATAGATAAGACACTGCCTTATATTCATCCATACAAAACATCTTGAATATTTTCTTTACATATTTACTTTGCATGATTAAGGTCTTACCATTGTCTCTAAAAACCTCTATACCTAAACAATAGTGAAACTATCCAAGATGCTTCATCTCAAGTACTTGGGACATATGTATTTTGATATATTCAATCAAGTCAGTAACACTCCCTATTGATGGTGTATTTATATGTTTCTTATTTCAATAGCGATTTAGGCTACAAAATACATTTTATTTTGTCACACTGGGTTTGGTAAGCTTGTGAGGCACTCTGTGCAGTATACACAAGAGGAAAGCTCCCCACGTTGTTCTTAATGGCCTAATCAAGAAAAGCTCATGGGGACACTGATTCAGATGGAAGAATTGGCTCAAGGATAACCCATTACTTGGCTAAATGGCCTTATGCACTTAGGTCTTGTTTGAGGGTGGCTAACTCTGTGTCACTGAGTGAAATCAAATCCTAGAAATTATACAACACTTGATTCCGCAACATTTGCTTTAGAGTATGTTGGCACTACAGTGGTTAACTATAGGTCTCATCCCCTAATTAACCTAATTTGAAATAATTACTAATCTATGGAATAAAAGAAAAGAACATAAAACCACATGTTAACTACTATGATAACTATTATTCTAAAAATTGTAATAAACCGAAATAAGATCAACCAAATATTAAAGCATTTAAACACATGAAAACTACTACAAACATAAACAAACAATTAGCCTACTTGCAAAATAAAAAGAAAATTAATTGGCAGATTACCGCACCTTGAGTAGGACCCTCCCTAAAGCTAGCATGTGTGTTCATGCTGTTATACTATGAGCGCAAGGTTGAATTTAGTACCAAACTCATCCACAACAACATATCAAATCATAATCACAAAACTCAAATAGATTCACACACAACTTTATATTACGATTTATATTGAAAACAAGTACTAGTTACAAAGCTTATTTATTGATCACTATTATGCATTGCAAGGCACACACACATGTACATACATATACCTATATATATACACATATACATGTACACACACACACACGTGCACACACACACACACACACACGTGCGCACACACACACACATACAAATATACATATACCGATATACATATAAGTATACATATATTAAAAGAGGCTTTGTTTGAATTTGGATGACAATATGACCCCTCTTGGTGGACCAAATCAAGAACAAAAATAACAGCTCATTAATTCTAGTTATGGTAATAACAAAATATAGTTACATATTCCAAATTTGTGATTAATATGAAAACTGTATGCGACTACACAGGTGAGTGTTTCAATTCGAGTTCTCACTCAACTTGGAACCATGTTTTCTAACTGGTTCCGAGATGTTAGTACCTGGTTAGGAATTGAGACATAATGTATTATTTTGATTAATGATTTATGGTTTCTTGTGGTTTTCCACTCAAATATGTGCCAAACAAATATGTCGATGGGACCGTGATGTTTGGTGCCAACGTGCACATTCAATCTATCCCAATACCTCCACAAGGGTGTTCCCCGTGGCTTCAAAATAATTGGGGTTCTGTTGATGCCTCAAAATTCACTGCAACAACATGGGGGATAACCACCGAGTCCAGACCTTAAACAACTCCTTTTCTGTTTAGGGTAGTGGCTCCGACCGGATATAATGAGACTAGTTTCCCAACGAGAGGTGATTAAATGGATAAGAAGTTCTTATAATGGGATGGAAAAAATGGATTTGGAATGGTTTATGACTAAAAGATAAAACATATAAAATAATCTACTTATTCACCGGGTATTTTCTTAATAGTTTGATTGTGATCTAGAATAATTTTCCTTAGTAGATGAGTAAGAAATTAATCATTTACTTCAGAGTTTAAAAACGATTTAAATTAATTCTTTTAATTAAGAAATTAATTAAAAGAATGATGATAAGCTTATATCACAATCAAAATATTATTAATTGTCTTTGATACATACCATTAAAATATTGCAGCACTTAAACATATTCAAAAATGAATTTATGCCAATGTCGCTTTACAAAAATGCATATAACACAAAACATAGAGAAACTGCAAACACTAAAAGAAAACATAATCGCTTTAAAATACTGATAAAAATACCATATCCAAAAAATACTTTCTTTTCAAATAATTAGCAGTCTCAGCCTTTTCTCCTTTGCTCCAATGCTTTAAAGTAATACAAAAATGCAATAACTCTCAAGTTTTTTTGCAAAAACCAAAGAGGTCATGATCCGAAAATTTTATTCAAACAAGTACTCAAGAATGAATGCAGAAGTACGAATTCTTCCTTAGGATTTCTCTATCAAATTATGGACCATTAAATCGATACATCATGTGTGTTTAAATAATAATACAAAATTTGAAAAAATAGGAGGTTTGCACAAAATTCTGAAAAAATTAAATGAAGTTCCTTGAATCATGAAAAATAAAAATAGTTTGTCATTTCTGGCTTATTATCCTTGACTTTCGATCACATTGTCTTTGCTTTCTACAGATTCTAAGGAAAAAATCTTCCTTTTCCTCTGCGTAGCTATCTCCTCCTCATTGTTGAGCTCTGTGTATACCTAGAAGGATAAGCCATGAATAAGTAAATCGTGAATCGAGACTGTATTTTCATATAAAATTGAATAAAAACAGGCGGGAGCGTTTTAATGCAACAACCAAAATCTAAATCGCAATCACTTGAAAATCGGGGGCAGAACCCGAAATAATCGCAATCACATCTAAAACTGGGAGTACTTCGATAAAAAATCAAAGGGGGCCTTTTGAAATCATATCTCAATTGCTTTTAGACTAGAACTTATATCAATCAAGACCAAATCACAATCGCTGTGAAACCAAGGAGTTATACCAGTCGGAATTGCATCAGAATGGAATGGGTAGAGGAGGAATATGGCACGTGGCCCTTGAATCTTGCGGTTCGATATCACAATCGCAACAATGAAAATGTGGATGGCTATCGATTCCAAACTATTTTCGATTTTCTATTTGCAGGATGACGTAATGGTGACGTGGAGATGACGTGGATCTGACATGGTAGATGACGTGGCAGACTACGTGTCAGTCGAAAGGGTCTTGCTGGGGCTTCTATCACAAATCACAATCGGTGGTTCGAAGTGGTCAAGTCTGTGGTTCTTCTGATTGCGAGGACACGGGGGGGCGGGGGGGTGTGTTATTAAATGGAGTATATGACTCTGTCAGGTCTGGGCGATCACAATCACAAAGGGGATGAGGGAATCATCCATGGCCCTTGGAATTTGTGATAGCCACGAACGTGGGGTTTTAATAATTACGATTAATTTTCCTGTCAGGTTCAACTGATGAATCGTAATCGCATTTCGCTAAGGCCGCGAGTATTACCATGGGGGGGAATTCCTATGTATGTTCGGATGTGTTTTTTCTTTATGTTTGACAATTGATAATGCTGTCGAGGAGTGGGTTTTTGGATAAGTCATAGTTTTAAATCATAAATCATATTTTAATTGAACTCCGATTTGTTATTTTTATTTTGATAACCCAATGTTTGATACTTAAGGATTTTAAAGCCTAAGTATGAGTTTGGTCTCAGGCTATTTGAATTTTTTTATTTTTATGAAATAAAATCAAATGATAAAAAAATGTTTTATTCCAAAAAAATAAAAATATTTTTTGTGGTTTTAAAACTTAAAAAGGGTCCCCTATTTTTAAATAATTAATTTCATAGGAAATTATTATATAAAAATTGGGGGTTGTTGAAGAGTACAACAATTGGAAACTCACTGGAAGAACCAGTTATCTCTGATGAATAATAACGAAATTCTCCAAAAATTCAGTACAAATAATTTAGGAAGTGGAAACTACTTTTTGAAACATTTAGATAAATAAAATTACTCTGATATAAAATTCATTGTATTGCAATTTATTTAAAAACCTTTCGTGAATGAAAAAACACCTATTCACTTGTATCAGTCATTAATCAATTATAGAGATAAAGTAGGGGGGCTTTTAAAACTTAGCTTTTGATGTACTCGTTCATCACAGGTAGAGCCACTGCTGCCAAAAAGCATTCATAGCTTCGACAAGGTTACCTTTTAACCAACAATAATCTAGTATCCCATCCATTTAGTAGTGCAACAATTAAAGGTAATTTTTTAAATTTTTTCTTTTCTTTTCTATTTTAACTGATGCCTAAACACCATTGTCCCGGTTTGGTGACCAGATAGTGATAATGCCATTCACTTGGTAATAATCAAACGGAACAAGCTGGCTCGTGATGAGACCCCTTGTCTTATAATTGAAACAATCATAAGCCATTACCTTGATTTGGTGTTCAACATTCGTAATGTCAGTTTAATTAGTTCCCTATGATCATGGTGAGCAGGCTCATGATGAAACCTCTTATCTTTTAGATTTATTATATTTTAGAATTACACTCTAAAATTGTTTTTTTAATGGATGGGGAGAATCATTGTCTCCTTAAGAGTGTTGGATGACAAATCTAAGTTGAAAGTGCTTATTAGTAAGGCAATCTTTATTTTTTAAAAGATAACCTTTTTTACTAAAACTAGAGTAAAAGGATATAATTTTTTAATCTAATTTTCAATATTGGTAACCACTTCTTAAAAAATTCCTACCTTCAAATTAAAAAATGAAAAATGACTTCAAGAGATGTTTGAAAAGTCAATAGAGTACTATTTAACATTTTTATTAACATTATTATTATTATTATTAAAGAATTTCTTTAAGATGAACCCATTTACAGGAAGAGAATCTCTCTTCCCTGATAAATCTTGCAGTATGAATGTAGATGGGTCTATCTGTTTGATAATTTGGAATGGATCGAGCCAAAATTTCTGAAATTTTGCGTGTTTCCCTTTTTCTTCATGACCTTTGTCCCACTTAAGAACTAGGTCTCCAAATTGGAAGGATTTTTGTGCAACTGAGCTTGCATCAAAAGAATCTTTAACTATATGTTGATGTTTGGCATGTGTGAGTTTGGAATTTTTCCTTTCTTCTTCAAGTTTTAGGATTTGGGAATGTCTAATTGTAAAGAAGAAGTAGGTGTTTCTTCAATGAATTGAACTAGGGCTAGTGAGGGAAGAGCTAAATGTGATGGAATGATGGCTTCCTTCCCATACATTAGGTTAAATGGAGAAGTACCTATAGAGGCCTTCTGTGTTATCCTATCATCCCATAGAGCAAATATTAATGATTTATGCTAATTACATTGATTTTGGTCAACAGTTCTTTTGATTATTCTTAGGAGGTTTTTATTAGTGCACTATGCTAAACCGTTTCCCCGAGGACAGTAGTTAGCAGAATATTTTAGTTTAAAACCTCTCTTAAGTGCAAACTCAGTCAAACTATTACCCGAAAAGTAAGATTCATTATCAAATATAAGTCCAGAAGGTAAACCAAATCTTCTAATGTTAAATTGATTAATAAACTCAGTAACAACATCAAAATTGGTTACCTTTAACAGAATTTCTTCTACCCACTTAGTCAAATAATATATAGCAGTCAAAATATACTTATGTTGTTTAGAAGAGTGAGGAACGATCTCACCTATGATATCCAATCCCCATTGTTCGAAATGATTTTCAATGTTGATTGGCTGCAGAGGCAAGGCTGATTTTCGTTGTCTTGTAGACTCAGTTTGACATGTTTTGCATTTTCTTACATATGCATGAGTATATTTGAAGAGAGTGGTCCAATAGTATCCTGCATGCAGGATTTTATGCGCGGTAGTATCTCCTCCAAAGTGTCCTCCTGTTGGTCCATCATGAAGTTCATGAAAAACCTTTTGGGATTCATATTTTTCAAGATATCTTAGCAAAACAGAATCATAGTTTCTTCTGAATAACACATTATCAACAATATCATATTGATTTTCTTTCAATATTAAAGCCCTTTTTCTTTTATGATTGAGTTCAGGAGGAGCATATCCATTTTTCAAATTAAAAATCAGATCAATGTATTGTAATTCAGTATTAATAAGGCTTACCTCATATACGTGTTCATTGTTACCTATATCCTCATCAGCTGGTATGTTGGATGTTGTTGTAAGAAATCTGCAGAAACCTTGTCCTTTGATGATTTTGGTTGGTTTCATTTGAATACCATATTCTTGCAGAACTATTACCCAATTTTCTATCTTTTCTCCTAACTCTTTCTACATAAGTAATTGTCTCACTGCTAGGAATGGGACTATTACTTCCGTATGTGTTTTTAAGAGAAAAGGTCTAAAATTCTTTATGGATTTATAAACAGAAAATGCTTGTTTCTCTACCTCTAAGTAATTCAGTTCAGGGCCTTGAAAATTTGAACTAAAAAAAGAGATAACCATTTCAATTTTTTGATCATTAATTTGTGTTAAGATAAGAACATAAGATGTTGAAGAAACGAAAGTATACAAGATGTGGGTGAACGGTTCTCCGCTATAGTTCATTACCGACACCGGGAACGAAAATAACCTCATTTTAGCATAGGTCATGAAGCGGCTGGGCCTAATGACTACAAAACATCCACATCTGTACACCATTGGGTGGCTTCACCAAGGACGTGATCTCTGCATCGTGCAGTAGTGTCACCTTCCCTACAACATCAAGCCCTTCATAGATGAGGTACTGTGTGATGTCGCTCCTCTTGAAGTTTGATAATTATTATTAGGACAACCATACTTATGGAAGCGACATGTTGTATATGAGTCTAGACCTCGATATGTTATTATTTCTTTGGGTACTAAGTTATACAGGATACCAGAGGTAGCCCCACCTACTGCCATCTCTTTGATCTCTACTAAGGAATGCAGTAAGGTCATCTCCCAAACTGGGAAATTTGTTTTCTTCCTGATTCAATCTCAAAGTAAGCGGAAGGTCATAGCCACATTTATAATAGATCTCTTCATAGCTTGACATGGTCCGAGTCCCTTTCAAGTGGGTCTAGGATTTCAACCATTGTGTCTGATTGATGTTGCCAAGACTCATGCGACTACACAAACATGATCCACACATGTATTGTTTGAGGATGATAAGGTGCCATATTTATTAAACGCATCCAACACATCTGGTAGTAGGTTCATGACATAC
The DNA here is from genome assembly GCA_031772625.1 of Pinus tabuliformis. Lineage (NCBI taxonomy): Eukaryota > Viridiplantae > Streptophyta > Pinopsida > Pinales > Pinaceae > Pinus > Pinus tabuliformis. Next base: position 3,440,720 of record CM062805.1, on the reverse strand, counting down.
TAGAGAAGTCAAATGAAAAGTACAAGCATCGACATGATCAACATCGGGTGGCACACAAGTTTCAGGTGGGCGACAAATTCTGGTTGCATTTTTAGAAGGAACACCTTACCAAAGCCCAGATGAAGCTCAAACCACTCCAATATGGTCCTTACATAATTACCAAGGCTATGGGAGACAATTCTTTTGAGCTCATCATTCCCCCATTCCTTGGCCTGCACCCAATGTTTAATGTGGACTGCCTTCGACCATACTTCCCACCATTTTTGGACACATCAGACACTGCATAAAAACTCACACCAAGAGAGTTAAACCCATAATACATGGAAAATGTCACAACTGATTAGATTATGGACATACAAGTCAAGAAAAATTTCCAACAAAATATTTACACTAGATCGGGTTATCAAAGCTAGCCAACTCTTGCACCAAGGCAAGTGGCTCAATAGGGACCAGGTTCAACAAAAATTTCCTCACCTCATGGAGGCTTTGCACGCAGCGGGGACCATGTTGAAGAATCTAGGGCAATTAGTATTAGTAGGATTCTTCTAGGATTGATAACAATTTGTGAAGTTTTTTTACAATGTATCTTAGCTTGATCTTCTTCGTCTTTATTAGTGTGTGTATTTAATTCATCAAACTGATACCAAAATTAAAGAGACAGGAACACAAGATGTTGGATTTCTTCTAGGGCCCAAACCTCTCCTTGTTGGAGAGGAAAACCCGCTCAAAATTATTCTTATAGAGATTCCAATTGATGAATACGAAGACCCTTGACAAAAGTGTTTGACTCAAGATTACCTCCAAGATACTTGTTACTATGACCTGTAGTCTTCGACCTTCAAGTTATAGACTTCTATTTTCACATTGTGTTGCTTCAGAACTCTTCCTTCGCACTGTTGTATCACTATGTTATTTTAGACCTCAGTCTCCTTTTTCCTTCAATGTCTAGGTACAGTCCTCGGCTTCTAGTATTCTCTTCTTCCTTGGCTTTTATAGTTCAACGATGAGAGTATCACTATAATGTTGTGACAATGTCTTATAGAAATCATCAAAACTTTGCTGAGATGACAGAGATAGGAAAAACTTCACCCAAAAATTTCTCAAGACATGTATCACCTTATTGCTTCTTGTAATGTGTTCTTCCTTCTTCGCTCTATTAAGTAGAGAAGTTCGAGATTCCTTGAATATTGTGAGGTGAAGTCACTACATATATATAGTGATGTTGATGGTGCTAGACCCATGAACATGTCAAGGGATCTCCTCGGTAATAATTCCAAATTAGACCTCATACCGTTGGGTGTAGGAGTCCCAGCAGTGGGTCGTACGGTAATGCCTTGACAGCGGTTTCGCACAAAGGCAAGTAAGATGTCTCTGTTGGTAGCAAGGGTGTGACATATGTAGCAAGCCAAGGAAGGTGCATGAGAGGTTCTAACACATGGAGGGTGAGTTGAGTGTGCCCCTTGGAAACCTATGATATCACAGAGCTAAGAAGGGAACACACGAGTGAATATGCCTCAAAACATGGAAGGAAATTTAGCTAGCAATCCAAAGTGATTGTTAAACCAACATCACATTTCAGAAATATTCATACATACATACACATAAATAGCTATACATGCATGCGTAAGCAAACAGAGACATATATCATTTAGAGTAAACAAATAGCTAAAATACAATACAACATATGGATGAAACGTGTTGTCTCTTGTTATATTAAGAAGTGTAACTTCCAGTCATACAACTTCTAGTCATACAATACATCCATGTCCAACTGCTAGTTCCTACATTGGAATGTTATAGCCACAACTGCCCGCTCCTCCAAAGATATGTACTAGATCTATGCAGTGGAGAAGCCAAGGCTCATTACAATACTGTCCAAGCTCTCTCTAAGATAGTCCTATTGGAAGCTTCGCTAACCAAAATCCTTTACAATGAGTTATGAGGGACTATTTATAGCAAAGGGTGGGGTGGCCCTTGACATTCCTCTTTGTGATAGTTCATCTACCCTCATGACTCTTCATCTACTCTATGACTGTTACATCCAACTATCGACACTTGAACTTACACTTGACAAGACGTTACATTATAATGCACATGTACCCATGTGAGACAAAATGGCTTGAGCAAGCCATGAAAGATATCACTCTGACTCGGACAATTGTTGGAAGACCAACTCTTTGACATCTTCATGGTGGTCGACAATAGCGAACTGATGCCAAGGTCGGTAGTCCGTGATGGTGTCTGTGTGCTCCAAGGTGACATCTTTCTAGAACCTGACTCTTGCCTCCATAGCATCTTGGTACACTGTGTTAACCTCCTATTGCAATAGGTGTTCATATTTCATGATTGATAGTGGAAGTGCCAAAAATGTTTTTCCATGCTGCAAAAGTTCCATTTTTGAAGGATTTCACAATAAAAAATTGTGATCCATTTCATGTTTTCAAGTGTTATATCTATTCAGATCACAAATATGAGGCATTTTTTAAGTTGGGCAGCTCAAGCGAGGCATGTCTAACTTCCCCTTCTTCCTCTTCCCCAAATCACTCACTAATTCCCCTAAAGAGGTCAATATCTACTTGATATCTCTTAAATCCATCATGTTTCACATCATTTCCCTTAGTAAAGATTTGCTTTACTTAAGGAGTGTTCATATGTCCTCTACAAAGTTCTATATCCCCTTTTAAGCCTAAGATCTCTAAACTTAGCGCTTTCTTGTCACAATCCATATTAATTTCTAACTTATTATGTAAATCCCTATATATTTCCCCTTCCCCTACTAAAATATGTTATAAATCCCTTTTATATACATATCCCCTCCCATGGTTGAAAAATAACCATAAGTATCCCTTGGGAATTACTAAGTTTACTTGAAACTTAGTAAGAACCCTCTTTTTCCTCCTTTACCATCTTCCAAATGCATTTGGACCCCTTCCAATGCATTAAAAGCCCTCTTTTTACATGATTTAACCCCTCTGATCTCTAAAAACCCTTCCTCCGATTTCATTTTACCTTTTTCCAAAGGAAAAAAACCCTTCTGATGCTTTATAACCCCCTTCTATACATATAAACCCTCCTCCGATTGGAAATCTCCCCCTCCGACGCGATATCGTTGTTGGAGGTTATAACAGTGATGGCCTTTTAACATATATAACACCATTCCCCCTTGCTCCGATGCGATATCGCTATCGGATCCGAAGCGATATCACTATCGGGAGCCTTCCTGCCATATATTCCCATATATACCCGCATGCATGCATTTCATCGTTAACCCGCTTTATCGTTAAAAACCTAAGTTTTTTATAAAACTTAGGTTTTAACGTAAAAACCCCGCTTTACCGCAATATTTCCCTGCTTCATCGCATATTGCATCGCTATCACAATACACATAAAAGCCCACCCCCCGAGTTTCCCCGATGGCGAAACAATGATTTAATCGCAGTCGTCCATCGCCCCCGCCCAGATCAATGGCCCAGATCATTTCGGCGATCGCCCATTTCGGTGATCGCATATATATAATGCCCCGCACCCATGCTCCCCGCCGATGCGAAACGCCGACTTAATCGCAGCTCCCAATTTTAGCCTTCAAATCAATGGCCCATATTTAGTCACGGCCCTATATAGCATTGCTTTTTCTGGAGTCGAAATGTTTTAAAGTGCAGCATATAAAGGCGTCGGGTCTGAAAGGGGCCTTTGCACAACCAAGTGGGAAAGCTCCGACTGGCCGGAGACGAAAAGTAATAAGGAGCAGTTTAAAGGGATTTTGAGTCCGATGACCCATTTTCATTAAAAATCCATCGATTTGGGTCCGCCGATGGGTCGGACCCAAAATCCATAAAAAAGAAGGCCTATAGCATTTCGGGTTTGTGGCATTTCGGAGGTTTTATGTTTTGGATCCGCCAATCCGCCGATCGCCGATTTAGCGCCAGTCGTTGGATCTGCCTCCACGCGATCCAATGGTCCAGATTAAATCTATGCTACAGTGCTCATTTTGCGCCCAATTTTCATGAAAATTCACGTTTAAAGGGCATTTTTCCTTTTATAAAGGAAAGGGTCATTCTTCATATTTTCAATTCGGCGGCTGGGCGCGCTCTTTCTCCAAGGGATCATGATCATTTCTCAGCCATTCTTGGATTGCCATAGGCCCAAATTGCCCCAAATAGCATGTTTTTTGCCTCGGCAAGCCATCAATGCCCGATCTCCACCATTTTTGCATTGATTCATCACTTTTTAGCAGTGTTTTGATCGGCCAAGCGCCGATAGCTTTCCAAAGGTAGCAGGAGGCCTTCGCAACAGTTCTTTGGTCGAGCAGTGGCCATAAAGGGGGCGATTAGATAGTTAAAGAGTTTTAGCAATAAAGGAGAGCCCGGAGGCATGCCAAAGAGTATCAGGGAAGCGGCAAAGTGTATCAGTCACAAATATCAGCGGAAGTCTTTGTTTCCAAAGCAGGTGGCATTAAAGGAAATCGCTCAAAGTCAAAGAGGTAGCTCTAAGGCTTTAAAGGCTCATCAAGCACAGTTAAGGGCATTTAAGCCACATGAGAGCAGCGCTTCAGGCCCAAGGCACAGTTATTGCAGAAATGGCCAGCGCATGGCTCAAAGGACCCATATTAACTCAGTTTTGGTGCTTCTACCTCCAGTGCACCTCATATAGATATTTTTAGCATTTATTTCAGCAGATGGTTAGGTTAAGACACTTATTTCATGAGATCTATCTCAGATCTGTTGTTTGTATATATTTTCTCTATTTATACCGCCCTCAGTGATGTAGAAAGGGTTGGTTGGTTTAGTTGCATCACTCTAGACTTGTGTTGTATATTTGTGAACTTCTATAATCAAAGATTGCTGAAGAGCCCGTTGATGGACTTTTTGTTGGATGTTTTAATGGCTGAAGAGTGAATACAGGATTCTCTTGCTCCCACATGGCTCAATAAGTCTTCCTTGTCTCTGTTTTTCAATTTATATATGTTATACCATCTATATGTCATGATCCAAGTTGCAGAAAGAAAGATTAGCTTAGAATTTGCCTAGCAGCACTCTATGCTCAGTTTCTGTGATTTCTATATGTTTTGTTCTGATTTAGGCATAAATATGAATACCTCATGGCTCATATTTGCTCTATTTCATCCATGTATGACTGTTATTTAGGAATCCTTGACTGCTCCTAGATAAATTTCATTCACCTTTCCCTCTGTTAGTTAGATGAAAGATTCTTAGTTTCCTTTCATTTCTGACTTCCATTTCACCCTTTTTCAGCTTGAATGTTGTTCTATGTGTAGCTATCCTGCTATGTATTCCTCTTGTGACCAAGAAAATGCACTAGCAGCCCTAAACCATGACTCCATGCCCAATGGTTCGAATTTCTCACACTATGCATCCCAACTCTGTTTGAAAGCATCATCCTTCCCACCAAAACCAAAACAAAACCCTTGTACATCATATCTAGCCTAAAATCATATCAAAACAAAGCTAAATTTTAAAGAGAGAGCCCTCTCTAACTGCAGGTAGGCTAGGACCTGCAGTCCAAAGATTGGTTTGTGGTTACCTCGGCCGTATCCCTTAAGGAGCCAAGGGACAACCTGAGTGATAACATACTGGCGACTCCACTGGGGAAATATTCAGAAAATTCTAAAAAGCAACTTAAAAGCTGGCTCCAAAGAGGAAATCTCATTTTCTGGAGAAAGTCATCGTTTTATTCAGAACCATTTTGCAAGTTCAGTTCTGATCTGTGATGGTGGACAGGGATCAGACACACCAAAGTTAAAATCATCCACCTGGCGACTCCACTTCATTTTCAATCAAGACTCCACTGGAGGAACGAACCTGAAAGAGAAATATCAAAATATTTTTGTTCAAAGATCCAAAGCTTCAAGTTTCAGAACACCACTATAGCCACGTAATCCCATTTCAAAGTATTAACAGTGAGACAGGATGATTAGGTTTGTGAAAGATCTTTCATTTGAACAAGTTTTAGATGAAGCCAGAGAGGGGTTATCGCAATTGGAGCTTAATGAAGAATTTTCCAGATTGGTGTTATTAAAGGTCAAAATAGCAGGACGCTCGCATAAGATCAATGTCTATTTTCTTGATTTAGTTGTTGAAAGATATGAAAATGAAATTGAACTCTTGCATTCTCAAATTCATTCATATGATTTTCGCGATCCTAAAGAATTCTTGCAAAATCTTCCTTCTCCAAGTCATGTGGAAATTGTACTACCTTCTGACTTACAGATTGAGGATAATCATGCTTTCAAGGAAAAGACTGAAGAATTGGTTGCAGGGTTCATTACTGAGGATACAGCTATTGCATTAGACCAAGAAGGCCCAGAAGAAACTATCCCAAAGTATGCTTTTGTTGATCCTGTAGCAGATTACATGGAGGTTCTTCTCAACTCGAAATCTGTAACATGTTTTCTCTATGAGGACCAAGTATATCAGCAGTGGCCTTTCTATGTCACAATTTTGATTATGGGGGCACATGACCGAATTATGCTTCCAATTTCATTAACAATCAGTCAGCCAGTTCATTTCTTTCTACAATTGCTTAAGTGGTTGCACTGGCTGTTTCATTTTACCTAACCAGCAAACAGAAGGCTGATTAGAGTAAGTAGGTAGGATTTTGGTTTTTGTTTGGATAGCAACTTGCTGCAGTTGAAGCCCGAAGTGAAGGCCCTAAGCTCCTCAAGTGTGCTGTCATATATACAATAAAGCAGCCAGCAAGGGGAAGTTTTTCAGATTACAGCAACAGTTGAAGACTAAGGCATTCTGACCTGCTGTTCTTGACTTTTCACAAGGAAAAGCCATCCCCATGTGGAGCCACTGTTAGCCTCCTATTGCAATAGGTGTTCATATTTCATGATTGACAGTGGAAGTGCCAAAAATGTTCATCTTTTCCGTGCTGCAAAAGTTCCATTTTTGAAGGATTTCACAATAAAAAATTGTGATCCATTTCATGTTTTCAAGTGTTATATCTATTCAGATCACAAATATGAGGCAGTTTTTAATTTGTGCAGCTCAAGCGAGGCATATCTAACTTCCCCTTCTTCCTCTTCCCCAAATCACTCACTAATTCCCCTAAAGAGGTCAAGATATGCTTGATATCTCTTAAATCCAACATGTTTCACATCATTTCCCTTAGTAAAGATTTTCTTTACTTAAGGAGCGTTCATGTGTCCTTTACAAAGTTCGATATCCCCTTTTAAGCCTAAGATCTCTAAACTTAGCACTTTCTTGTCACAATCCATATTAATTTCTAACTTATTATGTAAATCCCTATATATTCCCCTTCCCCTACTAAAATATGTTATAAATCCCTTTTATATACATATCCCCTTCCATGGTTGAAAAATAACCATAAGTATCCCTTGGGAATTACTAAGTTTACTTGAAACTTAATAAGAACCCTCTTTTTCCTCCTTAACCATCTTCCAAACGCATTTGGACCCCTTCCAATGCATTAAAAGCCCTCTTTCTACATGATTTAACCCCTCCGATCTCTAAAAACCCTTCCTCCGATTTCATTTTACCTTTTTCCAAAGGCAAAAAACCCTTCCGATGCTTTATAACCCCCTTCTATACATATAAACCCTCCTCCAATTGGAAATCCCCCCCTCCGATGCGATATCGCTGTCGGAGGTTATAACAGTGATGGCCTTTTAACATATATAACACCATTCCCCCTTGCTCTGATGCGATATCGCTATCGCATCCGAAGCAATATCGCTATCGGGAGCCTTCCTGCCATATATTCCCATATATACCCGCATGCATGCATTTCATCGTTAACTCACTTTATCGTTAAAAACCTAAGTTTTTTATAAAACTTAGGTTTTAACGTAAAAACCCCGCTTTACCGCAATATTTCCCCGCTTCATCGCATATCGCATCGCTATGGCAATACACATAAAAGCCCACCCCCCCGGGTTTCCTCGATGGCGAAACAACGATTTAATCACAGCCGTCCATCGCCCCCACCCAGATCAATGGCCCAGATCATTTCGGCGATCGCCCATTTCAGCGATCGCATATATATAATGCCCCGCACCCATGCTCCCTGCCAACGCGAAACGCCGACTTAATCGCAGCCGCCCATTTTAGCCTTCAGATCAACGGCCCATATTTAGTCGCGGCCATATATAGCATCGCTTTTTCTGGAGCTGAAATGTTTTAAAGTGCAGCATATAAAGGCGTCGGGTCCGAAAGGGGCCTTTGCACAGCCAAGTGGGAAAGCTCCGACTGGTTGGAGCCGAAAAGTAATAAGGAGCAGTTTAAAGGGATTTTGGGTTCGATGACCCATTTTCATTAAAAATCCACCGATTTGGGTCCGCCGATGGGCCGGACCCGAAATCCATAAAAAAGAAGGCCTATAGCATTTTGGGTCCACGGCATTTCGGAGGTTTTATGTTTTGGATCCGCCAATCCGCGGATCGCCAATTTAGCGCCAGCCATTGGATCTGCCTCCGCGTGATCCAACGGTCCAGATTAAATCTATGCTACAGTGCTCATTTTGCGCCCAATTTTCATGAAAATTCATGTTTAAAGGGCATTTTGCCTTTTATAAAGGAAAGGGCCATTCTTCATATTTTCAATTTGGCGGTTGGGCGCGCTCCTTCTCGAAGAGATCATGATCATTTCTCAGCCATTCTTGGATCGCTCCAGGCCCAAATTTCCCCAAATAGCAGGTTTTTTGCCTCAGCAAGCCATCAATGCCTGATCTCCACCATTTTTGCATTGATTCATCACTTTTTAGCAGTGTTTTGATCGGCCAAGCTCCGATAGCTTTCCAAAGGCAGCAGGAGGCCTCGCAGCAGTTCTTTGCCGAGCAGCGGCCATAAAGGGGGCGATTAGACAGTTAAAGTGTTTTAGCAATAAAGGAGAGCCCGGAGGCATGCCAAAGAGTATCAGGGAAGCGGCAAAGTGTATCAGTCACAAATATTAGCGGAAGTCTTTGTTTCCAAAGCAAGTGGCATTAAAGGAAATCGCTCAAAGTCAAAGAGGCAGCTCTCAGGCTTTAAAGGCTCATCAAGCACAGTTAAGGGAATTTAAGCCACATGAGAGCAGCGCTTCAGGCCCAAGGCACAGTTATTGCAGAAATGGCTAGCGCATGGCTCAAAGGACCCATATTAACTCAGTTTTGGTGCTGCTGCCTCCAGCGCACCTCATATAGATATTTTTAGCATTTATTTCAGCAGATGGTTAGGTTAAGACACTTATTTCATGAGATCTGTCTCAGATCTGTTGTTTGTAGATATTTTCTCTATTTATACCGCCCTCAGTGATGTAGAAAGGGTTGGTTGGTTGAGTTGCATCACTCTAGACTTGTGATGTATATTTGTGAACTTCTATAATCAAAGATTGCTGAAGAGCTCGTTGATGGACTTTCTGTTGGATGTTTTAATGGTTGAAGAGTGAATACAGGATTCTCGTGCTCCCACATGGCTCAATAAGTCTTCCTTGTCTCTGTTTTTCAATTTATATATGTTATACCATCTATATGTCATGATCCAAGTTGTAGAAAGAAAGGTTAGCTTAGAATTTTCCTAGCAGCACTCTATGCTCAGTTTCTGTGATTTCTATATGTTTTGTTCTGATTTAGGCATAAATATGAATACCTCATGGCTCATATTTGCTCTATTTCATCCATGTATGACTGTTATTTAGGAATCCTTGACTGCTCCTAGATAAATTTCATTCACCTTTCCCTCTGTTAGTTAGATGAAAGATTCTTAGTTACCTTTCATTTCTGACTTCCATTTCACCCTTTTTCAGCTTGAATGTTGTTCTATGTGTAGCTATCCTACTCTGTATTCCTCTTGTGACCAAAAAAACGCACCAGCAGCCCTAAACCATGACTCCATGCCCAATGGTTCGAATTTCTCACACTATGCATCCCAACTCTGTTTGAAAGCATCATCCTTCCCACCCAAATCAAAACAAAACCCTTGTACATAATATCTAGCCTAAAATCATATCAAAACAAAGCTAAATTTTAAAGAGAGAGCCCTCTCTGACTGCAGTTAGGCTAGGATCTATAGTGCAAGGATTGGTTTGTGGTTACCTCAGCCGTATCCCTTAAGGAGCCAAGGGACAACCTGAGTGATAACACACTGCTCGGGATACTCTGTCCAAATCATCTGAAAGAATGCGCATCATTATCTTGAGTATTGTCAGACTAGCAACATACTTGTGCATGGTGTTTGCACTAATTAACAAGTCTGGGCCGATGGCTATGAGCACCAGCTTATCAAAGTACGAGTCAAGCTCTAGTCGGACATGTGCCTTTGTCTTCGATTGTGTGAGATTCCCAATAGATGGGATCGCATGTGTGTGCACCACAACATCCATACTCTTGAATACACGTGCATGGGAAGCCTGTAGACTAGTGATGAGTTGTGAGAGCTCTTCATAGTTCCGGATCTGACTCTGGATGTGTGCCTTCATCTCAACTGCTCTAGGATTCATCATCTTAGGAAAGTGAAGCGGGGCTCCCTTGCATCTCATTGTCCATGTTTTCATGTAATCAACAACATCATGCACGTTTGACAAGATAGGTGCTCTTCTAGCACATCGCTGCTGCCATCCGTTGAGATGGACGACTGCCTTATGAACGGTACCAAACTTGGAATACAATGCCCACATGACTGTATCAAGGGACAATAATTCATCTAGTATTTCCTTCTTCAATTCTTCTTGGTAAGATGTTGTAACCAAATCTCCTCCTTGCTTGGCTGTCTGTAGCTCCTTAGCCATTCGCTCATTCTCAGCTATCAGAAAGTGAACACTTTAGCTAGTGGCTTCGACATATGCTCTGGTAGCATCGACCAAGGCTCTTGGATATTTGTGCACGTCAGACATGATAACACATTCCTCAGATTTCACAGGAGGTGTATGATCATCCAGAGTCGACACTCTGCGAGACTACACAATTCTATGTTGAGACTCGTTGAATGAGATGTTGTGCATCTCTCCTTCTGGCTGACCTCCAAGGATCTCAGTGTCTTCTTGGTTGCTTGGGACTTGCTCCTCTTCTGGATGTGGTGAAGCTGGTAGGTCTACCTCTTGGTGATGAGGCATGAGGTCGATATCTTTTTCTAACTCCTGTTGCTCCTTATATGTATCCATCTTTTCAAGTGTTTGCTCTATCTCCTAAGCAAAGTCCTGCTCTTATGATGGTTCACCCTGTTTACCTCATGCAAACTATTCTGATGAGTCCACTACTTGTACAGTAGCTGTTTCATTTATCTATACATGTTGTGCCCCCTATTGTACCTGTTGTTGTTGCGCTTCCCTCTCCTGTTTGCGCAACTCTTGTTCCTTTCGGAGTTTCTCCTTCAACTCATGCAACTCCTTCTTTGTTTCCTCCATTCTCCATTTCTTCCTCTACATTTGCGTGATTTTCTTGTCGTGCTGTTGCCTCTTTACCTCTATAGACATAGCTACTTTCTCCACAAGTGGATCTGCTTGGAACTTGCAGCTTTTCTCTTCCTCCATGTGGTCAAAAATATTAATCTTTCCCTTGTCACGCGTTGGTATGTTCACCTCTGCTGCTACTACTGCTTCTGGCACTCTCCGGGATGTTGCTTCACGTTGCTTCACTAACCATTCCACAATGAAGCCGACCTATTCATTGGGTCTAGAGAAACTATGGCAATATCTCCATGGGTCCTCCTCCTCCCAATGAAATGCCCCGTGGATTCAGTTGAACTATACTCTCGCACAATGATCTTCCACAAGGAAATGTGGGTCATACGGATTGTAACTTTGGAGGTCGAATGGATACTTCTTCATCTATTTTTCTTCGACATCCACATGCTTGAAAATCCAAATCTTGTATAACCCAATACGCAGCAGAAGAGTGAGCTAAGATGCCTTCTTCTTCCAGTGCAGCCTAATTGTCAATCCTATCGAGATGTGATATGCTACTTCCTACATGACGAGTATGTCCAAGGCAAACTTCTGTAGAACATGCAGAGGCTTCTCCATGCTGTACATCCATTTGAAGGTGCCAGACGACGAGGCGTATCAATCAGTTATGTCTATCAGTCCCTCCATTGTTGCCTTCGACATGCAAGGTGGATCATGTTCGAATATCATCATGTAGACCAGAGTGACAAAATGATCGGGCATCCATGTGATAACTCCTCTGAAGATGCATTTGAACAACATATTATAGTAAGTGTTCACAGTAGTCTCCATCAGTGTCCATGCCCACTTCAAGCCCAGGAACTCCTATCGAGCACAAATTTTATCCAAGATGTAGGCGGACATGTAGATCTCTGCTTGCATACCTTTGGGCAGCTGTTGAGCCCTTGTTACCTATTCCTTCAGTTGATGAGCCAACACGCCGGACTAGTTACATGCTTTGCCTTCTCTGGCCAGTTGGTCCAATGTGATCACCCAACTCTATGGGAAGGTTTACATGCTTTCTTGGCCATACATTTGACATGCAAAGATGACCAAATATTGATACAACTTCTGCAGTATCTTCGTCTTGTAGACCTGGTTGGGTGTCATCCTGAATCTAGCTGACTCCTTCACCCATTTCTTCAAGATTTATCTGGAGTTGGCATTGCTACTGGGTATGCTGAAGGTAGTCTCCATGATGGTCACAGGCTCTGACATTTGATACATCTCATCATAATCGTATGCCCTGAAGATTGCAATCTTCGTCCTGCTGACACTGCTTAATGTCATCGTCTCGGGGTTAGTGTGCAAGATGATTCACGCACGGGAATGCAGGTTATCTGCATGCAATTCAGTATAAGCAAAACTTATGAATTTTCACATATACCTGGCAGTCTTCGAGGTCTTCCCCAAATGTTCCTGCAAATGCATCATTGACCTCTTGCCATTTCAACTTGATTTCCTTGTCTAGAATCAGCTTGGTATCTTCTTAGATCGGTAGACTTGCAGACACTTGCTCAACTGCTGCTCCAGTTGCGCTTTCGTCATAGTCCTTTGATCCTTCTCTCTTGGAGGACATTGGTCCTGTACTGCTAAGACGCGGATGAACACCTGCAAGATCTAGAGACAAAGTAACATGCATGGCAAGAAATCTGTTAGTGAAAACCAAAGCAAACTTGAGGAACGACATAACACATACCAAGGGATTGAATGGCAAGGATTAAGCAATTTCTTCTGGGAGGATGGGAGACTGGCTACCAGAATTGCACAAAAGGAAGAATGGGTTGTTTGGGATGCATGACTAACTGCTAGAATTGTGCAACACGCAATCTAGGTTGACTGCTAGAATTTCCCAATGCACAATTTCAGCTGGCAATTGCTCTAGGCTGAGTGACTGCATTGCGCATTTTTGTGGGCCAGCAGTCACTGTCCCTCAGAATTTTGAAATGCAAGACTAGAGGATAGTCACTGGGAATAAATGCACATTTCTTGAGAGGAAGACAGAGCCTTCCTTCCCTGGATTTTGCAATGCTGTCTTGGTGAGGCAGAGTCCGGCCCAAGGCCACCCAGACCCGCCGACGAGAAACTGAAATAAAATGTGAAAGTGAATGCATGGCGATACTTAGTGTAAGAAAAAGTGATTAATCGTGCATGCAAACAATGAATGAAATATTTAGAAAATAGAACAACATGCATGTGGGTGAAGCGAGTGGCCGAATCAATGACCTTTTGTGCAAAACAATTTCATTCATGCGACAACAGCGAAATGCTAACAAAAATCGAAATGGTGCTAGGACAAGCTAGTATGCATGTAAACGATAGCAATCGTTCACAAAAATCAAGCAAACAACACTCACAAAAGAAAAAACACAAAAAGCGACAGAAATGCTGAAAAAGACAAGTTAAGCCAACTTACCCATGAATAGTTGACGTGGATGTGTCGAAGAGTCCTGGATGTAATGTTGGATGTCAGAGCTCCAAGATCAATGTGAATGAGTGAGCTCTGAAGCATCGAATAAATAAGTTTGAGGTTCATGACACGCATGCCACAAATCTAGGAAAAAGTAACACTTAGAGGAAAGATTCTAAAACAATCTTTCATGTAACCTGCAATTGCTAAAAATAGCTCCATAAAATATAAGGATTCTTTTGGCATGTATCTTTTTCTATTCCAGGTAAAATCAACCCATGCATGTAACTCAAATTTCCTTGGTCCTGGGTGGAACTGGTCAACCCAACTACACATGCAAGAGCCTTCTCAACTGCTGGGAAAAAATTCACATTTCTGGGAGGGAGCTGGGCTTGCTACCCATGATATTTGTGCAATTTCTGGCAAGAGAAGCTTACTGCTGCCCAGGATTATGCAATTCCTAGGCTAAGTAGCGCTGATGGGAAGAATTGCGCAATTTTCTCAGTGAAGCTTGACTGGCAGATTTGCGCAATTATGAAGCCCAGCAGGTTGCCAAACAAAATTGCGCAATTTTTGGAGGGAAGGCTAGTTTCCCTCCAGAATTGTGCAGTTTCTTAATGGAGCTGATTAGCCTGCAGCTGGACCAAGTCTGGAAGAACAATCTGTGAGGGGAATGCAACAAGCTTTGATGGACAGGTTGTCATTTTGCACAAAAATCACTGAAGCTTCTGTACTCGACAAGGCAAGGCATGGTGCTATGAAAGGTTGGTAAGGAGGTTCCAAAACGAAGCTAAGGAAAAATTTTGGAGGGTGGTTGTAGCCGCTACAACAAGTGACTAACGTTATCTTATTAGGCCGACATATGAATCTAGAACAAGGCCAACACTACCTTGAGGAGATTACTTTCTATATTTTAGTCGATTGCAAGAGGGATATTGACAATCGTTTTAGAGTGTAGACTTTGACTTTGACTTCTAGAATATTTATGACAAGACAATAAATCCTAAAGACATCAAGAAGAAGTCTTTGACCTATGGTAAACACATCTTGCTCATCAAACCCATGATGCAAGGAATAATAAATTCATTTGATTCTTCTTTACATAAAATTATAATTACAAGTCATAATGAAAACCGAACCTAGTTACATTTTCTTCAACACTCCCTCTTAACTAGGGAGGTATTCATAATGGTACTTGGTCATTCTCAATCTGAACAATTTCTCATAAGAAGAATCAGATTGGTAATCCCATCTGTATAGCATCATATCAATCAACATTGTCATAGTGCAAGGCCTTGACTAACAACTCCATCTCTCTATGAGACCATTAGCTATAATGCTGGCGAGGCCAATGATTTATAGACACCTTCATCATTGTCTCTTAAGATTCATACCCTCACGGGTGTTCATTGAGTATGACCTTATAGGAATATTATTATCTTGGGTTCCAAACCCTCAAAGAATATTGGTCCTCTTTCCTACTCTTATCTTGGATGCCCTACACATCCTCAAAGAGTATCGAGTGCCAGACACTTACCCAACCCTCCATTATTTCTTCCCAGGTGAAGACAAGAATGATGTGTCTATCATGTGTCTACATTTCCATTCATGGCCTTCATCTAGACTTACGATTGTTAGTCCCGTTTGTAGGTTTTAACGTCGTACAGAAATTACCTGCATATGAATTCTAGAACACAGAAAATAGACAATGCAAGAGCATAACAGATAAAACACATATACACAGAGATTTTCCCCTAGATCCCAAAACTGGGACTACCAAATTGATTTTTCATTATGTTCCTTTCAATGTTACAATACATATTTATACATGCCAAAGCATCGAATACCATGGATCGAAAACCATTGCGTCCAAAGCCATGGACCGATAACCATCGCGCCCAAAACCATGTGCAAAAAACATGCACAAAACCATAGGTAGGTCCGCCCAACCTAATATAGGGTCCAAAAACAAATTTTTCTAGGGCACTGCCCCAGACCCCATAGAGTGGGGTTACCTGCACCCCTTAAACCCCCTCTGGCTCCTCTCGCTACTCAATTGACACAATGAAGGGGGGGCTCCGCCCCCCTTCTAACCCCCAGGTTAACTACATGGGCTGGTCGTGGAAAGAATATAACACAACCAACATTCTCCCACTTGTTGTTTTATTTCCATAAGGGGCCACAAGAGAGCTTAGTCATTTATCCAGCCCTGCAACACCCATTGTTTCTCTACACCAAGAGAACTTCTCAGAGCTCATAGATTTTTTCAATGTATCTGCAGTATTCTTCAAAGTATCCACCTTTACCAGCAACACCTTTTTTTCTTCTATCACATCCCTCACAAAGTGATACTAAACATCAATGTGCTTTGTCTTTGAATGATATGCAGGGTTCTTTGCCAAGAATATTTCACTTTGGCTGTCACAGTCTATCCTTACAGCTCCCTATACTAACCCCATACTTGAACACAATCTCTGCAACCAAACTACTTCCTTGCTTGCATGAGTGGCTACCATGTATTCTGCCTCTGTAGTTGATAGTGCCACTACAGATTGTTTCTTACTCATCCAACTGACTGCACCTCTAAATAGGTTAAACACATACCCACTTGTAGATCTTCTCTGATCTAGATCTCCAGCCCAGTCTGCATCAACAAAGCCACAAATATCCAAAACTCTATCCAATCCTGGTCTTCCTTGGTAGCACAAACCATAATCACTAGTGCCATGCAAATACCTGAAAACCCACTTAACTGTTGTCAAGTGCTCCTTCACTGGTTTTGATATAAACTTGCTCAATACTCCCACTGCATGTGCAATGTCTAGTCTAGTACAGACCATCGCATACATCAGGCTACCGACTACACTTGCATATGGAACAAAAGACATGTCCTCTTCCTCTTCCAGTGTCTTGGGACACTGTTCAATAGATAATTTTACACCTACAGGATTAGGAACCTTCACCGGTTTACTATCCTGCATATTAAACCTCTGCAATATTGTCTCGACATACTTCCTCTGGTTTAACCAGAGTTTCCTCTTTTTCTGATCTCTTTTAATTTCCATGCCCAAAATATAGTTTGCAGCACCAAGATCTTTCATGTCGAATTTGGAGGACAAATGGGTCTTCAAATCCTGGATAATTTCTTTGTCATTTCCAACTAGTAACATATAATCCACATACAAGACCTGATAAATAACACAGTCACCAATTAATTTAAAATACACACAGTGATCTGCTTTGCTTCTAGTGAAGCCAAGTCCCCGTATAAATGTATCAAATTTCTGATACCACATCCTTGGTGATTGTTTTAACCCATACAAAGACTTCTTTAACTTGCATACCAGTTCTTTCTTACCCTTCACCGCAAAGCCTTTAGGTTGCTTCATATAGATCTCCTCTTCCAGATCCCCGTGAAGAAATGTTGTCTTCACATCCATCTGTTCTACCTCAAAATCAAAAGCAACAGCAAAAGATAAAAGTAATCTAATAGAAGTTACCTTGGCAACAAGAGGAAAAATATCACCAAAATCAATTCCAGTCACCTAGGAATAACCTTTTGCTACCAACCAAGCTTTGTATTTCTCCACCTTTCCTTCTGCATTTGTCTTCTTCTTGAACACCCATTTGCTACCAATGGGTTTCCTTCCAGCTGACAACTCCACCAGATCCCAAGCCTCATTTTTGTGCAAAGATGCCATTTCATCAACCATGGCCTCTTTCCAGAGTTTTCCATCCTCTGAATCTACTGCTTCCTTAACAGTTTTGAGATCATCATCAGTAATAGATAAAGCAAAATTTCAGCAGAAAGAAGATGGACTATACCTTTCTGGCTATCTTCTTTCTCGATCTGATCTTCTCACACCCCGATTTTGTGGCTCTTCATCTTCTGATTCCTCCTTTGTTGTAGAGTCTGATTCTTCCTCCTTTAGCTCAAACTCTATCTTCTCAGGTTCCTTTGGTTGGACTGCATGTTTAATAACATCTTTCACCTCTCTAAACACCACATCTCGGCTATACACAACCTTCCTTGTTACTGGATTCCAAAGCTTATAACCCTTTAAACCATCCTTATACCCAATAAAGATGCACTTTTCAAATTTATTATCCAACTTGGTTCATTTCTCCTTTGGAACATGTACATATGCATCACATCCAAATACCCTCAGATGTGAAAGAGAGGGTTTCTTACCAGTCCATACCTCTTGTGAAGCCTTATCATCCAACGCTGATGAAGGTGATCTGTTGACCAGGTAACATGCTTTCTCCACTGCCTCTGCCCAGAATTCTTGTCCTAACCTGGCACCACTAAGCATGCTTCTTGCCCTTTCCATCAATGTCTTGTTCATTCTTTCTGCAACTCCATTTTTCTGAGGTGTATATGGAGTAGTCTTCTGCCATGCTATACCACACTTCTTACATAATTCTTCAAATTACTTACTACAAAAATCTCCACCGTTATCTGTCCTCAACACCTTTATCTTCTTCTCTGTTTGGTTTTCCACCAAAGCCTTAAATTATTTAAACCTATCAAAGACTTCTGATTTCTTCTTAAGGAAATATATCCATGTATTCCTTGAGAAGTCATCTATAAATGATACATAATACACAGACTTACCCAGTGATGGAACCTTCACAGGTCCAAGCACATCGCTGTGCACAAGTTCTAATATCTGTTTCGCCCTCTTACCACCAGAGGGGAAAATCACTCGATTCTGCTTCCCATATACACAATTTTCACAAAAATTAAAATCCAGAGAGCTATTACTCATACCTTCTACCATACCTTTACCAGAGGGATGACAAATCTCTAGAGACCACTAGATTTTTCGCTCCACTTTCAATACTAGCGGAAATTATCTCAACCAAAGATGTCCAAGATAGCTTATCTTGAGACCAATATCTCTCATCTATTTGTATGCAGAAGGATTCTAACTGAAGAAACTCAAGAGTTTCTTTGATCACTGGAGATGATCAAACTGTGAAGAAACAATGAATATCATCTCTCACTTGAGACCACTAGATTTTTGCTCCACTTTCAGGAACGATGAAACTGTTGCACCCATCAACAACAGTGCTACCTTGTAGCTTGTATAGAGTTCCAATCTGATCTCCCCACATCAATACTAGTGCTCCCCGAACCATTTTGCAGGAATCCTTCTCAAACACTGTTTTTACACCTGCATCGTCAACCTTGCTTACAGAAATCAGATTTCTGGCCAATGCAGGAATATGTAGAACACCCGGAAGTGTTCTAACCGGAAATTATCTCAACCAAAGATGTCCAAGATAGCACGCACTATCTTGAGACCAATATCTCTCATCTATTTACTTGGAATCAACATCTTTATGTTCATCTGCATGGTTGAATGACTTGAAGGAAGCACTCTTCTGTTGCAGCTCATCTCTTTGTAGTTGCGATTCTAACTGAAGAAACTCAATGGTTTCATGTGTTTGTTGTAGATGCCGTGAAATATCAGCAAGAGTTTCTTTGCCGACGTGCACCATGTCTTCATCACTGGAGATGATCAAACTGTGAAGAATGTTTAACAACTGAATATGCTGCGCCATCTGAACTTGCTCACTTGAAGTCAGGCTCTCTTGTCGTAGATGTCGTGCTTTGAACTGTGTCACTTTACTTGAATGATAGGCTTGCTTGCTATGGGACTTGACTGGCACGCTAGCTTGATTTGTTGATCTCAACTTGCTTGACTGGTGTTAGAGTTGAACTTGTTGTGGTTGCTTTGATGGTTGTGTCAAGGAGTTAAAACTCATGGACAGGGTGTCGAACACTGTCGAAAATGCACCCACATATGTAGAACACCCGGAAGTGTTCTAACCGGAAATTATCTCAACCAAAGATGTCCAAGATAGCATGCACTATCTTGAGACCAATATCTCTCATCTATTTACTTGGAATCAACATCTTTATGTTCATCTGCATGGTTGAATGACTTGAAGGAAGCATTCTTCTGTTGTAGCTCATCTCTTTGTAGTTGCGATTCTAACTGAAGAAACTCAATGGTTTCATGTGTTTGTTGTAGATGTCGTGAAATATCAGCAAGAGTTTCTTTGCTGACGTGCACCATGTCTTCATCACTGGAGATGATCAAACTGTGAAGAATGTTTAACAACTGAATATGCTGCACCATCTGAACTTGCTCACTTGAAGTCAGGCTCTCTTGTCGTAGATGTCATGCTTTGAACTGTGTCACTTTACTTGAATGATAGGCTTGCTTGCTATGGGACTTGACTGGCACGCTCGCTTGATTTGTTGATCTCAACTTGCTTGACTGGTGTTAGAGTTGAACTTGTTGTGGTTGCTGTGATGGTTGTGTCAAGGAGTTAAAACTCATGGACAGGGTGTCGAACACTGTCGAAAATGCACCCAACAAACTTACAATGATTTTAATGACTCACATAAAACAAGGAATTCACTTGTCTTAATTTGACTAAGTTGAAGAGAATGAACGTGCTTGACTTATGATCAAATCAAGATGTGGGTGTCGGTTTCAACCGAGAATGCACCCGTACAATTCAATTGGAATTTGATTCACAAGTTCTTAAATTTGTTTGCAAGAATGTTGATGTAGACTTTGCTTTGAAACAGTGAAGTTTACAAATTCATTAACTTGATTGAATTTGCTTGTTGAAGTAGAATGTCGATGTTGAAAACTTTGATGAGTTGTTGTATGTGTGGAGCTTAAGTATCCTTCCTTGTAATTATTTCGATATAGGTGTTGTGCTTGCTCTTTGTATTTTATGTGTGCATGAAATGAGATCATTTATGTGTCAAAACTAGACACAAATCATAAGCAAAAAACATGAAGCATGCACCATCATCAACACACTCTTCGTGTACCTAAGATCCCCTTATTCAATTTCGGGCGGATCTAGGACACAAACACCACAAAAAAATATGTCTTTATTAAACTTTGGAGTACATAATCGCTCAGTCTTCACAACATCTTCTTGGAATCAAAGTTCTAGAACTTTTTGAAGAAAAAAATTGTCTTCAAAAAACTACTTGGACTCACTCACTCTCAAAATCCCTCTCAAAGTAAAATATTATTTTGGATTACAGAAAGGAATTTCTCTCAAAGAAATCCACTTATCACTCCAAATACAAAAATATTTATAACTCCAAAATTGCAAAATATACTTCTTATCTCTCCAAAATTTCGCTCCAAAATATTACAAAACAAAATTCACCTTTATCGCTCCACAAAATCACTTCAAGCCTCTCCAAATTCAACTTATCACTCCAAAAAAAACAACAAATTTAAAGTCACACCTGGCGCTTGGCAACTGATTTGAGGTGAGTAGGATTAATTGCTACTGATCCACATTGAACAATTTGAGAAGTATGGCTCAAATAATTAGCATAGGCTAAAAGTAGAAAGGATGTCTCTCTGATTTAAATTTTTCTTCCAAGCTCTGAATTTTTAAGATGAGTACGTTGTGACAAATTCCAATGAAGCATTCTTCCATACAAAAACTTTGACATTTGATAGTTGTACAGATATCCCCCAACTACTTTCTCAATCCACCCAATAAACCTGAAAGGAATCACCATAAGTAGATTTTCCTCCGCGAAATGGATCTCCTTCTCAAAGAAATGACTCAACATATCTCAATGGATGTACCATTTAAAGATATCGAATCTGCATTCTGATCTGTATAACCTTTTGAGAACTCAGGTACAAATTTATAAAATTCCAAACTATCTGATCGTCAGCATAAACTGAATTTCCTCTCAGAAGAGCACATATTCAGATGTCCAAGTCATGAGCATCTAATCTAATGCAAAAACGTACCCTCAGATGTAATTTGATAAATTGTAAGACTTGGAAACTCCATTCACGTATAAATTCAGGAAACAATCGAAAGCAGTTTCAACCAAACATATCATTTACCATTATGCTTTGGAGATTGGCTATGTGGTGGCATAAACGCATCCTTTTCTCTGTGGCTTTCGAAGCTTGACCTCTGCTGCAAAATTCACCCTAAAAAAGACTGGATCCATGCAAAAACGAGCAATACAGTGCAGATCTCAATAACTTTTCTAATGACCTACAACATCTCTTATCAACACAGATCGCTCTGTCATGTACAAACTTCAGCGCTTTTCAAACAACAATTTTTAAACAACGAACAAATATCACTAATCTAGCCTCCTCTCACAATAGATCTAAATGCACCAAAGATCTATTACACTTCTTCGTCGCTTGGAGTTAGTTACAAATAATCTCACTTCAGATGACTAAAGGTATTGGTTCAATTCTCCTCAGAGTTCTGCCATACCTGATTCAATTCGCCTCAGAGGTCTGCCATACCTGATTCAATTTTTCAGGCATTGATCGCCTTCTGAGACTCAAAATTTGGAAATCCTCCAATCACACTGTGCCAGGATCGGCTTCCTCCAAACATTGGATAGATGGCAGGATCACTGCTGTTCTGCCACACTGGCACGCTCCAATGGATCATTTAAAAAAATGACAAGCTCTTTCTGCAGCTGCGAATATCTCTCGCTCTCGATTTTTTAGTACGGTGAAGACAACGGAATCAAAACTCCGGAAGAGGTCAAGGAAGCAGATGAAATCGGTTACAGGGTCATCGGCTCAGCAACGTGCTTGGATGGCAAACGCGTGCGACAAGACCCCATTTTTGTTGTTGTTCAGGTTGGCTCCCATCAATTCAAAGTCTCTAGCGGGGATTGGATCTACGTTGAGAAGCTGAAGTAAGTTGACGTTAAGAAGATGAGCATCTGCAGTTTGCCGTAATTTGTAGAATCAACTTGGCTCCACATGAAATCTTGGTGCAGACATTTACAACCCAAGCACTCAACAATCACTCCGTCAAGGAATGCGACTCCCTTCCGTCCGTGGCTTTACCAGCTGGTTCAATTGTCATGTTGTTCACCCTCCAGCAGTGATTCGAACCATAATCACCTCGCTCTACAAACAACAATTAAATAGATAGGCGGACGAAATGCACCAAATACATCTGCCTCTGGTAAACAGATGACTCAGCTTGGGTAGTTGCATCCGATCAATACGCCATCACAGCAAACACAAATTTCACACTCTCGCTCTCCACGTTGAACTCGTAGGCTCCAAGAACTCCACTACTCAACCCACTTTCCTTGGAAGTAATTCTTCAAACCATTTGCTCCGATACCACATGATGAGAATGAAATTAACTCAGACAAATATATACATCACACATATAAAAACCAGAGACACAATATTGGCAGAAAAAGGCTGAAGCTTCAAGCTTCCTCATGGATTATCTCTCATTCATTACTACATCAAAATAATTGAAATAGTGTTACAAATAAATAGATGAGAGATATTGGTCTCAAGATAGTGCGTGCTATCTTGGACATCTTTGGTTGAGATAATTTCTCACCAGACACACCAATATAGGAGTTACCTAAACTAACTCCTATCTTAGAGGAACAACCCAAGAGTTAGGCACAAATTCCTAACTTGGAATATTTAATTAATTTATTTATTTTTGGATTTATTATTGTTTTATGAGAGAGTCTAACACCCTTCCACCTTGCAACTCCAACTTTACTTTTCCGCGACCAATGATTCTAGCCTTCCTATCATCCCCTAAGAAGACATCACCACCATCGTATTTCTCATACCCGCAAAAGCACTCTCTATGGGGAGTGAAGTGAAAGGATGCACCTGAGTCAATCAACCATGCCTCATGATCTACATGTGTACTTGAAGAAGCCAAGTACACATCCCCACCTTCATCTGAGGTGGTTTTCGCCTCTGTAGAAGGAGCATCATCAGATCCCTTTCATTTGTTAGGAGCTTTAGATTTACAGTTCCTTTTGTAGTGCCCTTCCTTTCCACATTTCTAGCACACCACCTTTACAGGTTTTCCTGGAGATTTAGATCTTCCTCTAGATTTAGATCTCCCACTCGATGTCTTATTTTTGTTTATGTTCTGGGACCATCCTCATACAGACAAGGAATCACCACTCTGGCTCTCCATAATTTTCCGCCTCATCTCCTCCGTCAGTAAGGATGAGACTATTTCATCAAACTACAAGGCAGTTGCATTGATACCTATTGCAATAACCAGACTATCCCATGAATTTGGTAGAGAACACAAAAAACTAATGCACTTATCCTCATCTGAAATTTTGATATCAATAGACGATAATTGACTTACCACAGTATTAAACGCATTCAGATGCTCTGTCACTGAGTCTTCACCTTTCATCCTCAGGTTATACAGCTTTTTCCGCAGGAACAATTTATTCACCAGAGACTTAGATTGGTACAAAGTCCCTAACTTGTCCCACAAAGCCTTCGCCGCAGCTTCCCTTGATACATTCAGCAATACTGAATCTAAGACACATAATCGTATTGTGCTCTTTGCCTTCTGATCTAACTTCTTCCATTCTTCATCGGACACTCCTGTTGTTTTAGTACCTAGATCTACCATGATCCATTGATATTTATCCATCAACAAATCCTCCATATTGAGTTTCCACAACTCAAAACTCTAACCATTAAATTTCTTGATCTCTATCTTTCCACTGCTCACCATCTTCTTTCACCACCAGAATCGATCTCGCAAATCTCCCACTGAACAAGGTCTACCACAGACTCGAGCGAAACCCATCAGCAACAAAGGAGTCCCCTTGAAGCCAAAACAACTTTGATACCAAATGTAGGTTTTAACCCCGTACAAAAATTACCTTCATACGAATTATAGAACACATAAAATAAACAATGCGAAAGCATAACACACAAAACACATATACACAGAGATTTTCCCCTGGATCCCAAAACCGGGACTACCAACTTGACTTTCATTATGTTATTTTCAATGTTACAATACATATTTATACATGACAAAGCATCCAATAACATGGACCAAAAACCATCACGTCCAAAACCATGTGCAAAAACATGCACAAAACCATAGGTAGGTCTGCCCAACCTAATATAGGGTCCAAAAACATTTTTTTCTTGGGCGCTGCCTCGAACCCCATAGAGTGGGGTGACTTGCACCCCTCAAACCCCCTGTGACTCCCCTCGCTACTCAATCGGCGCAATGAAGGGGGGGCTCTACCCCCCTTCTAATCCCCCTGTTAACTACATGGGCTAGTCGTGGAAAGAATATAACACAACCCAACACTGGTGTAGTGCATGACACATGAAATATATAAACACAATTGTCACTCCTTCGTAATTAGGGGTGATTTAATTCAAACACCCTCTTGATCAGGGACCTGTCAGATCTCCCTCTTAGCTAGGGACTCTTCTATATATCAAAAAATTCTTCTTCATGTGTCCTTCAGCTACTTGATCAACTTCTCTCCTTGATGTCATGAAATTTAGTTGAGCTTCTTCCTTGTAGGGTATTAGTCATCCATCACTTTCCTTCTTAGTTCATTATGTCATTCCTTTCTTCATGGAAAGTGGCCTTCTTGATACATATTTGGAACCTTCGTCATATGGATGCTTCTTCCTCATCATGTTTCTTTCAGGAATTTCTATCCACCACATGAATGCTAGTTGTACTTGTACTTACAACGCTTGTGTCAATAGCCCTACATGAACTCATCCGGATATTATTCAAGAAATCAAAACATAACATTAAATCAAATTGTACCTTTTAAGATGGCTCTTCATCATGACATCTTCCTGTAGGTATCAACATCTTGCATACATGTTGACACATCTCCCAGAGATATCCATTGTCACGATCTCTTCCTTCCTCACACATTCCATTTCCAAGAGATTTCAATCAAATTTTCTTAGTCAACTACCTCATACTTCATATGAGGACATAATATGTTGATTTCATCTAGTGTGACTTATACCTTCCTGCGTTCTTTCAGAGGAGAAGATCTTTTTTTCTCTTGATCATGCTTCTCAAGATAGAATTAATGATCCATGTTACCTACAACCATATGGCCTGACATTATGATATTAAATACAAGAATACATACCTAATTTTACCTTTAGGTCATATAGGCTTCTTCTAGCAGCTTCCTTGATTGAAAATATCTTCAATCCCTTGATCTACTTCATGTCACCAAAACGTCATCCCATGAATTCCATAAGTTAGAGTTCTTCATGAAACACTTGCTTCCTCTCTGGATTAGTGAGCCCTATGATGAGGCTTCCATCAAAGAACCTTGAGGATATTGCATATCCCCATCTGGCAAACGTTTCCTTTTTGCCTTGATGTATGATGAGCCTTGTCCTGGATGACATCTCTCTTTCCTTCAATGTTCAATGAGATTCCCAAGAGCTATATCCTTCATGTTCGTCTGTCATGGATTTTGTACCATTTGTCCCTCATGATTCCCATGGTGATGTCATGAGCTCTTTCTTCACATGCTTCCATGCTGCCATGATGCATCTTATTATCATTGTCATATCTTATAATACAATATCGAAGAGCTTATGATATGACCTTTTTGTGAGGGATATTATCTTACTCATGGGAGAGATTTGTTACTCCCTCTTTCCTTGGCCCTCATCTTCAGCTTCCTCCATCTTTCAGTGATATGATCTTCCAAAATATTTCTATAGCATTGAATCTTAACTATACTTATTTTGTCTTGCTTGAGGACCAAGATTTCCTTCCTTTTCTGCACATGGTTGAGTTCTTTTAACCTTCAATATTTTTTCCATCAACTTGTCCTTCTCTATCTTCCATAGAGACTACAAGTTGCTGAATGAGGTAACCTTCTTGTTCATGGATATTTGTTACCTTGCTAGTTCATCAATGATGGTTGTCTTCATTCCTATATCTTATATATAAGACCTTGTGAAGATATTCTACATCCTTTGATGCCTCTTTACTTTCATGTAGATGATATTTCATTTGACCTTCTTTATTGCACCTTAAGAGAATGAGTTTATCATCTAAATCACTTTGATGTCTCCAATTTTTCTATGTGAGGGAATCTTTCATAAATATCCCTTTTCATAAATTCATAGGAGACCATTTGATGACTTCATCTACTTAGTGGACTGTGTCTATTCTCCTTCTTCATGCAAGGAATCTTCATAACCCATCCAATTCATAGATGTCCTTACAATCATGAAGTCATTTAACCAAACTTGATTATAGAATTAAAAGATACTTACTTGTCATGTGAAGATGAAATCTTCACCTTGATGATTTCTTGAATGATCTCCTTCAATGAGATTCTTGCTTGAGCTGCCTGGTACATTAAAGTTCCAGAACCTTTCTTGAGACTTCCTTGCATTGTTCAGCACCAAGCACTACTACCTTTTATGATATGTTGAGATTATTTGATTCCTTAACTGTGAGGGTATGGAATCGAAATCAAGAATTTTGAGAGCACTGTCATTATGTCCACCCAAGATGTGGCATTGTGTTCTCCTTCTGAAGTGATATTTCCATAATGTATGTTGTGACTGTATATATTTGTAACCTTGTTGCAATGCTCTTTGTTGGAGTAGAACCTTGCTTGAGTTGACTAACATGAGAAAATATCTTTGTGGCCTTCGAACATTGTTCAATACCAATCATCGAAACTGCTTAAGTCATTAAGATTAATGTGGTATGACATGGGTTGTAATGACACCCAAATTTTAAGGCTAGCACCACGACTGTGAAAGGTACTGTGTTTTTCTTTTGTTGTAGTGTAAATTAGGACTGCTTCTCAGATTTTTGACCTTCTCTAAGATGATAATATTTGACTTTGAGCTATCTTGCTTTGTAGTCATATTGATAAGGTTCTTGGTGACCCTTTTGATGATGACTATGGAGAAGAGGTTCTTTGTTGATGTAGACTGCTTGTTGTAGACTTTATCCTTTATTCTTGACAAAACCCTTAACCTTACTTTGATTACCTTCTTGAGGACTGATCCTTGTATGTCTCTTTTATTGCCCTTCCTTTGACTTCTGCACCTTAGCTTTGATGTCATGTTGAAGAATCTAGGGCAATTAGTATTAGTAGGATTCTTCTAGGCTTGATAACAATTTGTGAAGTGCTTTTACAATGTATCTTAGCTTGATATTCTTCATCTTTATTAGTGTGTGTATTTAAGTCATCAAACTGCTACAAAAACCAAAGAGACAAGAACACAAGATGTTTGATTTCTGCGAGGGCCAAAACCTTCCCTCTTAGAGAGGAAAACCTGCTCAAAATTATTCTTATAGAGATTCCAATTGGTGAATACCAAGACTCTTCATTGTCTAGGTACAATCCTCGACTTCTAGTATTCTCTTCTTCCTTGGATTTTAGAGTTCAACGATGAGAGTATCACTATACTATTGTGACACTACCTTATAGCAATCTTCAAACCTTCGTTGAGATGATAGAGATAGGACATATTTCACCCGAAAACTTCTTAAGACATGTATCACCTTCATGCTTCTTGTAATTTGTTCTTCCTTCTTTGTTTTATTAATCAGAGAAGTCTGAGATTCCTTGATGATTTTGAGTTGAAGTCACTCAATATATATAGTGACTAGCATTATCTTATTAGGCCGACATATGAATATGGAACTAGGCTGACATTACCTTGAGGAGATCACTATCTATATTTTAGCTGACTGCAAGAGGGATAGTGACAATCGTTTTAGAGCGTAGACTTTGACTTTGACTTCTAGAATATTTATGACAAGACAATAAATCCTAAAGAAATCGAGAAACATCTTGCTCATGAAACCCATGATGCAAGGAATAATAAATTCATTTGATTCTTCTGTACATAAAATTATAATTACAAGTCGTAATGAAAATTGAACCAAGTTACATTTTCCTCAACAGACCATTGCTTCCTAGGGGGGAGGAATGATCTAGGTAGATATTGGTGGCCACCCACATATCCCACATAGAACTCCATTCAGTTTCATTTGTTTCCTTGTTTATTTTAGCATCTACTGTTTTTAACATTTTTTTGGGTCTTGAACTTCCGGAGCAGTTTTGTCCCCCTAAAAAACATTTTTTTGAGGTACATAGTAGACCCAATGGTCTATGGAAAGTATTGTAGTACTCGGAGAGACATATCAAAGAAGGTATTGTATGCACCAAACAGAGATAATATAACCAAGTTATGACCCCTTGAAGTTGGCTGCCCAACGAGAGCCACAAACTCTTGGCGTTACATCTCTTGGGGTTAGGGTTTTGGTTGCTTAGGGTTTTCTCATGTTTGTTAATAATAAATAGTCCCTTGGGCCTCATTGTAACATAGTTCACATGCATTTAGCCACCACATCTCTTCTCAGAGATAAGCTACCATCACCTAAGCTAGTCTTATTTCCATTCTGTTTGTAAGCATATTTCGATATTTGATAGTAATGAAGTGAAGTGTTATTTCTGTTGCATCTTTGTATTTATGGTTATATCTGTAATTTGTTGCATTCCTATTTGAATTCAGATCAGCTACCTCAAGTCTGGCTGAATATGCAGTCTTTACTGGAATGAAGTGAGCAACTTTTATGAACCTGTCAACCACGACCATAATAGAATCATGTTGCCTCACTTTCCTCGAAAGACTAGTAATGAAATCCATGGAAATGACCTTCCATTTCAATTTCAGAATCTCAATAGGCTATAGTAACCCACCTAGATGCTTACATTCCACCTTTACTTGCTAGCAATCTAAACATCTAGCCATGAATTCTGCCACTTCCTTTTTCAAATTCGGCCAATAGTAGAAATTATTTACTACCGTCAATGTCTTCTGATATCTTGGATGACCTGAGTATGGCTTGGCGTGAAAATCTCTCAAGATAAAATTCTTGATCTCCCTACAATTCAACACATAGGTCTTGTCTCTAAATCTCACCAAACCATCTGTCGTGAGACGATAGTCTGCATCCCGATCTCCTGTACCTGTACCTACACCTATACCTTTACATGTACTTGCACTTGTACCTACACCTGTACCTGTGCTCTACTATCCTACCTGTAAGATCCTATCCTGTAACTCTGTCCCATAAGAGCACATAACTACTTGATCCAAAATGGATTTTGGATATACTCCTAAGTCTAGGTGTTCCTCATTGAGGAAAATGAAGGTCCAAGGAAGTTCCTGGAACTAGCCCCATTGCAGAGATTGTCTCATTCTGAATCTACTACAACTTGAATGAGAAAAAACGGACTTAGGATGCAGAAGTTATCACTCAAAGAAGATGCCCTTTGTTCCTTAGAAAAAGAGGCAAAATCCTTTAAAAATGGCCTAAAAGACTTTATGAAGAAAATCGCATCCGAGGAGGTAAAAGGCAGATTTAAGCGGAAAAGGGGAAGCATTCCCGCTCACCAATCCCCGACATATCGGGTGGGAGGTGGGCACATGCATATAACATAAAGCAAGACCCGGGCTGATGTGATATCACGATCGCCGATATCGGTGGATCACAATCAGCGATTGGCATAAGCCATGCCCTATGGGAAGACCTCGGGACTTTGTGATATGCGATTGCGACATGTCGCATCGTAAAATCGCATTACGACATTACCGAGGAGCGGGGCTACATATATATATATATATATATATATATATATATATATATATATATATATATATATATATATATATATATATATATATATATATATATATATATATATATATTTGTGTGTGTGTGTGTGTGTGCGTGCGCGATGTGATAGCTGGACCCGACGGGCTATAGGTGAAAGTTGATATATTTTGAAATTCGCCCAACAACATTTTGCTATGTATTTCACGTATTTCATTTGATAAACGAAATACAAAGGGAAGCACCGATGAGATGAAATCCAGACCCGAAAGGGGTTTCTAAATGAAAATGTATATTATTTCAAGTTCGTCTAAAGCCATTTTTACGGGATTTTCCAATGTTTTCATGTATTTTCAAATATAAAGGGAAATCACAAAACAGGCAAGATTTCGGGAGGACCGAAGGCAGGAAGTGGTTTGGGTTGGGCTCTGCCTGATCCCTTACAATGGCTGCCACGTGTCCAGGATGAGGAGAGAGAAAACCACCCTTATCGGGTGGTTAACCCCCGTATTCCTAGGCCGCCCGAGATCGCATATGGACCATTGGATCGGGGATCCCATAGGTCGATGATGGGGATTGCACTAGCACCCAAAGGCAGACCTGATAAGAAAATAGTGCAGATGTAGGGATATTTGAAGTCTGATAAACAGAGTTTCTGTAGATTTTTCCTGTGTTTAGTGTATTTTCCTGTGTAAGCCGAGAATGCTAACTTTGGGGATTTCAAAGGCCCGATGGTCCCTTCCATTGTGGAACAGGTGGCCACCATCCCTGAAAGCATTTAGTAGTGATTGCTAATGCTCAGAGAGGGAATTCGAGCGGATAGAGGCTGGGAGATAGAGAGCCCAAGAAGAGGAAATGAACAGACAACGCCAATTGGCTTAAAAGCCATGAATGTCAAAGACAGAAAGGTTGTTGTTGGAGTTGTTGTTGAAACCGAGCATAAGCAGAAAGCGAAAAAAAGGCAGGCAGCACAGAGGTCTGAAAGAGCTCAATTGAGAGCAGCAGCACAAAAAGAAAAAGGCGGAAAGCAAAAGCTAAAGCGCAGAGCAGCCAAGGGAGTCACTTGGAGTTCAAGTGAAAAGCCATAGAGTTGTACATTGCTGAGAGCCAAAGAAGCCAGAGTCGAAGAGCCAGAGCTAGAGCCAAGAGCCAGAGACAAGAGCCAGAGCGAAGAGCCAGAGTGAGAGCCGAGAGCCAGAAAGCCAAGAGCTTCAAGAGCTAGGTTGAGATGGTATTCTGAGCCCATTGTTCCTATGTAAAATAGTGGATTTGAGCCAAGAGCTTGTAAAAGGACCTGCCATAATCCCATAGAGCCTTGTTGAGTTGACTAGAGCTCATGGAGATGTAGCTCAAGAATTTTGGGTGAAATCCTAATTAAATTGTTGGTTTGTGTGTTTTGTTTATTGCTGCATTAGTTATTACTGTATGTATTCGCATATCAGCCTACACAGCAGAATTTAAAACACATAATTAGTTAAAAACAAATGCCAGCATACACCTATATTTTCAAGCATTTTTAATTCCGCATTGGTTAATCAATAAGACTTGGGGAATATTTAAAGCTTTTGAAGTGGGAGAGGTTCTTGTAAGTTAGACAAGAAGCCTAAGTGCCCCATTTTCAGATCACTGCTATATGATTTACCTGTACCTTCCTGCTAAGAGAATCCATAACCCATTTATCCTTCCCTTTGATGTATCTGATCTCGAAGTCAAACTCACTAAGGGTAGCCAACCATCTAGCTTTCCTAGCATTTAGATTCAATTGGTCAAACAAATACCTCAACCCACTATGATCATTCATCAATGTAAACCTCTTGCCTAGAAGATAGTGCCTCCACATTTTCAAATCATGTATAATCACTGCTAGCTCAAGATCACACGTTGGATAGTTATTCTCATGCTCATTCAGTTTCCATGACTCATAGTACACTGCATGTCCTTCTTGCATGAGAACTCCACCAAATCCTCTCTTGCAAGCATCTGTACACGCTACAAACTCCTTGTCCACATCTGCATTCTTAACACTAATGCATGTGTCAAAAACTACATAAGTTGCTCAAATCTAGCCTCACACTCCTCTTTCCATTCAAAATTTTTACCTTTCCACTACAATTATGTGATAGGATATGCAATGTGTGAGAAGTTCTTGATGGACCTACTGTAGTAACCTGCCAATCCCATGAATGATATCACCTCATCCACATTCTTAGGAGCTGCCCACTCCATTATAGCCCTTATCTTTTTTGGATCTACTACTATGCCATCCTTGGAGACAACATGCCCCAAATAATGTACCTCAATTTGAAAGAAGCTGCACTTTCTAAGTTTAGCATACAATTGATGCTCTCTTAGCAATATTAACACTGCTGCTAAATGATCGACATGTTCTTCCTCATTTTTAGATTATACCCATATATCATCAATGAATATAATAACAAACTTGTCCAGATAAGGATGCAACACACTATTCATCAAACACATAAATATAGCTGGAGCATTAGTCAAACCGAATGGAACAACAACAAACTCATAATGCCCATACCTGGTCCTGAACACAGTCTTCAAGCTATCCTCTTCCTTGATGCGTACCTGATGGTATCCTGATCTCAATTCGATCTTAAATAACATTGCTTCCCTTCAACTGATCAAACAAATCATCGATCCTCGGCAAAGGGTGCCTCTTCTTGATCGTTACTTTGTTTAGTTGTCTTTCGTCAATGCATAATCTAAGAGTACCATCTTTCTTCTTCATGAATAACACTGGTCCGCCTCAAGGTGATACACTCGGCCTAATGCACCCCTTGTCCAACATTTCCTTCAGCTGCAACTTTAACTCAACCAACTCAGCTGCGCTAATCCGGTAAGGTGATTTTGATGTTGGAGCTACCCCTGGCATCAACTCAATAGAAAATTCTACCTCCCTGTGAGGTGGAAACTCTATAATGTCCTTAGGAAATACATCCTGAAACTGCTGCAAAATTGGGTACTTTCTTAACACATCTGCATCCTCAACTTCCTTAACTTTATCACTAGAAATGTGTACTATAAATATCACAAAACCTTTTCTGCAACTACTCTTAGCCTACATAGCGGTAACCATCCTCACTGATGTAGGCATCTTCTTTCCCTGCAAATTCCTCTTTTCCCCACTATCATCCACACACTCAGTGGCCATGTTGATGCAATCCACTTTGGTCTAGTGAAGGTATAGCCAATTCATACCCAAAATCATACTATACGATCCCAATGGCAATACATTCAAGCATGCTACTGTGGGCATACCCTTTAACTAAAATGCACAAGCTCTTACCTAATGGTGTGTTAGGTCCATATACTACTAGTGTAACCCCTTATTGTTATTAGTAGAACCCCCTTATTATATTTTTGTGCCCATGTAGTCCCCATATTGTTATTATTGTGCCCCATAGAAGCCCACTATTGTTCTTATTGTGCCCTTACATTATTATTGTTATGCCAGCTCTGATTATATTATGGCCCCTTAGACTCCTATATATAGAAAGGATGTATTGTCATTTGTATCATCCAAGAATTTTTCATTTGTGTAATGTAAAGGAGGTTGCCCCCTCGAAGAGGCTGAATACTAAGGCATTTATCTCTCTTTTCTATCTTTTTGTTAGTTGGTTTCATAACATTTGGTATTAGAGCTTCGGATTCTAGGGTTTCGTTGCTCCAAATAGGTCATTGTGGAATTTTCGCTATAACCTTTTTTTTGTGAAGTTTTAGAAGCTAAACCAAGAACCCATTTTAGAAGAAAGCGGTTTGAACCTCGGGTCCGATTTTCCAATCTTGTCTCACTATATTTTCGGATATATGATCTGAGGAAGTTAGGGATTTTGCAGACTCCCGAATTACATCTTAAACATGTGACCTTGGGAAAATTGTCATAACTTTCTCTCTGAGCATCAGATTGAAATTTCGTAAGAATTTACAAAAGGACGATGGACTGTAGTCTTCTATGTATATTTTTCAAATCTGAAGGTCGAAATAGTGACACGTGGCACTTCATACAAGTTTGCTCTTCTGAAAAGGTATATAATCCAGTCATCTTGGGAGATTGTGCATAACTCTTTCTTGGAGAATCCAATTTCGATTAGACTGGTGGCATTGGAAAGAGGACACAAAGAGATACTGTAACTCGTGATTTATGAATTAGAAGATCCAAAATTATAGAGTTACAGTCGTTTCAAGATCCAACTCCTAAAATCAAGAAAATGCAATATGAGGAAGTTTGATGGCAAGGATCCTGTTAATTGGATACTATAGATGGAGCAATATTTTGATCTACACAAGGTTCAACTTTTACAAAAGGTAGATATTGCATCTTTATATTTAGAACCAAATCAATTTTTATGGTATAAAGGTCTTTGTCCTCATAAATCACTTGTTACTTGGTCAATTTTCATGGAAGAAGTGATAGCAAATTATGAGGATACAAAGAGTAACACCTTCTTTAGCCAATTGATAAATCTCGAAAAAAAGGGTTCAATGGAAGAGCACATTGAGGACTTTCAAACATTGAATATAAGGGTAAATGATATTCCAGAGAAGCAAAGGATTGATGTCTTCATAGGGACTTTAAAGGATAACATTGAACATGAGGTTCGTCTTTGGGAAGTTGATTCATTGGGGAAGCCATTCAGGTTGGCAAGAAAAATTGAAAGCGAAATTATGGAAACAAGGAATCCCACCACTCACAACTATAATTATGAAAGTTTTTTTCTCCTAGCCTTCCACAACCTACAAGGTTTACATGACAACAATTGGAAGAAAAAAAGAGAAAAAGGACTTTGTTACAATTGTGATAACAAATACATTAAAGGTCATAAGTGTGCTGAGAAGAAATTATTTTACATTGATTATGAAGAGGAGTAAGAAAAGGATCAAGAAACATCAAAAGAAGAGGATATACACCAAGAACCAACTCCAGAGAAAGAAGAAATGAATCTGACCATATCTTGTAAAGCGTTGGCAAGAATTACCACTCCTCAAACTCTCAAGATAGAAGGACATATCAAGAAGAAAAAGGTTCAAGAAGTGAAAGATCACATCGAGAAAGAAGAAAGGAATCCGACCATATCTTGTAATGCATTGGCCGGAATTACCACTCCTCAAACTATCAAGATAGAAGGACATATCAAGAAGAAAAATGTTCAAGAAGTGAAATATCGCATCGAGCATCAAGAAATGAATCCAACCATATCTTGTAATGCATTGGAAGAAATTACCACTCCTCAAACTCTCAATGTAGAAGGACATATCAAGAAGAAAAAGATTCAAGTAGTGAAAGATCACATCGAGCATCGACAACAAGGTCTCCAACTTTTAAAGGATAATGCCGCTTTGGTGCAGAATCAAATGAGACAACAGGTAGATCAACATCGCAGTGAAAGAAGTTTTGATGTAAGCGATTGGGTATTTTTATGGCTACATCTCAAGCAAGCTGTTCATGAGAATGAAATGTTGGAAATACTACAAGCAGTTAAGAAATGGTGACCTTACATAATGGGAAGACACTTCAAGGTAAAAATGAATCATGATAGCGTTAAATACTTTTTAGAACAAAGATTATTTTTAGAAGAACATAAAAAGTGGGTCACAAATATGTTGGGTTATGACTTTGAAATCATCTACAAAATAGGGAAGAAAAATTTTGTTGCAGATGCACTCTCAAAAAGGATGAGGATGTGGAAGCATTTTTTTGTGCTATTTCTATTATCCAACCAGATTGGATAAATGAAGCAAGCGATGAATGGAAGAAGGACAAAGAAGTGTGGCCACTCATTCAAAAGTTGCAGAAGATCCCAGTTCAAACAATATTGCTAGAACTTGACGAGGAAGGAAAATTCATATTGGAACCTGGAGCAGTCACAGAAACAAGAACCCGATAGCTATGAAATCGATCAATTTCAGAGTATCTCATCAAGTGGAAGAACTTAACCGCTGAGGATTCAAGATGGGAGGACAAGAATTTTTTACAGAAGCATCAAGAACTACTCAAGCGTTGACGACAACACCTTTTGAAGGAGAGGGGCATGTTAGGTCCATATACTACTAGTGTAACCCCTTATTGTTATTAGTACAAACCCCTTATTATATTGTTGTGCCCATGTAGTCCCCATATTGTTATTATTGTGCCCCATAGAAGCCCACTATTGTTATTATTGTGCCCTTACATTATTATTGTTATGTCGACTCTGATTATATTATGACCTCTTAGACTCCTATGTATAGAAAGGATGTCTTGTCATTTGTATCATCTAAGAATTCTTCATTTCTGTAATGTAAAGGAGGTTGCCCCCTCGAAGAGGTTGAATTCTAAGGTGTTTATCTCTCTTTTCTATCTTTTTGTAAGCTGGTTTCATAACATGGCGAACTCTCTTCTTCGTACCTGTAGCCAACTGTACCAACCAAGATTCTTCATGCACTTCTTTTCTCAAACCACACTTATCCACCAGGTTAGGATTAATATAACTATAGTTAGATCCAGGATAAATAAAAATAGAAACAATTTTATCACAAATACTATCGTCCATCTCAATGATCGATTCCTGATGATTCGCCTACTTGTTATCCACAACTGCATACATCCGAGGAATGCTATGACCAACATCACCAATTATATGTGCCTCCTGAACATTGTAGATCTAGGGTCTACCACTATGATACTACGGAAAATCCCTCTTATGATGATCCTTACCACATATCCAACACTGTAATGGTTCCCTACCACTGCCTCTAGCTTGCTGCTCTTCACGTCCACTCTCAGCTGTATTGAATCTCTTGTAAGGAACTGCATTTTGTTTCTCACTTGCATATAGAGGCCTTCCTCTCTTTGGTGGTCATTTTCCTTTAGCTTTCTAATTTCTTTTCAAGTCATGCTTAGGCTCAACTTTGCGCTTCAACTACTCATAACAATGTTTAAACCTTTGGATGGCCTCCTCCAATGATCTAGGCTCATTGAACTCAATCTGGTCTCTATATGCAATTGGAAATCCACTGATGAATCTCTGAACCTTGGCCTTCTCCTTGAGGTAAGGAACATATCTCAACAACTCCAAAAATCTACCAGTATACTCCTCATCTATCATAGAAACCATCCACAAATCATAAAACTCCTTAGCCCTGTCATCATAGTACCTCTCTGAAAAGTACTTCTCCTTGAAGGGACTTTAAATTGCATGCCAAGTCAAATCCTCCTCATGTGTACCTTTGACATTCTTCACATCTTCCCACCAAATATCTGCTTTACCCTTAAGACTAAAAGTGGCTATCTTTGCTTTCATGTTTTCTGAATAATCATGCAATCGAAAGAATTTCTTCATACCAAGAAACCATGCCTCTGCATCCTACGATTTCTTCATCTCTCCATCAAAGGTAGGTGGATTTTCCTTCTTAAACTCATCTAAAAAATATCTCCTATCACTCCTCCTATAAGGATGATAACGATGATGATCATGATGCCTATCATAGCCAAAAATAGAATAGTACCTGTGTCGATCACCTCTCCTATCCAGAGTGTCCAACAGTCTGCCATTTCTGATTGTGTCAGATATATCCAACCTGTGTCTACTAGGAGACCTACTGCCATATGCCCCATTAGTTCTATCCTCATGTCCATGGCTGATCCAAAGTGGTCCCTGTCGCTACAAATCTAATAAACTCTGAAGTAGTATCACATTCACCCTTGCTTGTTTCTCTTGTGCCTACATGATTTTTTCATTGTTTCTTTGCAACTCCTTATTTCTTCCTTCAGGATTCTTAATGTGCCTACCAAGTTAGAAGAGTTCCCCACACCACGCTTCCCATCTGATGCATAGGGAGATTCTATGTAGTCTACCACCTTGCTAGCCATTTGATATGTTTCCTGCAAGGCATACTATGTTAGCTAAACCAAATCACAATAAACCAACATTTATTAGCATAATTCAGGGAGGATACCTTGTCTGCAAGATCATCAAATCATCGTGATACATGTATAACATAATCATAACAACATATAGACATATAACAAATAAATGCATCAACGCATAAACATCATTCTAGTTGGGGTGCAGTCATCAATGCAAGGCCATATCAACAATGAATGTTATGACCTCATGTATGACAACAACCATCACTCCATTGCAAACATTGCCACATGAAACTATCAACATGAATATGAAATGCCTAATCAACTACACATATGTATGAACGCATGTAGTCGAGAATAAGCAATCAATTCTTGTAACCAACCTACAATATTGATACATGTAATCAAAAAATTTAAGAATGCACCTGATATACAAAGATGTAGTCAAATTACATATAATCAACATGTAAGTGACATATAACCATATGAAACCAGTCATATACTTCTGACCATGCATCCCGAAAAATCACATCAAGTTCCTCATGACAACCTTAATACAATCATGATCAACATGATGCAATGCAACAAGCACATGGAATGCAAGTGTAAGAGACACACATGCAACTGACATGCATCCATGACTAACACTTTCACCCAAGGAGAGAAAAACTACACTCTGATACCAATCTGTAGTATCAGATATGACCCAAAGAGAGTGCAACCCACTCTGCTACCAATCTATAACACCCCTTCCTCCCAGGTCCACCAGAGAAACTGACTAGCTGGGGTAAACATGTGATGAGAGAGATCACTACAAAGGATTCAAATTCCTTGGTGACCTTAAGAAAATGGAACTGATGTAACATATCAAACAAACCCATCCACATCAGCAACAACACCCTTAGGAAACATGTCAACCACTCAGACATCCTGTCCATGAGCCCCACTAATGTTTTCAACCTTTTAACCCCTGGTCACTCTCATGCTATAGGAAATACCGACCATAATCCAAATTCGCTCTCACAAGCCTATGTGCCATCATCCCTGGACTCTTTTCAACAGACCTATGCCAGCGTCCACGGTATTTGACCCACTTTTCTAGCTCAGAATCTAGGCCTCTGCTCGTAACTTGTTATAGCATTTAGAATCCATCAAAGACATGATGACAATATAAAAAAATTAAAAATAAACCTTAGGACTAGGCATAAGCATCCCCAACTGTGACGGACATTTTATCAGACACTTGGCATCAATGAAATCTATAGATCTAGGATACAAGACAAAGTATAAATGATTGAAAAAACTTATGAAACATAACCAAAAGGATCACCACCTTCTCCATTGCATTATTATATCATCATTTAGGTCTTGCATCCATCCATTTAACAATTACAAGTAAATACATGAAATAACCATGACATGAACCAGTTAGATAACGATGCTTATAACCAGCATACAACCATATAAATATCAGATATATGACAACCAATAAATCCACATATAAACTAGTGCAAAAGTAAGAGAAATTAGATTTTATTAATCATAGGAAAATCTGACTAGGTTCGGGACTTCCACATACCACCTGACCATAGACATGGCTGAACCAAATCTTTCTTTCAGCCAGTCACCCCAGTGCCATATTCCAAGCATGAATGTAGGATTTCATAGAACAACCAATCCATGAACAACCAAGGGAATGTAGAGGTTAAAATACCTCCACCCTCATCAAACCGTGATCACACCAAAACTGGTGCTCTGATCACAACCAACTTGAAATTGGAATGCCATCCGGAATCCATCACTATCCTTGAGGAATTTTTGGTCTCCTTGTCTCTCAGGATTTACCGCAATCTAATCCTCGATCACTAGGACCTAAATTGAGGCCAGTCTCTCAGGCTTTACCACAATCCAAACTTGGATCACTAGGACCTAAAAAGAGACTCCTACCACAGGATTTACTGTGTATCCTGCCAAAACTGGTCAAGGGATTCCTAGGTCTTTGGGAATGAAACTTGAGACTACATCTGCCCCAGATTTCAAAATCCATCCAGCAAACCAAAGCTCAAAAACTGAAATAAACATCCCAATGCCATGGAATCCAGAAAAATGAAATTCTAGGTTGAAAATCACAGTCATAACCTAGAAAAACCATTCCACCAACAACAAGAGAACCATAAACCAACATGAAAATCCATGCATGTCCAAACCAGCTAGGAAATCACACATGCAAAAGGTTACCAGCAAGTATTCTTGCTGAAGCTGCTTGATCTTGGTTTACTTTCCCTGATCCTTGCTTTCCTTGCTTTCCCTTGCTTGATCCAAAGCTATAGTGCTCCAAGAAAACTCTAAGTGACCAAGGGGGAGAGAGAGAGAGAATAATGAGAGAGATCCAAACTTGAACTGAAAAATGTTTTGTGTGGAGCCTGATTATCTTCTTTATTCAGAGGTATCACCACATTGCACCCCAGCTTGTAATGTGGCGGCAATGCCTCCCGTAATATTTGCATTGCAAGGGGGGTCCGGGGGGGCATCAATGATCTTTAGGAGACCCCCCCAGCGGGGAATCAGGGGCAGCACCCCCAAAGCTAAAAATAGATGTAAAATTGCCTTGTAAGATGTTGTAATTTTGTAGTCAATATGGGTCATTCATTAGGCGAAGATATGACGATAGAAGTTATGTTTAATTTAGAGTTTTTTGCCCTAGAAGGCAACCCCTCGCTATATATGAGGGGATTTTATTGCGTCTATGTAGATCTGTATTCTGAGTGAGAAAGAGAGAGGAGATTGTGTGTGAGATAAGAGGGAATTACAACGGATCTGCTATAGGTTGTATCTATTCAGTTCGCTAGATAATATAAAATGAAGGACTGGCTGTTTCTCCATGGACGTAGCCCAAATTGGGTGAACCACGTATATCTGTGTCTCTCTTGTTTTATGTGTTTTCTGTGTTTATATTTCTGCAATATATTTTATGTGTTCCATTGCTCCGTAATATATACTTTTCTAACAAAAAAAGGTTTCCAACTAATCCTCAGAAGCCTTTTTATTAACGAGGCCTCTAATTTCTTCATTTTCCATTTTTTTCCTTCAATTTCTTCCTCACACCTTACTCTTCTCCTAATTTCTTTTATTTTCATAAATAAATGTGCCAAAATGCCTTTTTCCTTTTTATTCCTTTGCCTTAGCCTTTGCTAATTTTCCTTAGCCAAAGCACACATCCAGTGATGCCCACTAGGATATCTTTTCCCAACATTCAGCTTGGAATGGGTGTCAGTTAACCATGGTCTTATTTTTCCTTTATTATCTTTTATTACATGAAAATTTTCACCAGGGCTGCTACAAAAATTAAAGCCCTCAAGCTAAAAATCAAAATCTGGAATCGAGAGGAATTTGGGGATATCCCCTTTGAAAAACATAAGCTAGAGGAAGAATTGGAGACACTCCAAATGAGGATAGTCTGTGAAGGCTGCATTAAGGAGCTGAAAACTAAAGAAGGACATATGTTGCCTCAGCTGGAAGAACATAGGTTTCAAGAGGAAGCACTATGGAGGCAAAAATAGTGAATCGAATGGCTTCTAGAGGAGGAACGAAATTCAAAATTCTTGCATAGATCTATGACCAATCACTGACAACACAATCACATTACGTCGCTCACTTCAGATGAAGGGGTCCTCTTGGAAAATCATCAAGACATGGAAAGAGTGTTGGTATCATTTTACTCCACTCTATTGACCAAAGAAGGCATAGATAGATCAACATACATTGAGTGAATCAAATGACATATCCATACACTCATGACGATAGAGAAAAATGAGGCACTACTACGACCAATCTCATACGAAGAGGTGGAATCAGAGGTTAAAGATATGCCTTCACACAAGGCGTCAGGGCCACACAACTACACCTCTGATTTTTTCAAGGCTTGCTAGTTGTTTTTGGGCCCATAAACTATTGAACTAGTGGAGGAGTTCCATCGGCACAAGTAGATATGATCAGGTTTAAATGCAACCTTCTTCACCCTTATTCTAAAATATAAGGAGGCCAACACTCCCTATGGATTCAAGCCCATTTCCTTATGCAATGTGATATACAAGATCCTTTCCTC
The DNA here is from genome assembly GCA_031772625.1 of Pinus tabuliformis. Lineage (NCBI taxonomy): Eukaryota > Viridiplantae > Streptophyta > Pinopsida > Pinales > Pinaceae > Pinus > Pinus tabuliformis. The sequence goes on along the minus strand of CM062805.1, from coordinate 3,398,430 downwards.
TATTCTTGTTCGATGGTTGAAACCAATCCTCCATCACATAATTAGTCTGGAGCAGAAGGGGTTCATAGAAGGGTGGAAAATACTAGACGAAATATTTTTTGCCCAATAAATTATTCACTCGCTCAAGAGTCACAAGAAGTAGGGGATGCTGCTAAAATTGGACTTATCAGAAGCATATGACCGACTCAGTTGGTCATATCTCCTTTCAGTCATGAGAGAATTTTGTTTTGCTCAAGATTGGTTTGTTGGATTAAGTCAATGGTCTCCACTCCTTTATTCTCAATTTTGGTAAATGGTGCTCCCTCCGCCACCTTCATATATTCTAGAGGCCTTGGGCAAGGGGATCTAATCTCGTCTTTCCTCTTCATCGTAGTTGCTGATGGATTACGTCGATTGATCAAGGCAATGAATCTCAACAGTGACCTAAAATGCCTCCACCTCCAAAGAACTGATATCATTATGGCTCATAAACAATTTGTTGATGATAATTTGATATATGGTGAAGACACTGTCGTGTAAACTCTACAGATTGATGGAATCCTTGTGGAATTTCGAGCCACCTCAGGTGCTCCTTAACAAGGAAAAATCTAATATTTATTTTTTTATACTTCGCTTCCCATCCAAAAATTTCTAGCTCATGTCCTAGGCTTCTCCATTGGATCTCTACCGTAGAAGTATCTGAGGATTCCTCTTCTCACACATCCCCTCCAGATAGCTCATTGGAAGGAGTTATTCTCTAAAGATAAAAATATTGCTGAATTATACCTTTTGTGTCCTTAACTTGGCTAGATGTGACACTCTCCTAAAATCCACCTTGCAGGCCATCCCACTTTATCAAATTTCAGTCCTCCTTGCCCCAAAAAGCATATACAGAGAGTTGGCAACCATCTTTAGGAATTTTTATGCCACATAGCTACCCTTGAGAAGAAATTGCCCCTAGTAGCCTGGAAAAAAAACTGTTTACCCGAAACCTAGGGGGGCTTGGGTTTGTAAGATCCTGAGGAGGTGAATGTGGCATTAGGTGAAAAGCTATGGTAGGGTTGGATCCAAGGTGGTACTGAGCAATGGAAATAAATATGGACACAGAAACATGGTCAAGGCAAACCTCAAGGTACGCTCTTGCGGGACCATTCTTTCCCTTTAGGATCAACGATATAGAATTTGGTCCATCAGAATAACAACCTCATTCGGGAGCACTTCTTCTAGGAAATTAAGGATGGTCAATCTACCTTATTTTGGCAAGATTCATGGCAACATCTTCCTCTACTTGACTGAGCCTCGTCACTCCAGGAAATTAATATCCTTCTTCAGGACCAAAGTGAAGGGTGAGTAGCAGACTATTGGATTGAGCATCCAACTCACCAAGGCTGGAGATACTGGAAGAACGCTAGAGACTGGAAACTGGAGGCCCCTCTGGAAGCATGGCATAATCTCAAACAAAAACTACACTAGTGGCACGTACCTCACTCTTTGGAGAAAGATAATATAAGGTGGGGGAATTCAACATTAGGGACCTTCTCTCTTAAAGAAGCTTACCTTATTAAGGTTGATTCTCACAACAAGCCAAGAAGCAAAATTTGAAGCAAAATTTAGGGGGGAGTCTGGCCAAAAGTTGCACATTTTCTATGGCTAATCGGGCACAAGAGGATCCTCACTTGGGTGGTTCCCTTATGTTCCTAATCTCTTCAATCAATATTTCTAATTGATATAATCTTTTGTAATTTGTGTCTATGGGTTGGTATTTTCCTTGAGGTTAATGTTTTCTTATGGCTCTTGTGGCGGTTCCTTTATGTTTCTAAGCTCTTCAATCAATATTTTAAATTGATATAAATCTTTTGTAATTTGTGTTTGTGGGTTGGTATATGCCTTCAAGTTGATTTTTTCTTGTAGTTCTGTTATGGGATTGGTTTCGTTATTTGAGTCTAGTTTTTAGCCATCATAATGTTATAGAATCAATTTACAATTAATTCTTTTTTTTAAATTTTTTATTTTTTTATTTCGTACATAAAAAAAGAAGAAAGGAAATATGAATTATCTTTGCATCAAAATGACTAGGGAACCTCCAAAGCATTTCAAGTTGGGAACCCTAAGTAGGGGTGTTTTCATGTTCTAATTGTGTTGGAAAATGGTTAACAAATGGGAAACCATGTCGGTTAGGGAAATAATGAAACCATGCAACCTTTCTTAATACACAGAGGAATGGCATAAATTAATTTAAAAAAAATATGTGCACTTTATTTTTTAAATAATGTGTGCATGTTCATATGCCATGTTAGAAACCCAACGCGAAGGTTTGGCAAAGGCCGAAGCTAAAAAAGAGGAACACTCTCATGTTTATGAGAATGCATGCATGTTCATAAAAATTCTATGCTCACGCACTCCCATTTCACCAAAACTTGGTAACATCCCATGTGAGCACCCTTAATTTCTATGAAAAATTCCTCAAACCACCACATGAGACCATGAATGGTTCATAGGCCCACGTTGGAAGGACGGAGCTCTGCAGCTAGGGTTCTGACCATACTCTGAGACGGCGTAGACTGCTCAGCCGAAGCAACCATCAAGGGCCTGACCTCCAGTTTGTTTTCGATAGAGCAGTACGAGGTATAACTGCAGGGCACATGGACTCCCCCCAGGGGGGGGGCACCACCGCCCTCCCCTAAAGTAAATACTATGCCGCCAGGGCTTGAGGGGTCTATCATTTTTGGATCTTTTGATGAGGAGGCGATCAACAAGGAGATCCCGTAGCACAGCAAGCATAACGCGACAAATAATCAGGCAGACAAGAGAGGCGATACTCCAGGAAGAAAGGACAAGCCAAAAGAAGGGCCTAAGATCACTTCGAAAACCTGCAAACCAATAGCAGCCAAACGGCCCAGAATAGAGCTGCCCGGCCAGAAGATCGACGAACGAATCCAATACATGAGGGATCATGCCCTCATTGGGAAATTTATAGGGTTCTGGCTGACAGAAAAAGCCCTATATGGATGGATTGTAGCTAAATGGAAACCCAAAGGCCACTTCACACTGCAACTAGGACCGAAAGGGTTCTTTACGGCGATTTTCTTTTGCTTAGAAGATAAGTACAGAATCATGGACGAAGGGCCATATTTTTTCAACTCAGCTGGACTGTATCTAAGGGATTGGGTAGCAAGATTCAACTTGGACAAGGAAGACCTCACCTCGGCTCCAGTATGGATCAGAATGTATTCACTTCCAGATGAATATTGGGATGAAGGCATACTCAAAGACATAGGCAATGGACTAGGGGAATACATAAAAGCAGCAGAAGAAACAAAGCTGCGCAAATACACATCCTATGCCCGCATATGCGTCTTCATGCGCCTGGACAAAGCCCTGCCGGACTCGGTAAGTCTTTCTCATCATGACAATGAATGGATTCAACCCTTGGATTACAAACATGTACCTTTTCACTGCCGAAAATGTCATGCTCACGGGAATTTATTCATGGATTGTCCGCTAAATGCCAAGGCTAATGCTCCTGACCCCTCCGACACTCTAAACCATGATGGCTTTGCCAAAGCACCCAGCTGCAAACGAGCACACAAAAAGCCCTCGACCGGGAAAAAGCCCCAGTAAGATTCCGCCTCTATCCTGCTACAATTAATAGCTTTGAAATACTAGCTCAAGCCTCCGATGAGCAAATCTTGATCTCCAAGCCCAGCTCAACGCCCATCGCCTCCTCATCCTAGCCTCCTCCTTCGGGCTCTCCACCTGAGTCACAAACCTCCAAGGGTGTTAAGGCCACCCCCAAGGATAACCAAAAGGAGCCTATTGAGAAAGCTAATGATATGGAAGTTGATGGAACTCCAGATCAACCCTAAAGCTTAGATATGTCCACAGTAGGAAATAGTTAGGTGCAACAGATGGATGAAGAACCAGAAAGTATAGATCTGGAAGGACTAGACATTTTAGAGCTAGAACTAGCATGCAAAAAGAAGGATTACGATAATATCCCAGAGCTTCAACTCAACAAACTGGAAGTGGTCATCTCAAGGGCTTATCAGCAGAAACAGCTAGGCATCCAGCCAGGAAGCCATTGGGATGGCGGCCTCCCCCCAAAAGACTCCAAAAAGAGGGGAAGAAGAACGGATCTCCAGCGAACAATAGCAGTAGGGAAAATCCTGGTGGACTCAGGCAGGTATGCAAAATTGACAAAGTACTACAAACCCTCTATCAATAGTGAATCATGAAGCTCATTTCATGGAACTTAAGGGGGCTCAATAGCCCAGGGAAACTAAGAATATTAAAAAATATGATAAAGATGGAAAAGCCACAACTATGCTTTCTTCAAGAAACCAAGTGTAACAACACTACACTAGGAAGCATCCTTTCTAAAGCATGGCCAGGTTGTCAATCGGTGGCAGTGGATGCCTTAGGAGCATCAGGAGGGCTTGCCATTGCATGGGACATGCAAGCGCTAACCCTCTTCGACTTCCATGTTTTGTACCACTTTATTTAGGCCACCTTCCACATATTAGGCACCAATATACATGGAAACCTCTACAATGTTTATTTCCTGCAGGAAGCAGGACACAAAACAGCTCTTCTCAATACAATAGAAGCTCTAAATAACAACAGAATGCATCCTCTCTGGATCATTGGAGGGGATTTTGATATGATCACCAAGCTGGAGGAAAAGCTTGGGGGAAGAAGCAGGTTGGAATAGGAAAATACCCACTTTAAAGACTTCATCCAAAACACTTCTCTAATCGACCTACAATTTTGTAATGGTATGTAAACATGGAGTAATCGAAGAGCAGGGAAGCACCAAATCGCTTCTAAACTTGACAGATTTCTCATATTAGATAACTCAGTTCACTTATGAGGAGACATTGCTGCAGCAATTCTCCCCCATTTAGGCTCAGATCATTGGCCAATCTCCCTCAAGTGGCAAAGACCCAACAACACCACTAGGAGGCCCTTCCGCTTTGAAGAGTTCTGGCTCACCCACCCTGCATTCAAAGACTTCATCAAAACCACTTGGAAAACCTACATTCCACTAGAAGGCTCCAAAATGTTCCAGTTCCAACAGAAACTCAAATATCGAAAATCCCATCTAAAGCGCTGGAACTATGAGACCTTTGGAAACATTTTTAAGGCGCAACAAGACTTAAATAAGGAAATGGCAGAACTCCAACAACAAGTAATCATAGGGGGTCACACGGAGGGGACCTTGGAGTAGGAGCAGCGTATCCACAATCAGATGGAGGAGAGGAGAAAGCAGGAGGAGATTTTATGGAAGCAGAAGTCCAGGATCAGATGGCTGAAATAGGGCAAATGGAACACTAAATTCTTTCACCGAACCAATGTTCAACGAAGAATGCACAACAATATCCCCTTCTTTCAGAAGCAAGGTGGGGCAAGGGTAGAACAGCATGAAGAAATCGAGGAGGAACTCCTCAATCACTTCAAGCAAGTTCATCAAGAGCCCAATGCAGATAGGCGACCTGCAATAGAAAGAATTACAAAAAATGTGCCAAAATTGATCACTGAGGAACACAACGAGCTTCTTCTTCATCTTTTCCTGACTCAGGAGGTGGATACAGCCATGTCCCAACTCAAGGAGGGCAAAGCCCCTGGCCCGGATGGCTTCACTACAACTTTCTTTCACACCTTCTGGGAGCTGATAAAAATTGAGGTCTGGCAAGTGGTGGAGGAATCGAGAGCTCTTCATTGGCTGATACCTTCTCTCAACTCAACTTACATTGCACTTATTCCAAAAGAGGAGGAATCCAACACCCCAGACAAATTTCGACCGATTGCTCTCTGCAACGTCATATACAAAGTGATCTCTAAAGTTATCGCCAACAGGTTAAAGCCCCTCTTGCCCTTGCTCATCTCACCTGAACAATCTGGTTATGTGGAAGGGAGACAGATCCTGGATGGCATCATCCTCTCGCATGAGATTATACACTCCCTCAAGCATTCCAATCAGGCAGGTATGATTCTAAAGCTTGATCTTTCTAAGGCCTTTGATAAGCTCAGTTGGACTTACATTCAGAAAATGTTAATTGCCTTTGGATTCTCTCCTATGTGGATACGTTGGATTATGAGTCTTATCTCCTCATCCTTCTTTTCCATTCTTGTGAACGGTATCCCATCTCGACCCTTCAGTCCCTCTCGAGGAATCAGGCAGGGCGATCCTCTTTCCCCCTTCCTCTTTGTATTAATGGCTGAAGGCCTGGGACGTCACATCAAACATGCCCTCCTCTCCCAATAGCTAAAAGGTCTCTCCATTCACCACTCCCCTACAATAACTCATCAGCAGTTTGTTGATGACAACATGCTCTTTGGCTACCCATCAGTCCAGGAAGCCTCCTGCTTCAAATCCCTGCTCAATGACTTCTCTGAGGCCTCAGGAACCAGCATCAATAATACCAAGTCGCAAATATTTTTCTTTCACACCCCGCCTGTTGTTAAGAATGCTGTAGCCCGGATATTGGGGTTCCCCATTGCCACTCTCCCATCCAAGTACCTTGGAGCCCCCCTTATTGCTTCAGCCATCAAGCACTCCTCCTGGCGCATTCTCATCGAGAAGCTTGAATCTTGCCTCAACCTTTGGACGCACAGAACACTGAACATTGCCAGTCGTGTAGTGCTCATTAAAGCAGTACTACAGGCAATGCTGCTTTACTTATTCTCAATCCTAGCGGCGCCTAAATGGGTTTTAAAAAGAATTCGGGATCTACAGCGTGGCTTCCTCTGGGGAAATTCAGCTACAAACCACAAATGGGCTCTTGTAAAATGGACCACTGTTTGCACGCCCAAGGAAAAAGGGGGCATTGGCCTGAGGGATCCCAATCACAACAATGCTATCATGAGTGCCAAAATTTGGTGGCAATGGCTCTCTACCCCAGAAAAACCTTGGGCTGCCATTTGGACTGCCAAATACGCCAATCACAAACCTTAGGAGGAGCTCATCAGATTTACTCCCAATGTCAAAGGCTCACTAATATGGAATGCGGCCAAACAACACTTCCAGTTGATTCAGCAGCACAGTTTTTGGGAAGTAAGAAATGGAAGAACAACACAATTCTAGACGGATGCCTGGAACCAAATGCCACAACTTAGCCGCATTCTACATCTGCTTCCAAACTACATCGGAGAGGAACAACAACAGGAAAAGATTTGGCAGTATTGGTCTCAGGAGACAGAGCAAGGCTTCAGGAAATGGAAACAAGGTGACCAGCTCATCAGAAATGAGGAACACCTATTTATTGAGGATTTGGAAAGGGAGCTTTGCAAAAGGAGCATTAGATACTCTGAAGGTAGGGACATTCTACGATGGGGTTACAAGCCTAAAGGAGCATTTACCACTTCCGAGGCCTACAAAATTATGTGCACAGACTCTACGCCCCCTGACCCAATTTGGAGCAAAATCTCGGGGTTAGGCTCTTGGCCAAAAGTCTCCTTCTTCCTTTGGCTAGTCGGACATCAGAGAATCCTCACCTAGGATAAACTTAGACGAAGAAACTATCATGGCCCCTCTATCTGAGTTAATTGTAAATCCCAGGAGGAAACACTCCAACACCTCTTGGACCCTTGCCCCTTAGCCAATCAGTTGTGGGAGAAGGCAAGCTTCAAATGTCAAAGAAGATGCAGATTTGCGGACGACATCACAAACTCTTTGTGTCACTGGCAAAAGAATCCATATAAAAGTGAAATTCTCAACCATTTATGGAAAATAATCCCCGGGCTCCTCTTATGGGGCATATGGAAAGAAAGGAACAAGCGCATATTCAAAGATCAATGCTCCCCGTTAGAAAGTATCTGGAGCACGCTCTGTGTGAATCTCAAAGAGACGTTGATGCTCCGCTCATGGACTAAGGAGGACCTTCCAACTCTAGACAGTGAGAAAGCCATCTGGGAGAACTGGAATATGCAACTCCCTCAGGAATCTCACAACAAAGCCCCCCCTAAAAGCAGCAACATAAAAAAGGTCTCCTGGACTGCCCCTCCAAAGCATACCTTCAAGCTTAACTTTGATGGAGCCTCAAAGGGAAATCCTGGAAATGCAGGCTTTGGTGGAATTTTTAGAAATCATGAAGGCTCGTCTCTTCTGATCTACTATGGAAACATTGGGTGGGATACCAATAACTCTGCTGAGTTAGAGGGTCTATGGCAAGGTCTCCTTCTTTCATGGAAACACAACTTCCATCCCGTGGAGGTGGAAGGAGATTCTCAGTTCCTAATTAACATGGCCAAGCAACTCCTAAATGGATCTCATGCAAGGAAAATAGCCACCAGTTGGAGGCTTGAAGCAAGACTGGAAGCCATCGAACAAGCGCTTCACTGTAATAGGGCCATCACCTTCAATCACATAAAGAGGGAAGGCAACAAGGTCGTTGACCTTATGGCTAATTTGGGTGTGGAAAATGAGAATACTCTACTCACAGGGACTCTAGACATTATATCAAATCATGATCAGGCACAGGAATGCAATCATCTGGTCCAAAACGATGTCGTCCCCCCCAGATGCGGGTGCTTGAGGAGATGGGACGGGCGATCACCGAAGGCCACCTGCCCGCCATGCACAGAAGTGTTGTATTCACATGGGGAAAGGGACATTCTCAGTGGCACGTGATTGGAAATAAAAGCATACAACAGAGGAGCATTAATGCTCCATTCACCTCCGCATGCAAAGCTTGGCTAGGCTCCTCAGCTCCCATGAATGCCACAGTAATGGCGGGAGCGCCTCGAGGCAAAGGTGGGTGCATTATATATGGTTGCAGCATGGGATTCACAACGCGGATTCAGGCTCTGTCCCGTTTTTTTCTGCCGCCTCTGGTGCTACTGGTCGCTCCAAGCATTTGCCTTTCTGCCTTCCTGCAGGATCCTTGCCCGTCTGTTTGGTCTACTCCCCCGCCTGTGTCTGGTCTTTCCTTGGCTGTTCTGGGATCCAATTCTGCTTTGAGCTCCATTTCGGCTTTAGGCAAAGAGACTCTGTTTGGCCCTGCAGTCATGGTCCGGCCTCGACAGCGAATGCTCAGCCGTCGAGGCACCTCCCGAGGTGGGTCCTCGCGCCCTTCAGTCGACGAAGACTCTTCCCATCACTGCCATTGCCATTGCCCTCGCACTGAAGGAGCAAGCTTCCTTCGGTCCAGCCAATTTTTGGATGCCAGCACTCCTGGGTCATCTTCCTCGCCCTCCTTTGGCTCAGCAATATTCACATTCAACAGTTCTCTGAACCGTCCCCAGATCAGCGCCCATGTTTCGGTGCTCTTCATTGAGGAGGCCCAAGATGAGGGCGATTCCAGCGCTCAACGGGAGACGATGCCAACTGCTGGCTCCGCGAGAGCCATGGAGACACCCTCTGCAGATCCCATGAATGTATCGGAAAGGCCAATTGCTGGTTCCACGAGCGCTAGGGAGACGTTGATCAGCCAGAACGAGGACGTCAAGATGGAGCCCGTCCCGACAGCTACGGAGGAGGCTCAGGACTTGGCGGAATTCGGGTGGTGCAGGGTTGTGGAGGAGGATCCTGAAGACTAACTGCGGCTTCTTCTTAGGTTTCTGCGGCCCGATAGTGAGGGCTTTTGGTCACTTCTGATGTTTTTGGCTATGTACTTGTGTCAAAGCTGTGGTGTAATTGTCTGTGTCAATGCTGTTGAGAAATTGTCTGTGTTTAGGTTCTGGGACTTTTTTCTTTGTGGTTGGGAAATTATTTTGGCTCCCCTGCGTGGGATTAGATTGTTGGCTCCTCTGGCACCCCTGCATGGGATAGCCTTTTGGTCTGGTTTGTCCTCTAAGACTGCGAACTCTGTTGTTCCATGCTGCCATCAACTCCAGGAAGTTGGTTCTTTTTGTCAAAGTAATGTTGTAATTGTTATCTGTTAATGTAAATAATAGAATAGTTTTACCGAGAAAAAAAAATACACAGAGGAATGTGCATAAATTAATTTAAAAAAAATATGTGCACTTTCTTTTTTAAATAATGTGTGCATGTTCATATGCCATGTTAGAAACCCAATGCGAAGGTTTGGCAAAGGCCAAAGCTAAAAAAGAGGAACACTCTCATGTTTATGAGAATGCATGCATGTTCATAAAAATTCTATGCTCATGCGCTCCCATTTCACCAAAACTTGGTAACATCCCATGTGACCACCCTTAATTTCTATGAAAACTTCCTCAAACCACCACATGAGACCATGAATGGTTCATAGGCCCTTGACCATCATCAAAGAATGGAAACAATACCCTTAGGATCTTAGTGAAGCTTCTTAAGCTTTTGGTCCTTAAACAATTACTTGAACCAATATGTAAGAACTTTATAAGGGGTCTTTAGCCTTAAGATGAGATATATGCACCATGAATACATTTTTGGAGATGCGTGTCAATGCATAAACATGGTTAAGTAATAAATAATGATATTAATCCCTCACTAAAATTTATTTAGCCTAAGAACCTAGAAATAATGACATGAGTCCTCTCTAGAAAGTCTTTAACATCTTGGTTGAATATGGACAAAATTCTGAAGTCTTAGACATTGTGGGTAGGTCTTAGGTCCATGACCATAGTTGAATGGGTGAAACAAGAGACTCTACTCCTAAATCATGCTTCTCATGCTTAAGCACTGCGAGTGAGACCTCGAACTGCCACATTAATCCTTTGATAGTTATAAATTACTTCCAAAGTTGTTGTTGGTGCCATGACTTGGATAACTATGCATCAAGAAGTGGTCTAGATGTCTGACCAAGGTCATGGGACAATAACAATGACCTTGTCTCTAAATGACTCTTCATAGTCTTAATTAAAACTAAAAACACCAACGTCCCACTAAACATTACATGCTTTTGGCATATTTTGACTATGAGTGGTTTACTAAGGGACATTATGTCATTTTCCATAACATCAATTGATATTTGCATTACGACAATGATTAGGGAAGTATTACAAAGGCCTCAGGTATTTAATAAAGCTTCTCAAGCTCAAGCATGGTGAAACATGCATTGAAATATCTAAGTAGATTATGACTACTATTAATTGGTTTGGGTAGTAATGATGTGTTTATGGGCCTAGACCATGGTCTAAAAGGAAAATAAATGCCTTATATGTTAAAAGGAACCTTCTATACCTCTAGTGCTATGAACAATGCCTCCAACCATGACACATGTCCTCTCTATGGAGGTTTGACTCATGAGTGGCATTCCAAAATTTTTAATTTAATTATCAATAATTATTAGGTGGATGGTAGGGATTTAATCTCCATAGAATATACTAGAATATTCTTAGTAGTATCCACAAGTCAAAGGTTGATATTTATATCCAAAGTAATTATGCCATTTTTTCTCTTTTAATTAAATTGATTAATTAAAAAAATATCATATGAACAAGTGTCATATGAAATAAGATATGGTGTTTTGGGCATGTGGTATTGATAATACATGATATTAGTCCATGGTATTGTAACAAAGCCTCTTTACAAATTAAGAATCCCCAAGTGAATCGACATGTTTAAGAATCTTCTCATTTATATATATTTATATAACTTATATATTAATTCTTTTTATCAATAATAATAATAATGTTATAATTTTTTAAAATTTTATTATTATTATTTTTTTAATTTAAATTTTAGAAAGGTAAATTGTACCATGAAATAAATTTTTTGATGCTTATAATAAATTAATGTCTAAAATTCTAAAAGTCTAATTTCAAAATAAACACATCTATTAACATAAAAATATTTAAAATTTAATAGTAATAACAAAACAAATATATATATATAATTTAATAGTAAAAACAAAACAACAAAAATAATGATTCTAGAATTGACTACTCTCTACAACTCTACCAATTTGTTTAAAGGAACACCTACAGTTAGATATTAAAGCAACATATAACATGAACATATACATTATATCTTAAAGAAAAAATAGCATATTACTATTTGTTTAAAGATACATATAAAATTTTCATAAATGAAAATTAAATATTTTAAAAACTCATTCATATTTTTACATTTTGTTATTCATACTATATTTTAATAAATGGTATACATATATATAATAATCTATCCTAATTAAAGTATTATTATAATTTATTATAAAAAATATTAACAGAATAATTTTAGAGTATTAATAATATAAATATATAAATCCATTCATTATTAACTTGAATTCATAAATGAATATAGAAAGATACTAAAATTATAAAAGACAAGCTAGTTCTCCAAATTAAAATGTTCATGATTATTAAATTGAGTGACGCAAGAAAAAGAAATAATTAAAAACATATTTCAATGTACTCTTTACTTCATTTTATTCATTTAAATTAAACATATTTTGATACTATTGGAAAAACTTGATTAAATCTGATTAAGTATTTAAAATATAAATTAGCATATATATATATATATATGGAAAAAACTAGTCTTTCTTTCAATTTGAGGATTAGAATGAAGTTGCTGGTACTAAGCTATGCCACATGTATACTTATTCAAGAATTCACAAGACTTGAAGCCAATACAACAATATTCATAAGCACAAATCATTATAGCAATGTATCTCTCTATATATATACATATACTAGGCTACTCCACTTGTTTACTCACTTAAGAATTCACAAGGCTCGAAGCCAACATAACAATATTCATTGGCACAAATCATTACAACAATATTTATCGAGGAATTATAGCTCATTATGTCACTAACAAGTATTGGAACCATGCCAAATAACCCAATTGACTTTTATATAATAATATTTAAGTTTATTAAGCCAATACAACAATATTCATAGGCACAAACCATTACAATAATATTTATCAAAGCATTATAGCTCATTATATCACTAGAAGGAATTTGAACCATGCCAAATAATCGAATTTACACACATATAAATTGTTATAATAATATTTAAGTTTATCTATCAAAGTATTATAACTCATCATGTTACTGGCAAGAATGTGATATATATATATATATATATATATATATATATATATATATATATATAACAATTTAATTAATAGTAATATTATTAATGAAAAAATGAAATGTTATCATTTTTTAGAAATACTAATTTGGATAATAATTTTTTTAATTGCTTTTAAAAAATTTAATATAAAATATCTATTTTTAAAATTAAATAATATTCTTATATAATAAAATTGGACCTTCAACTAACCCAAAAAACAACATAAAACTAAAAATTATATATTTTTTTTAAATTAAAAAAATAATATATTATAATTATATATGAGATAACTCAATTTGAATATTATTTTAAAATTATATTTAATTTATTATTTTAATATTCTTGTAATTTAAATGGTTGAATAGAGGAAGATCCACAAATTTAGGTATTATAGTTAATGTTTTGGAACCTCTTGTTTAGTCTAAGCTTGAACAATATAAACAATAATAAATATACGAAGAATATGTCATTCAAACCTTAAATGACCAAACAAACTAAATTAATAATTTAATATATAAATAATATATATTAAATGCAAAGTAGATTCATAGAATTTAATAAATAACCAACTAAAAAGTGTAAACTTTAGTTAACCTATAGTAGTTATTAATATTAATATTTCTAACATAACTAACTATATTAATAAGAGTATTATTTATATTAATATTAATAACAATTTTTATTATATTAATAATTCTATAATTTAACTCTATATTAAATCATAATATTGTGCTCTATATATTATATATGAGAATGTTTATATGAATTAATAATATATTATATAATATAAAATTAGCTTTATATTAATTATGTTTAGTAGAAAACATTAATTATTATTATTATTTTTTTGTTTAGGAGGGGTTATCAATTTTTATTGATCTGAATGTCATTATCTCTATTAAAATTATTACGGATGTTTTTAATGATAAGAGCTTTTATATTCTTAAATTGGTAATAGAGGTTTTCTTTAACAAGGATTTTTGTATTCTCTATGGAGAGATGATGTTTGACGTTCTTAGTGTGTTCTTCAATAGCTGAGTTTTTTGTCTTTTGGTGTCTTATGTCTGCTTTGTGCTCCTTGATTTTTTCTTTAAAGGTACACCTAGTTTCTCTAATATAACATTTACCACATGAACATTCTATCTTCTAAACACCTTCAAATTGGAAGTGTTCAATGTCATCCTTTATAGATCTCATCATTTGTCTGATGATGGTTTGATGTTTAAAACATGTTTTAATCTCTTTCTTATTCAAGATTTTGGAAATATTGTGAGTGGTTCACTTAAGGTAAGGTAGGTATGCAATGTTCCCAGGGTTATGGGTGTTAGAATTATGAGGATTATCTTTATGACTTAGAGTTTTTTGGAAGGAATTCTTAATATCTTTCATGTTGTATCCAAGGTTGCTAAAGAATTTTATTAAATGTTCTTTTGCATCAACTTTATGATCAACTACAAAGATTTTGAAGGCTCTAGAAGCCAAGGTTTTAATGACCTTGATATTTTGTGAGGGATGATGATGAGAGTATGTGTGAAGGTAATTTTTTGTGTGTGTTTTCTTTAGACAAACCTTGTAATCTAATTTTCCGTAAGGTTTCCTTATGATAAGAATATCAAGGAAGGGAATGCAACCATTTTCTTCTTCCTCCATGGTGAATTGAATGTCTTTTGAGATGCTATTGAGGTGGTATAGACCTATATGAATCACATAAACCTGAATTCAAAATATTGGCTATTATTTAATATTGTAAATTCAACATTGTAATATTCACTCTTATTAAATATATAATTATTTAAGTTTATTACTACTTCTAATCTGTTGTGATCCCATGTTTCCAATGACAAACTCAAGAATTACAGCTTCAAATTTAACGACATAATGGCAGTTTTATGTAATGACCTATCTAGACTACCTGAATTCAAAAATATTCACTATTATTAAATATTATAAATTCAATGTTGTAATATTCACTCTTATTAAATATGTAATTATTTAAGTTTATTACTACTTGTAATCTGTTGTGATCCCATGCTTTCAATGCCAAGAATTACAGCTTCAAATTTAATGACATAATGACAGTTTGATGTAATGACCTATCAATACTGTAAATCTGGGAGTAGCCTATGTGAAACAATAAGCACTAAGATAGATGCAGTTGTGTTAAAGTTTATGGTAATATGTGAGCATATAAAATATTAATTGTTTGGGCATCCAGGATGTCTTACCCACAACATAGCTTGAACAGTAAAATCAGAGACCTAAGTTAGGTAACCTAAACAGAATATCAACTTCTTGTAAATTCTATATTTGGTTATAAAGGCATAGGTTCAAGGAGGGTTCTCATCACTAAACTCTTTGTTTCAACGCTGGAAACACTGTAGCCATCTCGGTATTTGTATCCATAATGGAAAGCTCTGGTAATGTCAAAAGTTATTTTCTTGGAAGAAATGGGCACACTGCTGTCGCGTCTGAGAAGCTCCCAATTTAATTCTTTAATTACACCACTGTTCATGATGTTGAGATGATTAAGAGCATATTCCTCTGTTGCTCTAGGATTGTCTTTCATATAACAAGATATAAACAAGGTTTCTTCTCCACGAGCCCTGTCCTCCTGTGATGACCATGTCCATACAATTACTATACAGTTTAAAACCAAAACAAAAATTAACAGTAGCTTTTAATAAATATTTATGGTAAATGTTTTAAATTTTCTGGAAATTCATAGGCAGAAGAAAGGTGGAAAAAGGTTGGACTCTGGCTAATTTATTCTAAATATTAAAATAATTGCTTTTAATTTCAACTTTATTTTTGTTAATCAAATTTCAAAATATTTTCAAAATTTACTATCAAAATATATAACAACCATTTTACCTAGTAACATTTAACAACCACATTACCTAGTAACATCACTTATCACTTTTTAATCTGAAAATAATACATGCCAAATCATTAAACTTCATTGTAATCTATCACATTTCAAAATATTCTCAAAATTGAGGATCACATCAGAATACCACGTTACCTAATAACATCGGGTATCACCTCGTAATCGAAGTATGGCACATAAGTCATTGAGGTTGGATGGGAAGTCAACTTCCTTGGGGATGTGAGGAGGAAAGGGGATGTCCATCGTCAGCATGGGTTGCAATGCCTATATGCAATGACCAGAGCTAACTTTCCTGTTTTCCAAGTATTCCTCGAACGTTGGCAGATAACCAGTGGCGATCCACTTTGCTTCTTGCATATATGAATCAAGATAATCATCCCACTGCACACACGCAAACAAAGGCAAATTCAGTAATAACTACCGAGTGAAATATGTGGGTGATTCATAAAGAAATGTTTGTTTCCAGAAATAAATGTATGCAGCTATACAGCCTGTCGAGCATAGTTGAGAGTGTCTCGGCCTTGAGCCTTCTGTTCCTCTGTATACATTTCATTTACGGTGTTGTAAACCATCATGTTTTTTGTCCTTTTGTGTCTTATGTCCTCATTGTGCTCCTAGATTCTTTCTTTAAAGGTATACCCGGTGTCTCTGATATAACATTTACCACATGAACATTCTATCTTGTAAACACCTTTAAATTGGAAGGGGTCAATGTCATCCTTTACAGATCTCATCATTTGTCTGGTGGTGGTTTGGGGTTTAAAACATGTTTTAATCTCTTTCTTCCTCAATATTTTGGAAATCTTGTCAGTGATACCCTTACGGTAAGGTAGATATGCAGTGTTCCCACGGTTATGGATGTTAGATTTAGGATGATCACCATCATGCCTTAGAGCTTTTTGGAATTCATTCTTAATATCTTTCATGCTATATCCAAGGTTGCTAAAGAATTTTATTAAATGCTCTTTTTCATCAACTTTATGATCAACTCCAAAGATTTTGAAGGCTCTAGAAGCCAAGGTTTTAATGACCCCCATATTTTGTGAGGGATGATGATGAGAGTCTATGTGAAGGTAATTTTTTGTGTGTGTTTTCTTCTGATAGACATTGTAATCTAATTTTCCATAAGGTTTCCTTATGATAAGAATGTCAAGGAAGGGAATGCATCCAATTTCTTCTTCCTCCATGGTGAATTGAATGTCTTTTGAGATGTTATCCAGGTGCTGTAGAAATTTAGTTAGTTCCTCTTTTCCATGTGGCCAGATGACATTGGTATCATCAACAAATATTTTCCAAACCTTATGTTTTAGATGATAAGTATTAAGGGCGTTGCTTTCAAAATTTTCCATGTAAAGGTTGGCCACTACTAGGGAAGGACGAGATCCCATTGCCACCCCACTAGTTTGTTCATAAAATTCTTCTCTAAAGCTAAAAAATGTGGACCTAAGACAAACTTCAACAAGTCTAGCTATTAGTAGGTTAACTATTTCTTTGACTACAAGAATTGCCTCTTCTAGGGTGATCTTAGTAAAGATGGATACCACATCGAAGCTAATAATAATGTCATCTAGGCTGATTCTCTCCTCCTTGATCAGTTGAAAAAGTATTTCATACCATTGATGTATGAATATGTATGGCCAACTAATGTAATAAGTGATTTTGCCTCAAATTTTGTTGATTGGTAGGTTGGAGATCCAATAGTGTTCACTATTGTTCTTAACAGAACACCATTATTGTGAATTTTTGGGGCACCATAAATTCTACATGTAATTTCTCTTGAAGGCATTAATCTCTTTTTGATACTGTCATTAAGGTTGGAAGATATTAAGGCTTTATAAACCTATTTGATCACTTTAGAGATAAGATTACTAGGTAACTTCTTGTAACTTACACTTTCATTTAGAGGCTCAATCATTTTCATGTCATAACCTTCAGATTCATTACCACAATAACCCCACCTTTATCTGCTTTCAAGATAAGGGACAAGATGTTCTTCTTTTCTTGATGAAATTTTTTTCGTCAATAGTTAATGGTTATACACTATCTTCTATAATTAATGATTATACACTAGCTAAGACACCAATGTCCCAACAACCATAAGAGATGAAGGAGATGCAAGATAAAGGAAGTTGGAAGACCTTAGAGAAAAAAAACAAAGCTACAGCACCAATCTCGCCAAGAAAGACGAGCAGCCAGATAATTGAAAACTAAGGAAATTGTAGGTCTGATAGACCAATTTGGTCTCAGTGGACGTTAACCACCATCATCATCATCATCAATAAAAAATTAAATATTTTCGCTAAAACTCTTTGTTCAACACTATTTAATACAAAATTAGAAAGTAACTCTATTTAATACCAATTATAAAATAAGTTGTGAGCTATATTCAAAAAATTTATTATATTTAATTTATTAAAATTACAATAATTTAATTTTTTATTATAATTAAAAATAAAAAATATATAATAGATTATGTCAAAGCTTTTAACACAATATCCAAATTTTAATCTTCATATTAAAAGTAACTATAAAATTCAAACAAAACTCATTTCTCTTATATTAAAAATATAATTTCAACGTTGTAATATTCACTCTTATTAAATATGTAATTATTTAAGTTTATTACTACTTGTAACCTGTTGTGATCCCATCTGACTCCACTACTTTCAGTGACAAACTCAAGAATTACAACTTCAAATTTAACAACATATTAATACATTTTTATATAATGACCTGCATATTTGTTGGGAATAATGCTTAAATTGTTATGTACATTGCTGACAATTTAGTCAGCAAATTTTGTGTTCTTTGTGTAGCAAATTATTAAGGAGGTCAGTGCTCAAAATTAGAAGAGTGTTAGAATATTGGTAGTGTCAGTAGATTTGTTTTAGAGTTGATTGATATTCATATTAGTAATAATTTTACTATATAAGAATGTAGTTAATGGTTTAATAATATATGAGATTTACAGCACGTTTGTGTGACATAGTAACTATGTTTTATTTGTTTCATTTTTTATATGTATTTTTCTTCATAGTTATGTTGGCTTATTAGCTGGCTTAAAGAGGGCCATTTCATATTCTACAAGTGGTATCAAAGCAGGTAAAATTGTTTTGGGTTAAATTTTTATTGTTGGAATTTCGCCAAAGTTAATCATGTCGAATTCTAGCCAGATGGCAGTTCCAGAATTTGATGGAAACGATTATGATTATTGGTGCATTAAGATGCTAACCTTTTTTATTGGAAAAGATTTGTGGGAGATTGTTGAATGAGGTTATGAGGTGCCAACTAATTGGAATTCCCTTACAGCCAATGCAAGAACAACCAGAAAGGAAGGAAAAAGAATGCTCAAGCTTTGTTTCACATTCACATAGCTCGTGATAAGAGCTTATTTCCAAGAATATCAGGAGCAAAAACTGCCAAAAATGCCTTGGAGACTCTACAAGAAGCTTACCAAGGTAGTGATCAAGTTAAGGTGGTCAAGCTTCAAACATTGAAGCGAGAGTTCGAGAATTTGAAGATGCAAGAAGCTGAAAGTGTGAGTGACTATTGTGTGAGAGTCAAAGATGTGGTCAATAAAATGGCTACACTTGGAGAAACTATAAGTAATGAAGTTTTAATTAAAAAAGTATTCAGATCTTCAACACATAGATGGAATCATGCTACCATAATCATGGAATAAAGCAAGGATTTGTCAAAACTATAGTTTGATCAATTGGTTGGATCTTTGATGTCTCATGAAGAAAGATTGAATGACACTTTTGAAGATGTAGAGAAAGCTTTTTCCTCTAAATTACAAGTTACAAAGAATGAATATGCAAGCAGCAGCAGTACCAAAAGCAATCAAGGTCAAGGTAAATGGTAAAGCCAAAATTATTCAAGAGGTAGAGGAAGAGGTGGCTCAAGTGGAAGAGGTAGTTTCATAGGTAGAGGTAGAGGTAGATTTGATAAGAGTAATGTTCAATGTTACTATTGTAATAGGTATGGCCACTTTGAAAGAGAATGCAGATTGAAAGAAGGTGAAAATGCTAACTATGCTCAAGAAAGTGGTGAGTATACTCAAGATCATTTATTTTTATCTTATGCCAAAGGTGAAAATACTAGTAAAGATGTTTGGTACCTAGATTTTGGATGCTCTAACCATATGACAGGGAATAAGAAGTTGTTTTCACGAAAGGATGAAAGTTTCAAATCCAAGATCTAGCTTGGTGATGATAAATCATTAGAGGTTGCTACTAAAGGAGCTATGGAGGTCCAAACAAAAGAAGGTATAAAGAGTATTCATGACATTTATTATACTCCACAATTGAAGCATAATTTGTTGAGCGTTCGGCAGCTATGTGAGAAAAATTATAAAGTAGTCTTTGAAAATAAGACATGTACTATCTATGATAAGAATAAGGGAAATAGAGTGGACATTGTTGTGCCTATGACAAGAAATAGGATGTTTCCCTTGAGGTTTGATGAACAAAACAACAATATTGCAAATATGGCTTATGAGGATTCAAGTTGGTTATGGCATCTCAGGTATGGACATTTAAATTTTCACAGTTTGAAGTTTCTAACCTCACATGCATTAGTTTCTAGTTTTCCCAAAGTAGAAGAGCATAAGGAGGTTTGTGAAGGATGTGCTAAAGGAAAGCATGCAAGGGAAAGTTTTCCAAAGGGCACTGCATGGAGGGCTCATCACCCACTTCAGCTTGTTCATTCAGACATATGTGGTCCTATGCAGACTAAAATCTTGGGTAAGTCATCATATTTCATCACCTTTATTGATGATTACTCACAAAATTGTTGGGTATATTTTTTGAAGGTCAAAAGTGAAGCCCTCAATACATTCAAGAAGTTCAAAGCCCTTGTAGAAAATGAGAAAGGGTGCAAGATCAAATGTTTGCGGACTGATCGTGGAGGAGAATTCTGCTAAAAATATTTCCAAAGTTATTATGATATGAATCGTATTGTGGTTGAAATGGAAAGATTCTTGTTACAAACTAAGGGGTTGAGCAATTCTTATTGGGGAGATGAAGTTGCTACAACAGTGTACATCCTCAACCATAGCCCCACCAATGCACTGGAAAAGATGACTCCTTATGAAGCTTGGTATGGAAAAATGCCTAATGTTAATCATTTCAAGGCCTTTGGTTGTTTGGCTTATGTGCATGTACTTGATCAGAATAGAAAAAAGTTAGATGCAAAGAGTGAGTTATGTATTTTTATTGGGTATAGTGAAACAAGCAAGGCTTATAAATTGTATAATCCTCTAAATAACAAGCTTGTTGTCTCAAGAGATGTAATTTTGTATGAAGGGGGAGTTTATGGTCATCAAAAAGGCCATGTTGAGAAGACAAAATCTGTTTTGGATGATGATATAATTGTTGATAATGATCACGAGTAGCCAACTAATGTTTCTATATGATGAGTCCAACCCACGTTGACACACTTCCCACGGCTATCAATGCGGAAATAAAGTGAATTTAATTATGAACAACAGATTTTGGTATTGGACTGATTTGTCGGCGGTTGATGTTAATGATAAGGATTTGATCCTTGGTGCTCACACAGTTGATTGGTACTGTTGGTTTCGGTTCTTTGACAAGTCTCCACTCTCAGAATTCTCAAACCTATCTCGGTATGAGTGATCAAACCCGTGCCCAAGTCATTTGTTCACCCATTCTCCCGTTTCTGTGAGCTTTGTGTTCTTGGTGGTTTCTGGTGGCATCGATATGGAGTTCTATTGTTGCATCCTCTGGTTCAGGGCTTCGGCCTGATAATCTCCACTCTTCGTCCAGCAATGGCTGTACCCAATCGGTAGGTTCAATTCTTGTCTGGTCTGTGTCAAACTTTGACTGTTCGTTGGGTGTATGTGGATTTCTGTTACGTCCTTGCGTCCCTTCTCTTTGGTATGCATTTTTAATGTCTGTGTCTTCCTCAGTTGTTGTGGTTGTTCACTGGTTGGAGTTGCTTTAGGTGGCAACCCTCTGGTTTCGAATCGACCTTTTACGAAGCTGGCAGAATCCAGTGTCAACCTTCTTTGGTTCCTCCGTCACTCACAGGGTAAGTTCATTTGGTTCCATGTTATCAATATCTACTCCTTTTCCCTCAGCCATCTAATGGTTCAGCTCCTTGTGAGAAGGGCGACCTAGTGAGTTTGTTATAGTTGTGGCTTGCCTCCGTCACGTAAAGAACTGAAACTTATTTGTTTTTGTTAGGTTGCAAGCCCTCGTTTCTTTTTCACTGTCGGTGCTTATATTGTTTGTAATTGTTTTTTGCCGCAGGTATGGCTGCTCGAGGGTTTTGACGCTTGGCAATTTGGCTACTTCGATTGGACACGGGTAGTGTCGTTCTCTGTTCTCTGGTTGCTTCTGTTCGGCCTTAGGCTATGGTTATTAGGGTCTGTATAGTTATGATTTGTTGGGTTGCTGTCTATACATTGTCTCACTGTAGGCTTACATAGGCATTTCTTTCCTGTCTAGTTATTGTAATGGGTCGAGGGTTCTAAACACGTACTGTGTCCAGTTCCCGCTTTGTTGTAGGCATGGTCAGTATAATTGTAGAACAGGTCTTTTGGTTTCGAACAAGATGTATATCGATGTATGAGTGAACTCGAAATCTATTTTCTTGTCTGTATTAATTTAAATATGGAACTGTAAATGGTTGTTCATTGGCTTACCTGGAAATGTTAAAATGTTGTTACTTGTTTGGGCTCGGCTGGTTCCACCTCCTGAACATTCAACTGTGTGTATGGTCTCGGGAACTGTATGGTTGGTTTACACCGCACGTCCCTTGGGTGCCTTTGCAACCTATGTGCTCACGTTCAATTTCTAAAATCGTTGTGACTCCAATCACGTATAAGACCATATGCCTGCAAATATACTACAAATAGTCTATACTATACATACAAACAAATGCAATCCCACTTAGAATAATGTAAACGGCCTTTGGGACGTTGAAGAGGAAATGTGCACAGAAATTTCAATCCTTTATTTTTTCATTTCTCTGTCCAATCGAACCCTGCACTGTGTTTTGTTTCCTTCTTAAAACAACTGTTAGAAAACTGTTAGTTTTTCAACCGCTGTTAGTTATGTCCGATCAGTTACATCAGTTTTTTTTTGTATAGAACTTTTCATTGTCATTCAGCATTATTACAAAGGTGAAATTAACTATTTAAAACATTGACCCTAACTAATTATAATTCCTACTATTCCTAATTACTGTTCATTAATTTAACTTAGACAACTTAATGAAATAAAAGTAAAAGATACAAGCACGTTATCCATTCAGCAAGTTTACTCCTCCGTCCCCTTTAGAGACCAAACCGCCTTCATTTTATCTTTGTCCTATCAGCCAGATGCTCTTGCATCAGGCTCCCGGGGTTAGAGAAAATCATGGCTCCGTTCTGTGAGCTCCTCCATAGAATAACCAGCCTTCTGTATTTGCGCCGCGTTGAGCCACGAACTGTCCTTAATTGGACGGTTCTTCCACTTGACGAGGTATCGTAGATACTCCTTTCTTCGAGTCTTCTTGGCTACCTGGGTATCGAGAATCATCTTGATCTCATGGGGCTGAACCGAAGGCATGTGCCTCATCCAAGAACTGTCTCCAACTTGGGTGTCCTGTTCTAGCCATACCATACTGTCTTCCTCTGCATTGGCAGTATATGGGAACAGGTCCACCACATTGAAAATAGGTGATATGCCTATATCAACTGGCAGCTGGATTTCATAAGCATTGGCTGAGAACTTACGCAAAATCTTGCAGGGATCAATCTTTTTAAATTTTAGCTTATTGTACGTGTCCTTAGGAAACTGTTCTTTGCGCAAGTGTGCAAGGACCTCATCACCAATGTTAAATTGGATTTCCCATCGCTTTAAATCTACCTGTTGTTTGTATTTCTGCACGCTGTCCTGCAACTTTAACTTCACCCGTTCGTGTAGTTCACTCATCGCTTCAGCAAAATCTTCTCCATCAGCACTCCTCCACTCCAACTTTCCCAAATCTCACAGTTCATGTATCCCCCAAGGATGCATGCCATATAGGATTTGAAATGGACTGTGTCCGGTGCTACGATTTGGCGAATCATTATAAGCGAATTCTGCCTGAGCGAGAGCACGATCCCATAACCATGAATTTTCCCCAATCAAACTCCGTAACAAATTTCCCAAACTCTTGTTCACCACTTCTGTTTGTCCATCAATCTGCGGATGATATGCAGAACTGAAGTTCAACTGTGTGTCCAACTTTTTCCACAGGGTGCGCCAAAAGTGTCCTGTGAATTTTACATCCCTGTCAGAAATAATAGATCTGGGTAGGCTGTGTAATCTAACAATCTCTGTGAAAAACAGGTGAGCTACATCAGTAGCATCACTAGTTTTCCGACAAGGGATGAAATGCGCCATTTTTGAAAATCTATCTACTACCACCATTACCGAGTCATATCCTCACTGTGTTCTAGGCAGTCCCAAGACAAAGTCAATGCTGACTGAGTCCCATGGCCTACTTGGAACAGGTAGTGGGGTGTAAAGTCCAATGTTTTGACTATGTCCCTTCACAAGTTGGCACACTTTACACCTGTTCACATACTGTTGTACATCTCGGTGTTTTTTGGGCCAGTAATAGAAATGTCCGAGCTACTCCAAAGTTTTTTCTATGCCGAAATGACCGGCTAGACCCCCGCTATGTTTCTCCCGCACAATATTTTCTCTCATCGAACAGTCCGAGATACATAATTGTCCTCCTTTAAACAATAATCCTTCCTATAAGTTGTAGTCCACCCATGGACTTGTATTCCTCAGCACGGGATTTTGACAGGCTTCAAAGGCTTCCTTGAAGTCTGTGTTGGTCTGGTACAAATCCTTTAAGTGTTTGAATCCCATCACCTGTATTGTACTTTCCTATAAGAGCAAAGCTCTTCTGCTTAATACGTCTGCCACCTTATTGGCTTGCCCACTGATGTGTTTGGGCACAAAGGTGAAACTCTGCAGATACTCTACCCATTTGGCATGCTTATGGTTTAATTTGTGTTGTTGCATTACATATTGCAGCGCTGAATTATCAGAAAATAACACAAACTCACTTCCCAGCAGGTAGTGTCTCCAATGCTTTAAAGCTTAGACAACAACATAAAATTCCTTATCATATGAGGAATATTTTTGTCTGCTCTCGTTCAATTTCTCACTAAAGAATGCAACCGGTTTATCTTCCTGACTAAGCACAGCGCCAATGGCTGTCCCACTTGCATCACATCGAACCTGGAAAAGCTTATTAAAATCTGGTAACCTTAGAATCGGCCTCTTTGTAATCTTCCCCTTCAAGAGCTGGAAACTATTCTCTGCTACCTTGGTCCAACAAAAAGGCTGACTGGCCTTTTTGATGGTGTCTAACATCGGCGCACAGATTCCACTAAAATTTCTTATAAACTTGCGGTAAAAACTCGCCAGCCCGTGAAAGCTACGTACCTCAAAATAAGTTCTTCAGTGACGGCCAATTGACGATCACTGCAATCTTTTCTAGATCCATCTTCAATTCATTTTCTGTGATTACAAAGCCCAAATAAACTAGTTCTTTCTGCAGGAAAGTACATTTATTGAGGTTTATCAGCAGTTTGTTCTGCTGTAATTTCTCTAGCACTCTTCAAACATTTTGAAGGTTCTCTTCATTCGTTCTGCTGAAAATCAAAATATCATCAAGATATACTATCACAAACTTACCGATGAACTTTCTCAACATTTCATTCATCAACCTCATAAAAGTACTAGGAGCGTTACTCAAACCGAACGGCATGACTAGCCACTCGTACAGCCCTTCATTGGTCTTGAAGGCTGTCTTGCACTCATCCCCTTCTCTGATCTTGATCTGATGATAGCCACTCTTCAGATCGATCTTCGTGAAATAAGCTGCCCCACTGAGACAATCTATCATATTGTCCATTCTGGGTAAGGGAAACCTGTATCAAATAGTGATTTTATTGATAGCTCGCGAATCCGTACACATTCGCCATTCTCCACCCTTCTTAGGCGCGAATACTATTTGTACTGCACAAGGGCTCAAGCGTTCTCTGATCAGCCCCTTGTCCATCAGCTCTTGTACCTATTTGCGAATCTCTTCATTATCTTTCGGGCTCATTCGATACGCTGCTTTATTTGGTAGGCTTGCTCCGGGTATGAAATCGATATGATGGCTGATGCTCCTCTTGGGAGGCAACTTGTCCGATAAGTCATCAACTACAATGTCCTTGAATTCTTCTAACATCTCCTGAATCTCTGCAGGCAATTCAGACATTTCTGTGTTCAGCAACACAGTCTTAGTTCTCCTCACGACCGCATAATTCACTTCGTTTTCCTCAATCTGTTTAATAAACTGTTTTCCTCCTACCAATAATGCTTTTGTTCCACTTGCTTCTGCTGTATCCTCTTCTTTGATGGGTACAAGCGTATGCTTGACTCTATCTTTCACAAATTTGTAAAAAAATTTCTTCCCATCGTGTACCACCTTCTGATCATACTGCCACGGTCTCCCCAACAGTGTGTGGCACACGTCCATTGGCATGATATCGCAGACAAACTTGTCCTGGTACTTGCCAATGTTAAATTCAACCTCGCACTATTCATCAACTAATAGCTGGTGGCCTTTCTATAGCCACAACACCTTGTAAGGTGTGGGATGTTTAAGTCGCCTCAATCCCAGCTTCTCCACCATCTCGGTGGCAACCAAATTGTCTATACTCCCACTATCTATGATCAATTTACAACACTTTCCATGTGATTTACAAACTGTTCGGAACAGTGCCTTCCATTGGGTTTGCTCAGCCGTCTCCTTGGCTGGCTTCAACAGTACTTTATTTAGAACCAAAGCCTCTCCTGTTTCTACCACATTTTCCACCTCCTGGGGCGGTGCCTCAGCTTCCTCAGGTTGTGCAGAAAAAGTTCCCCTCTGGCCAGCATGCTCTGCTTCTGGCCATTCGAATGATCTGTGCCCCCACTTGTGGCACCTGTAGCACTAGACATTAGCTCCCCTTCCTCGGCCATTCCCTCTTCCTCACTGATATGGCCGACCTCCTCTCGTGCTATCTCCCTTCTCTGTTGTTCTTGAAGCCCTGGAGCTGCTGCCTTCTTCACTGTTACTGGCAGTTCTCCCTCTGCCATAGAACTGTCCTCGTCCTCTACCATTTCCCCGTCCTCTCCTATTATTCTATTTTCTGTTAATCTTTTCTTCAGCCTTTACAGCACTTTGAAAGGCTTCTTCTATGTTCCGCGGGGAAAGAATACTGATCTCATCCAGTATTTCGAGCCTCAAACCATTCACGTATCTCGCTGTCTTCTCCGGAGTGTCATCAGTATAACCAACCCTCAGGTTTACATGATAAAATTCTTCTGTGTATTCCTTTACGGTCATACCTTTCTGTCTTAAGTTTTGTACCCGTCAGTAGAGCACAACCTGATAATCTTTAGGTAGGAATCTACCTTTCAGTTTTGCCACCATCCTTGGCCACTTCCTTATCGGTAGCTTGTTCATTCTCCTTTTGTCTGCCTAGACACTATCCCACCATAAAGTGGCGTGACCCTTTAGTTTGGTTGCAGCAAATCTAACTCTTTTGTCCTCACTGATCTCTTCGTCCTCAAAATACTTATCTAACTCGCTTATCCAATCCAGCAGAACATCTGCGGACAGACTGCCATCATAATTGGGAATCTCTGGTTTTGGCTTGTTGCTGGCTAGCAGCACTAACCTCAATAATCTTATCTCTGGGGCCTCTTCATCTGATCCATCTGTAGTAGCTACTACCTCCTCTTCACTGTCATCCCCAAGTTCTGGGTCTCTTCTCCTTCCTGCGTCCACTGCTTCTAAGCGAGCAGTAAGGGTCCTTATTTCTTCCCTTAAACCCTCATCTGCTACTGTGCGCACACCTCTTCCACGTCCTCGTATTTGAACCTCCATATCCTGATTCTTTCAACTTCCAGCTCTGATACCACTTGATGAGTCTAGCCCACGTTAACACACTTCCCACGACTATCAATGCGGAAATAAAGTGAATTTAATTATGAACAACAAATTTTGGTATTGAACTGATTTGCCGGTGGTAGATGTTAATGATAAGGATTTGATCCTTGGTGCTCACACAGTTGATTGGTACTATTGGTTTCGGTTCTTTGACAAGTGTCCACTCTCGGAATTGTCAAACCTGTCTCGGTATGGGTGATCAAACCCGCGCCCAAGTCATTTGTTCACCCATTCTCCCGATTCTGTGAGCTCTGCGTTCTTGGCGGTTTCTGGTGGGTTCGATATGGAGTTCTATTGCTGCGTCCTCTGGTTCAGGGCTTCAGCCTGATAATCTCCCCTCTTCATCCAGCAATGGCTGTACCCAATCGGTAGGTTCAATTCTTGTCTGGTCTGTGTTAAACTTTGACTATTCGTTGGGTGTCTGTGGCTTTCTGTTACGTCCCTGCATCCCTTCTCTTTGGTATGCGTTTTTAATGTCTGTGTCTTCCTCAGTTGTTGTGGTCGTCTGCTGGTTGGAGCTGCTTCAAGTGGCAACCCTCTGGTTTCGAATTGACCTTCCACGAAGCTGGCAGAATCTGGTGTCAACCTTCTTCGGTTCCTCCGTCACTCATAGGGTAAGTTCATTTGGTTCCATGTTATCAATATCTGCTCCTTTTCCCTCAGTCATCTAATGGTTCGGCTCCTTGTGAGCAGGGCGACCTGGTGAGTTTGTTATAGTCGCGGCTTGTCTCCGTCAGGTAAAGAACTGAAACTTATTTGTTTTTGTTATGTTGCAGGCCCTCGTTTCTTTTTCACTGTCAGTGCTTATATCATTTGTAATTGTTTGTTGCCGCAGGTATGGCTGCTCCGATTGGACATGGGTAGTGTCATTCTCTATTCTCTGGTTGCTTCTGTTCGGTCTTAGGCTATGGTTATTAGGGTCTGTATAATTATGATTTGCTGGGTTGTTGTCTGTACATTGTCTCACTATAGGCTTACACAGGCATTTCTTTCCTGTCTAGTTATTGTAATGGGTCGAGGGTTCTAAACCCCTACTGTGTCCAGTTCCTGCTTTGTTGTAGGCATGGTCGGATAATTGTAGAACAGGTCTTTTGGTTTCGAACAAGATGTATATTGATGTATGAATGAACTCAAAATCTATTTTCTTGTCTGTATTAATTTAAATATGGAACTGTAAATGGTTGTTCACTGGCTTACCTGACAATGTTAAAACGTTGTTACTTGTTTGGGCTCAGCTGGTTCCACCTCCTGAACATTCAACTGTGTGTATGGTCTCGGGAACTGTATGGTTGGTTTACACCGCATGTCCCTTGGGTGCCTTTGCAACCTGTGTGCTCACGTTCAATTGCTAAAATCGTTGTGACTCCAATCACGTATAAGACCATATGCCTGCACATATACTACAAACAGTCTATACTATACATACAAACAAATGCAATCCCACTTAAAATACTGTAAACGGCCTTTGGGACATTGAAGAGGAAATGTGCATAGAAATTTCAATCCTTTATTTTTCCATTTCTCTATCCAATCGAACCATGCACTGTGTTCTTTTTCCTTCTTAAAACAATTGTTAGAAAACTATTAGTTTTCAAACCGCTGTTAGTTATGTCCGATCAGTTACATCAGTTTTTTTTTGCACAAAACTTTTCATTGTCTTTCAGCATTATTACAAAGGTGAAATTAATTGTTTAAAGCATTGACCCTAACTAATTATAATTCCTACTGTTCCTAATTACTGTACATTAATTTAACTTAGACAAGTTAATGAAATAAAAGTAAAAGATACAAGCACGTTATCCATTCAGCAAGTTTACTCCTCCGTCCCCTTCAGAGACCAAACCGCCTTCATTTTATCTTTGTCCTGTCAGCCAGATGCTCCTGCATCACTATAACTAGTGGGTTAACTCCACCAAGCAACCCTTCATTAATTTCTTCAACATCAAGTTCAAGTCCAACTTCTTCTCCAAGCTCTACAAGGAAAGGTGAGAAGATTGAGTGATATTTATCAGAGGAGTGCAAATCAAGCACATGAAGAAAGCCCATTAGGTGAGATAGTCAATTTTGCTTTATTATCCAAGGCTGATTTTGAACCATCATGTTTTGAAGATGCATGTACCAATGAGGTTTGGATGCAAGCCATGCAAGAAGAGATGGATTCCATTCGAAGGAATGACACTTGGAAGGTGACAGAGCTTCCACATGATAAGAAAAAGATTAGCACCAAATGGGTCTATAAGATTAAATTTAACAGTGATGGGAGTGTTGAAAGACACAAAGCAATATTAGTTGCTAAAGGATTCACACAAAAGTATGGAATTGATTATGAAGAGACATTTGCACCAGTAGCAAGACATGAGACCATTAGAATGTTGATTTCATTAGCAGCTCAGAAAAAGTGGAGCATACATCATATGGACATGAAAAGTGCCTTCTTGAATGGGGACTTAGAAGAGGAAGTATATGTGGAGCATCCACAAGGTTTTGAAGTGGAAGGAAAGGAGAATAATGTCTTCAAGTTGAAGAAGGCTTTGTATGGTCTCAAGCAAGCACCAAGAGCATGGTATGCTAGGATTGATGGATACTTTCAGGAAAATGGCTTCTAGAGAAGTAAGAGTGATCCTACCCTTTACTACAAAAAAGACGGTATTTATATTCTAATCATAAGTTTGTAAGATGATGATCTATTGTATATCGGTAGTAGTTCTAAGATGAATGATAAATTCAAAGTTTCTATGATGAATGAATTTGAGATGAAAGATCTAGGCATCGTGAAATATTTTCTAGGAATGGAGATTTATCAAAGTAGGGATGAGATTTTCATTTATCAGACAAAGTATGCACATGATATGCTAAATAAATTTGATATGCTTGATTGTAATCCATATCCTACTCCAAGTGCTCATGGAGAGGTGTTATGTAGAGATGATTATGCTGATTTAGTTGATGAGAAAACTTACAGAAGTATTGTGGGGAGCTTGATATTTCTAACCCACATAAGGCCTGATATTACATATTCAGTTAGGGACTGCAAATCGGTGAGGGAGAGCTCGGACTAGGGTTCGGAGAAAATCCTCAACGACGCAGACTGCACAGAACGGAATACACCAACGGACTGAAAGGAAACCTCTGCAGCGTGACAGAGCTGCAGGACATTAGAGCGGCACAATGGAACATCCTCAGGGGAGGGCGTCAGAGCCCTCCCCTTCGCAGCACGATCCTGAGCAAATGGTAATCTTTGGATCTGTCAACAAGGAGATTTTAAACAAAGGGAAAAAGCATCAATATGATAACAAGGAGACGGAAAATCGGGAGGACAAAGACAGCAGTACACAAGATGGAAGAGAAATGCTAAAATAAGGCCCGAAAATATCCTCAACAACATGCCGACCAGTGGCCAAAGAACGGCCATGAATAGAGCTGCTGGGAGACAAGATTGACAGGTGAATAGAGTACATGAGAGATCATGCCCTCATCGGGAAGTTTATAGGGTTCTGGCCGACTGAGAAAGCCTTATATGGCTGGATAGCGGCGAAATGGAAACCCAAAGGAGATGTCACTCTACAGCTAGGGCCGAAAGGCTTCTTCACTGCAATCTTTTTCTGCCTAGAGGACAAATATAGGATTCTGGGAGCAGGGCCTTACTTTTTTAACTCAGCGGGACTGTATTTGAGGGAATGGATTCCAAGATTTAACCCAGATAAAGAAGATCTCACATGGGCACCGGTTTGGATCAGAATGTACTCTCTTCCAGATGAATATTGGGACGAGGACATTCTCAAGGGTATAGGAAATGGAGTGGGGGAATACATCAGAGCGGCAGAAGAAACCAAATCACGTAGATACACTTCCTATGCTCGAATATGCGTCTTCATGTGCCTGAATGAAGCTTTACCAGAGTCGGTAACTCTTGCCCACCGAGATGAAGAATGGATCCAGCCTTTCGACTATGAACACGTACCCTTTCGTTACAGAAAGTTCCATGCTCTGGGGCATCTTTTCAGGGACTGCCCTCTAAACGCCAAAGCCAATATCCCTGACCCCTCTGAAACCCTAACCCAGGAAGGCTTCACCAAAGTCCCAAGCCGGAAGTGCTCGCATAAAAAGCCCCAGAATGGGATCAAACCCCAGCAAAACAGTACCCAAGGCCCAGTAACTAAGAACAGCTTCGATATTCTTGCTCAGACCTCAGATGAGCAACCCCTGATCTCTGAGACCAACCCTGCTCATCCTTCTTCCTCCTCCCATCCCCCTCACTCAGCTCCCCCTTCCAAATCTCAACCCCCCATTATCATTCCAACTATCCTCAGCAGAAGTCAGAAAGAAACAGTAGAGATTCACAAGGATATGGAAGACGACGGAAAGGCAGACCTCCCCCAGGACTCAGAGATCAATATAGAAGAAAGCAGTCAAGTGCAACAAATGGAAGAAGAGCCAGAAAGCATAGATCTAAACGGCCTAGATATTCTGGAATTAGAACTAGCATGCAAAAAGAAAGCATACGACACAATACCAGAGAATCAACTCAATAAGCTAGAAATGGTCATCTCGAGGGCCTATCATCAGCACCAACTAGGGATACAACCAGGAAGTCATTGGGATGGCAGCCTATGCCCAAAAGACACTAAAAAGAGAGGAAGAAAAACAGATCTCCAGAGAACGATCGAGATTGGGAAAATCCTGGTAGATTCAGGCAGGTATGCTAAATTGACAAAGTACTACAAGCCCTCTATCAATAGTTGAACCATGAAGCTAGTATCATGGAACTTAAGAGGGATTAACAGCCCTGGAAAACTCAGAATGTTAAAAAACATGATTAAAATGGAAAAGCCGCAGATGTGCTTTCTCCAGGAAACCAAGTGTAACAGCTCTACACTAGGCAGTATACTCTCTAAAGCACGGCCAAGTTGTCGCTCGGTTGCAATAGACGCCTCGGGAGCCTCAGGAGGGCTTGCTATAGTATGGAATACCCAAGCGGTATCCCTCTCAGATTTTCCAGCCTCTCATCACCTCATACAGGCGGCCTTTCACATATTGGGTACCAACATTCATGGCAATTTATCGAATGTATATTTCCCGCAAGACACAGGAAGCAAAATTGTGCTCCTTGACACAATAGAAGCTCTGAGCAATAACAGGAGGTACCCACTATGGATTGTGGGAGGAGATTTTAACATGATCACTAAAATCGAGGAGAAGAAAGGAGGGAGAATCAGATTGGAACCAGAAGTTGCTCGCTTCAAGGACTTCATCCAAACTGCGTCTCTCATAGATATGTCGTTCTGTAATGGTACTTTCACTTGGAGCAATCACAGAGCTGGCAAACATCAAATTGCCTCCAAATTGGATCGCTTCCTCATCTCAGACAATGCATTTCATCTAGGAGGAGACATCTCAGCTGCAATACTTGTGCACACAGGGTCGGATCACTGGCCGATCGCTCTACAATGGCAAAGACCAGGTGACTTGACAAAAAGACCCTTCCGCTTTGAAGGGTTTTGGCTTTCCCACCCTACATTCAAAGACTTTGTCAAGACCACATGGGCATCTTTCGTCCCTCCAGAAGGGTCAAAAATGTATCAGTTCCAACAGAAGCTAAGATTTCTAAAAAATCACCTAAAGAGATAGAATAGGGAGACCTTCGGAAACATTTTTAAGGCGCAACAAGAGTTAAATCAGGAACTGGTGGATCTCCAACAAAAAATAATCACAGAGGGGCATACGGAGGCAACCCTGGAACAGGAACGGCTCATCCACAGCCAGCTCGAGGAAAGGAGGAAGCAGGAGGAAATCTATTGGAGGCAAAAATCACGGGTCAGATGGCTGAAGGAGGGAGAGTGTAACACCAAATTCTTCCACAGAACCATGGTGCAGAGAAGGATGCATAATAATATACCTTTCATCCAGAATCAAGAAGGGGCAAAAGTAGAGAAGCATGAGGAAATCGTAGAGGTAGTCCTCAATCACTTCCAACAAGTCCACCATGAACATGTAGAAGATCGACAACAGGCTATTGGAAAAATAATCAGCAATGTGCCAAAGCTCATCACGGAGGAACACAATGAGCTTCTCCTACGCCCTATTCTCCCCCAGGAAGTGGATGAGGCAATGTCCCAGCTTAAAGAAGGAAAGGCCCCTGGCCCAGATGGATTCAGCACCACGTTCTTTCATGCTTTCTGGGATATGATAAAGCTGGAGGTTTGGCAGATAGTAGAAGAATCAAGGGCCCTACGGTGGCTACTTCCCTCCCTCAACTCCACCTTCATCACTCTCATCCCTAAAGAGGAGGAGTCTATCACCCCTGATAAATTCAGGCCAATAGCACTCTGTAACGTCATTTACAAAGTCATATCTAAAGTTATTGCAAACAGGCTAAAGCCCCTCTTACCTCTGCTCATCTCACCGGAACAGTCGGGGTACGTGGAAGGACGACAGATAATGGATGGCATTCTCCTCACGCACGAGATAATACACTCCCTCAAGCACTCAAAGCAAGCAGGTATGTTACTCAAGCTGGATCTCTCTAAAGCTTTCGATAAACTCAGCTGGACATATATTCAACATATGTTAAAAGATTTTGGATTTTGCTCCATGTGGATCCGCTGGATCATGAGTCTAATTACATCCACTCACTTTTCCATCCTAGTGAACGGTATCCCCTCCCACCCCTTCAAACCCTCTCGAGGTATTAGGCAAGGGGACCCCCTATCCCCCTTCCTATTTGTTCTTATGGCTGAGGGTCTAGGTCGTCACATCAAACACGCCCTCCATTCTCAACAGCTCAAAGGAATTTCTGTTCACAACACCCCTGCCACCTCTCATCAGTAGTTCGTTGATGACACCATGCTATTTGGCTACCCCTCTGTCCAGGAAGCCTCATGCCTAAAAACCCTTCTCAATGATTTCTCTGAAGCCTCTGGCACCAATGTCAACTGCTCCAAATCGCAGATTTTCTTCTTTCACACTCCTCCTTCTGTCAAATCTGTTGTCACTCGCATTCTGGGCTTTCCCTCTGCAACCCTCCCCTCTAAATATCTCGGAGCCCCCCTCACTGCCTCAGCCATAAAGCATCCCGCATGGCGCTCTCTCCTAGAGAAGCTTGATTCCCGTCTCAACCTTTCGACATACAGATCTCTAAATTTAGTCAGTCGTGTGGTGCTCATCAAGTCTGTCCTTCAGGCCATGCCTCTTTACCTTTTCTCAATCCTTGCAGCGCCAAAATGGGTTCTAAAAAGAATAAGGAACCTTCAGCGTGACTTTCTATGGGGCAGCTCGGCAACTAACTGCAAGTGGGCATTGGTTAAATGGACTACTGTCTGCATGCCCAAAGACAAGGGTGGCATCGGGCTTAGGGACCCAGAGCACAACAATTCCATTATGAACGCCAAGATCTGGTGGCAATGGGTCACTAATCCAGAAAAGCCTTGGGTAAAAATCTGGACAGCCAAATACGCCAACAATAGACCTCAGGAAGAGCTCATCAGATTTACTCCCACCGAAAAGGGGTCGCTAATCTGGAATGCGGCCAAACAACACTATCAGCTAATTCAGCAGCACAGCTTCTGGGAAATAAAGAATGGTCACACGGCAAGATTCTGGACAAATTCTTGGAACCAGATGCCCAAGCTTACTAGTGTTCTTCATCCATCTCTGATACCAGACAGGCAGGAGCAGCAGCAGGAAAAAATCCAGCAATTTTGGACGCAGGAGATGGAGCATGCATTCAGGAAATGGAGACAGAGTAACCAAATACTCAATAGCACAAATACCAGGGAGGCAGAAGAGTTGGAGAAAGAGTTAAGGAAAAGAAGCATTAGGCATGATGAAGGCAATGACATCCTCAGATGGGGATACCAACCCAAAGGGACCTACACCACCTCCGAAGCTTACAAATTGGTTTGCAACTTCCCCACTCCTTCAGATCCAATATGGAGCAAAATTTGGGGTCTCGGATCCTGGCCCAAAATCTCCTACTTCCTCTGGCTGGTAGGACATAAAAGAATTCTCACATGGGATAAACTAAGGAGACGAAACTTTCATGGTCCTTATATCTGTCACAACTGCAATCAAAGCGAAGAAACGCTCCAACACCTCTTGGACACTTGCCCTCTAGCCAATCGGTTATGGGAAAAGGTGAGCTTCAGATGCCAAAAAAGATGCAGAGTGGAGAATGACATCATCAACTCCATAAGACAATGGCCACAAAACCCTTACAAAAGCGAGATACTCAACTATCTATGGAACATCATCCCGGGAATAGTCCTATGGAACATTTGGAAGGAAAGGAACAAACGTATATTCAAAAACAAGCGCTCTCCAAATGAAGAAATTTGGAACAAGCTACATGGGAATCTCAAAGAAACGATGTCGCTTCGATCATGGACAAAGGAGGATCTCCCCTCTACAGATAATGAGAAAAGCATTCTTGACAACTGGCAATTACATCTGCCTCAAGAATTTCCCAAGAATGGCCCTTCTAAAAGCAGCATCAAGGAAAACAGCCTCTGGAATGCCCCCCCTAAATACTCATACAAACTCAAATTTGATGGGGCTTCCAAAGGTAATCCTGGAGCAGCTGGATTTGGAGGAATATTGAGGAACCATGAAGGCACTCCTCTGCAGGTTTACTCTGGAAACATTGGGTGGGATACCAACAACTCCGCAGAGCTAGAGGGACTCTGGCAAGGCCTACTGCTCGCCTGGAATCTCAACCTTCAACCCCTGATTGTAGAAGGCGACTCCCAAATCCTTATAAACATGGCTACGTGCATACAGAATGGCTCTCAAGCTAGGAAAGTTGCATCCAGTTGGAGGCTAGAAGCGAGGCTGAATGCTATTGAACAAGATCTGCGCAATAACAGGGCCATCTCCTTCAATCACACAAAAAGAGAGGGAAACAAGGTAGCTGACCTCCTGGCCAACATAGGGGTAGAAAATGAACAGACCCTCCTTTCAGGAAACACGTATATCATTCCAAACAATCTCCAGGTCCAGGAATGCGAAAGCCTGATCCAAAGAGATGCAGTTTCCCCGGATGCGGGTGACACGACGGCAAGCTACGAGGAGCCACATGCTCGACATGTGATGCCTCAGGTGTAAGGTTGGCATTCAATGCCCGATCGCCGCCAAGGAATATATGGTAAGGCTCACCGCAGGTTTGCATTCATTGCTCCATTCAAGTTGTTGGCTCGACTGCAACGAGCAGTTATGGCGTTCGAGGATCGAGGTTACGATGCAGTGGTTAGAAAAGGTGATGGAGGGGCTCAGCATAAGCTGCTTCACGCTCGACATTCGGCATTCATCGTTCAGGCCGTTGCCTGGTCTTCGGCTCTCCGGGAGACAATACCTGCCGTCCCATTGTTTACTGTATGCAATCTTAAGTTTGAAGGGCCTCTGTGTCAATTCCGCCTCTGTGTCAATACCTGCCGCCTGCTCGCCTCTTTGTCAATTCTGCCTCCCCACCCTGCTCTGCTCATTACCCTCGGCGCTCCGGCAAAAATGGTCAGGCCTCGACAGCGATTGCTCAGCCTTCGAGGCTCTGCACGCGGAGGGTCCTCTCGGCCTCCTGTTGAAGATCCTCACTCCCATTGCTGTTGCTGCCGTTGCCATCGCTTTACTGCAGCCAATCCTATCCAATCCAGACAATTCATGGACTCTAGCAGCCCAGAACCTGACTCAGTTCCTTCGCCAGCCTTTGGTTCAGCCATTTTTACCTTCAGCAGCTCGATGGACAAACCCCGTATCAATGCCCATGTTTCGGTACTTTTTCTGGAGGAAGCACAAACCGACAGCGAAGAGCTCCGCGGCAAAGGGACGCAACAGGACGAAAGGTCAGAATTTGTCCAGGCCATGCCTGGGAAGGAAGCAGAACAGGGCCCCAGCCTTCCCCAGCCTCGGGAGGCATCCACGTCCAAGAAGGACGACATCACCCTGGACCCCTTCCCTTCTGCGGAGGAAATGGAAAAATTTGGGTGGTGCCCGATCGTCAAAGAGGAGCCGGAGGAGTAGCTGGTCTTCCGCGCAGCATTACCCACTTCAGCAACACTCAGGTTTTGCTTCGGCTTTCGTTTTATGTTATCAGATCTTAATGCTTGTTTGTGTCATGTTTTTTGGGGCCCCTGCGTGGGAAAATGTTGTTGGTAATCTGCTGCCCCTGCGCGGGCTATCTAGTTCGATATGGTTGCTCTTTTTTGAAGGACAACGAACCCCTGCGTGGGATGTTTTGGTTAGTTATGGCACCTTTGCGAAGGTGGCTCTTTTGATCTCTTACAGTCCAGAGTGCCAAAGTCTGGCCTCTGGGGATGAAACTCTATGATTGTAATGTCTTTCTTGTTACTGTATATAATAGATTAGTTTTTTAGCGAGAAAAAAAAAGATATTACATATTCAGTTTCACTTGTTTCAAGGTATATGACAAATCCATCTCAAATACATATGAAGGCAGCCAAGAGGATTTTAAGGTATGTGAAAGACACACTAAATTTTGGTATTCATTACTACTCTTCTAATAAGTTCAATCTTGTTGGATTTAGTGATTCAGATTGGGGAGATAGTCTTGATGACCATAAGTCCACATCTGGAAATTGTTTCTCTTTTGGTTCTATTTTGATTACATGGAGCTCAAAAAAACAAAGAATTGTTTCCCTCTCATCCACAGAAGAAAAGTACGTTGCAGTTACCTTAGCAGGTACATAAGCTATTTGGCTCCGAAAAATTTTGGAAGAAATTGGACAAAAACAAATTCAGCCTATAGTGATTTATTGTGATAATGTAAGTGCCATCAATTTAGCAATGAATCCAGTTCATCACAGCAAGACAAAGCATTTTGACATGAAATATCACTTCATTAGAGGTTTGGTGCAGAAGAAGGATATTGAATTGAAGCATATAAATACTCAGCATCACCTAGCAGATATGTTCACCAAAGCAGTTGCAAAAGCTCAGTTGCAGTTTCAAAAGCTCAGTTTTTGGCACTACAAGATAAGATAGTAAATCCTCATTAATCATTAAGGGGGAGCATTGGGAATAATGCTTAATTTGTTATGTAAATGGCTGACAATTTAGTCAGCAAATTTTGTGTTCTCTGTGCAGCAAATTATTAGGAAGGTCAGTGCTCAAAATTAGAAGAGTGCTAGAAGATTGGTAGTGTCAGTAGATTTGTTTCAGAGTTGATTGATAATCATATTAGTTATAATTTTACTATATAAGAATGTAGTTAATGGTTTAATAATATATGAGATTTACGACAGGTTTGTGTGACACAGTAACTATGTTTTATTTGTTTCATTTTTTATATATGTATTTTTCTTCATAGTTATGTTGGCTTATCAACTGGCTTAAAGAGGGGCATTCATATTCTACACTTTCATTTAGATGCTCAATCATTTTCATGTCATAACCTTCAGATTCATTACTACAATCACCCCACCTTTATCAGCTTTCAAGATAAGAGACAAGATGTTCTTCTTTGCTAATGTTATTTCTAGTGGGTTTGGCACCTCTATGACAGATTTTTTTTCTTCAATAGTTAATGATTATACACTATCTTCTATAATAAAAAAATAAATCTTTTCTCTAAAACTCTTTGTTCAACACTATTTAATACCAAATTAGAAAGTAACGCTATTTAATACCAATTATAAAATAAGTTGTGAGCTATATTAAATTTTTTTATTATATTTAGTTTATTAAAATTACAATAATTTAAATTTTTTATTATAACAAAAAATAAAAAATATATAATAGAGTATATCAAAAGTAACTATAAAATTCAAACAAAATTCATTTCTCTTATATTAAAAATATAATTTCAACATTGTAATATTAACTCTTATTAAATATGTAATTATTTAAGTTTATTACTACTTGTAATCTGTTGCGATCCCCTCACACTCCACGGCTTTCAATGAAAAACTCAAGAATTACAGCTACAAATTTAACGACATAATGACACAGTTTTATATAACGACTTGCATATCAATACTGTAAATCTGGGAGAAGGTTATGGGAAACAATAACCACTGAGATACATGCAACTGTGTTAAAATTTACAACTTTTAACAGTAAAATGATATCTTACCCACAACATAGCTTGAATAGTAAAATCATAGACCTAAGTTAGCTAACCTAAACAGAGTATCAACTTCTTGTAAATTCTAGATTTGGTTATAAAGGCACAGGTTCAAGGAGGGTTCTCATCACCAAACTCTTTGTTTCAATGCTAGAAACATTGTAGCCATCTTGGTATTTGTATCCGTAATGGAAAGCTCTAGTAATGTGAAAAGTTATTTTCTTGGAAGAAATGGGCACACTGCTGTCGGGTTTGAGAAGCTCCCAATTTAATTCTTTAAATACGCCACTGATCATCATGTTGAGATGATTAAGAGCATCTTCCTCTATTGCTCCAGGATTGTCTTTCATATAACAAGATATACACGAGGTTTCTTCTCCACGAGCCCTGTTGTAAGGACTTGCGGTTCTTACCACGACCACCAATGCGAAGTGTGACGAGTTGGCTAAGGCGACCAAGCACGCGAGTTAACAAAATGGCAAAATGAACACTTGGGAGCGTGCATGCGAAGTGTTGGAGCGAGTCATGTATTTATACAGGATGAGCTGGTGGGTTCATACGAATAAGCCGACGGTGGAGGATTAATAATTTGGGCGTTGGTTAGATAGGCCGACCGAAGGAATTAACAAACGAAGGCATCAGCTGGACAATAGAAATGCAGGTCAGTCATGGGTGGCACGACCGCCCATGGAGCATATATATTATGCGCGTGGATGGGGAGCAAACGACACATTCGAACTCGATCATTCATTCAAGGAATGTGAAGGAGCCTACGGTGACAAGGAAAAAGTGTGAAGAAGTGTTAAGAGGTCGATCAAAGGCGTAGATCTATGTGCTCACTCAAGGGAAGAGCTACATGGTGACATCGTATAGGTTTCAGTTATCGGGTGAGGGTGCGAGTGAAGATGCCTGCTGTTCGGTTGGAGGGTGGGTGGTGACTCGGGTGAGGTCGCCCGCTCGGCGCACAAGTGTATGCGGTGGAGACTAGGGTGAGGTCACCATCAGGTGAAATGAAGGTGACTCGGGTGACTCGGGTAGGTCGCCCGCCTGTCGTGCAAGAGGAAATGCGGGGTGACTCAGGGGAGGTCGCCTGCCTGTCGTGCAGTGGTAAACGAAGTTCGGTTGAGGAGTGCGGTTGGCAGCTCGTGTGAGGGTGCGCTCGCCCAACTCGGGCAAGGAACTCGGTTGACACACGGTGGTGTGGCAAGTTGTAAATTTGGCTAAGTATGAAACTTGGTGTTTCCAAGTATACTTGTAAATATTGAAAAGTTGATTAATATAATGTATTCGAGCAGGCTCATTGTTCATGGAGTTGCATCTCCCTTTATACTGTGCAATTGTCTTGTTAATTGTAATTGTTGTGGATAATGAATGTGCATGGGTGTTCATTGGTATAAAGGAATAATAATAATACTTAGTTGAGAAACACAAACTAAGTAGACAAGTGGTTAGGCGTAGTCCATGAATGCTTGTGGGACACCAAACCTAGTTATAATATGATTGAATATGAAAACTGTAGCTATTTTGCCGCTTGCGTCGAATGTGGGCATCGCCTCGGCCCATTTAGTAAAATAATCAACTGCGAGGATGATATACGCATGCCCCCCGGCCGAGTGAGGGTTACAAGTAATAAAATCGATACCCCATTTGGCGAATGGACCAACGGCAATTATAGGGTGGAGAGGAGCAGGTGGTGCGCGCATCTTGCGATCAAACACTTGACAGTTGTGGCACTTCCGGACTGCAATGATACAATCTTTAAACATAGACGACCAGAAATAGCCAGCGCGCAACACCTTCTGAGCTGTGGCATACCCAGACATATGACCGCCACACGCTCCAGAGTGACAATCATTCAAAACCTTCTCAGCCTCTTCATGAGTTAAACAATGTCGAAAAACTAAGTCTGCCCCCCGGCGATAAAGTGTATCTCCAATAATTTTGTATTGCTGGGATTGAAACCGAATTTTTCGACGTTCGGCCTTTGAAGCTTCAGGCCAAAAGGTTTGGGTTTGGAGATAGATGATTATATCCCCGTACCACGGATCTACAGTACTGATAAGAAACAAAGATTCGTCCGCAATGGACTCCTCTGCCACAGTTTCTGTGTCAGCACACGGGAAATCACACATCAATTCCGCAAAAACTAAGGATTTCTTAGACTTGGACTTCTCGAACTCCAAGTCGAACTCTTGCAGGATAACGATCCATTTAGAGTACTTGCCCCCTAGCAGTTGTTTTGTCAAAATATAAATCATAGGGTTGCAATTCGAAATAACTGTAGTTTTACGGAGAAGAATGTAGTGACGAAAATGCTGGACAGCTTGAACAGCTGCCAGGGCCAATTTCTCCACATGCGAATATTTTAACTCAGTGGGATTTAAGGTCCTACTAAGATAATATATCACATGTTCCGCTCCGAATTCATCTTCTTGAACTAACACCATTCCAATGGTGGAATGCAAAGCTGCGAGGTATAAGAGGTAGTCCTGGTTGTAGTTGGGAGGATGCAACAACGGTGCATGGGTCAACGCGTGTTTAAGTGCATCAAAAGATTGTTGGGCAATCTCGTCCCAAAAGAATTGAGCGTTCTGTTTCAACAACCGTGTAAAACCTTTAGTGACCTCGGCGTAGTTTGGGATGAATCGGCGAAAAAAGTTCGCTTTCCCTTGCAAACTTTGGAGTTGGCGCAAACTCGAAGGAGGAGGCAATTTGATGATAGCTTCGACCTTCGAGGGATCGACGCGAATTCTGGCTTTTGAAACAACAAATCCCAGCAATCGACCTGTTTCTATACAGAAAACACACTTGTGGGGATTCAACCGAATTCGATAATGCCTACACCTCATAAAGATTGCTCGTAGGTGGACAATGTGATCAGCTCGATGTAAAGAATGAGCAGGCAAATCATCGAGGTACGGTTGCACAATGTGCTTGATGTCATGAAATGCGTAAGACATCGCCCGTTGAAAAGTGGCCCCGGCATTCTTAAGCCCAAAAGGTAATTTGCAATAAGCAAATGTCCCCCATGGACAAATGAATGTCGTTTTTGGTTGGTCGACAGGTAGAATATTGATTTGATTATAGCCCGAAAAACCATCCATAAAGGAAAACATTTCACTTCCGGCACAATCATCAATAATTTGATCGATATAAGGCGTAGGATAGTTGTCTTTTGGACAAGCTCGATTTATATCCCTATAGTCAATACAGATTCTTATTGTTCCTTGTTTCTTGTTGACCGGAACAATATTCGATACCCAATCCGTTAACGGGATCGGATATATGAAACCTGCTTTCAACAGCTTTTCGACTTCTGCTTTAATCGCAGCCGCTTTCCGAGGGTGAATCTGACGCAACCGTTGCCGAACGGGTTTAGCATCCGGGTAGGTTTTTATTTCATGAACAACAATGGCAGGATCGATTCCCGGCATTTCCTCGTAAGACCAGGCAAACACATCGCGGAATTCTTGGAATAGGGCCTTGTAAGTTTGGATTTCATCTTCTGTACATGCGGCACCTATATGAATGATCTCCTCAATTCCGGGCTTCACTGAAATATCAATGGGAATAGTACGAGAAATATTCCCTAAATTCAACTCTGAATCAGTATGTTTCGTTGGATCCTGAGCGTCTTTGACATATTCAGCGGTAAATATAGATGAAAAATCATTTTCAAATGCATCATCCTTAGGTAAAAACGAAGATCTGTGATGGAG
The DNA here is from genome assembly GCA_031772625.1 of Pinus tabuliformis. Lineage (NCBI taxonomy): Eukaryota > Viridiplantae > Streptophyta > Pinopsida > Pinales > Pinaceae > Pinus > Pinus tabuliformis. Next base: position 3,354,818 of record CM062805.1, on the reverse strand, counting down.
ATCTTCCCACGGTAGATCGTCTACACTTAGGATTTCGCGAAGTTGCTCGTCAGATGACACGACTTCGGGAAACGCTATCCGTTCTAAGGTTGAGGAGAAAAGTGATTCTTCACTGACCACATTCATTTGGTCGACTTGGGTTGAACGCGAGTTGGTAAAAGACATGACAGCTTCATAAGCAATTTCATATGGACTCAAAGGCATATCATCACCGAATGAGTCTATCTCAGATTCAGATGGGATAATCCAAGGATCATCATAAATAATGTTTTCTGATGTAATCATATGAATTGTTGCAAATGAAGGGTCTGCGTTGGTTGGAGGGAAAGGAAAAGTTCCCAGTAAACCGGAATCTTTAACTAAACCTACGCCAACGTCCCTATAAGGGATTGTCGTCTTACCGACATGCTGGATACTCTCTGAAGAGGCTGGGTCGGATGAAAAGTATGTCAGCTGATCAATAGTCACGATCTTACTGTTATATGGAAACTTAATTACTCTGAAGACCGATGAAACGACCGCTGTCATAGCATATGACCAACTTCGACCCAAAAGAAGGTTGTAGTCTAGAGGGGCATCAACCACTTCCACATCCAGACTAACGGTTTTACCTTCTACCCCTATAGGCAATTCCTGTAGAATACCACGGACGGAACCCACGGCCATCAAAGGCCTTAAGGATGGTGGGGGATTGGTTCAGTGAAGGAGAACCAAGAGATCTCCAACATTGAATCGACATAATACACGTAGAGGCTCCTTCATCAATCACAGTCCGATGAATAGGCCTGTTTTTGACTATCACTGGAATTTGGAAAGCCATTTGATGGGGGAGACGCGGTGTACTATTTTCTAGATCGAAGATTATCAGGTTCGAGTCCTGAACATCAACAGCTCCGATAGCCGACAAAAGTAATTTTCGTTGTGCTGGGCATGATTGCAGCACTTCTAACGCCGACATTGCTGAGGGTGAAACAGCTAAGTCCTCAACAATGTTGTAATTCTGGGCTGCTCTCGCATGTGGATTGAAAGCAGACCTTCGAAGTACACCCTTGGCGGGCGGTTTAATTACTAAGTCTGGGTTAGGTTTTTCGATCTGTAGTGGATCGGAACCAGGAGCTGAGGTTGATGGGTTAGAATGAGAAGATTCTGCTTCCTTACCATCAACAGGAGCCTTACTACCATAATCTTGCGATCGAGTCGCAATCCTCACATGAGACATCATCAAAATGGGTTCTTCACTGGCATTCGAGGAAGAACCTATCATCTTATTCTCCTGCTCCGGAAATGGATTTTTTAACACAGCAGGAGTGGGAGAACCTTTGACTATTTTCACAACCTCGGCCCGATGAGGGCAATCTCTCGTAAAATGATCCTCTTCACAAATAAGACAAGGATATCGAGGTTTGCGTTTTTCGTCATTGGTTTCTGACTTTTCCGTTTTCTCCTTCGGAGCCTTGTCTGCTTTAGCCTTCTTCTTTCCTTTCTTCTTTCCACCATTTTTTTATTTGGCCGTAGATGACTCTACAGCGTGAATATCGGCGGTAAGTTCAGGAGAAAACTCTCCTGTCGGAGAATCAGGCAAAGTGATAATAGGAGTAGTTGAAGCCTTGGAAGACTTCTTCTTGCTCTTTGTATTCACGATACCAATCATACCATCAGCGGCATGAGATCCCGAAGGAGCAGCAGCGATTTGATTTGATTTTGGAAGATCCGGAATCTTCTCGTGTAACGTACCCGACTGAGTATAAACTAAGTCAAGGTATTGCGCCTGAGCAATGACTTGCTCCTCAGTAACTACTCCGGCCTTAGCTACATCTTCAGTAATCTTCGGTAATAATGATTTGACAAACCATTCAGCTAAGATTTGGTCTGGGATAAAAACTTTCACTAACCTTCTTCGACGTCTCCACTCATGAATGTGATAAGAAATATACGTGGACGTCGATTGTTTTAGTGAAGTTAATAACTCCGTGCCGTTATCGTATCTGACCGGCAACTGAAAGTGAGTTAGGAACGAGGTAGCTAACTGGCTGAAATTGTAAAAAGAGGCCCGTGGTAACTCAATGTACCACTTGGCTGCGAGACCAATGAGTGTACGCTGGAAAAGACGTAAGCGGATCGAATCATCCGAGATAGAATTTGAAGCACACCAGAGGTGGTAAGTCATCACATGATTGGACGGATCCTCTCCAGACTTACCTTCAAACTTGGGTATATCACTGGGCAACTTATTTGGCATTGGCGGCCAGAACGGAAGATATTGAATTGGATCATTCGTTAGGCGCGTCAAGTCTGGTAAATCCAAAGTTGCGATAAATGGTAACTGCCGGTTAGGATCTCTAAAACTCTGGGTCACAAGACTAGTCCCAGGAGGAGGATATCCAGGATAACTAGGAACAGGAATCGCATTAGGGATATTATATCCTCCTGGAAAACCAGGATTAACCGGACCGTACTGGGGTTGTTGAGGTTGTTGATAAGTGTACCCAGGATACGGTTGATACTGGTAAACCGGCTGTTGGACAGCTTGCCCATGTTGGTACTATCCCTGGTACGGAGGTTGAACAAATTGAGGTTGAGTAGTGACAACCGTACTTATACCAGGCTGACCTACAGGCATCTGGACCGTGGTTTGAATCGTAGATCCAGACAACGGTAAAGATGTCTGAGGCGTGGTTACAGAGACAGTAGAAACTGGAGCTGTCGATACTCCAGAAGTAAGTGTGGCAGATGTAGCGGTAGTTGCAGCAGCCGTTTGAGATGGAGTACTAGGTGCAATTGGTGGCTGAGTAACTACCGAAGTTACAGAAGTTTGAACATTTGACTGGACAGGTTGCGGTTGTTGGGGTGGACCAGAAACTACGGGGTGTCCAGCTTGAGGTACCAACTGTATACTTGGCTGCAACACCTGTTGACCCTGTGATGGATCCCACACTAACATTCCAGGGTATTGACCCGTAACAGGTTGAGGATACTGAGATCCATAACCGGATTGAGGATAGGATTGATAATTGTAAGGTGCAGTTCCCATACTTGGAACATATGACTGACCTTGAGGCGGTTGATAACTTTGACTCGAGTATTGACCTTGAGGTTGATAACTGATAATACTGTTACTGACCTTGACCTTGACCTTGAGGTTGGTACCCTTGAGGTTGATACCCTTGGGGTTGCCATCCTTGAGGTTTCCATCCTTGAGGTTGATATTGATACTGAGGTTGACCCTGGGGTACATATTGAGGCTGGGGTTGACCTTGAGGCATGTATTGCACCATAGGCGCATACTGACCTTGAGGTTGCCACCCAGACACGATTTGTGTACCTTGAGGTTGCCCCCCAGGCGTTAACTGAGGCTGCCCCCCAGGCGGTAATTGGCCACCTTGAGGTTGGGAAACGGGAATTGAACCTGACATCATGTAAATGTCTCCTACACCCAATGGTATATTACCACTGTTTCCAGCTAATAACCCATGATCAACGGGTTGAGGAGATGCCCCCGCAAAGGTACCAGAAAGTGATTGATACCCGGTGGGAACAGAAGGACCGCCGTGCAAGAAAGATTCAGGACTTTGAGTAAACACGGACGACTGACCAGACATATTTACAGGAGTATAAATACCTCCAGGTGGAAAAGGAGTACGAGGTGTAGAAAAACCTACCCCTGAGTTGTCTAAATAATTGGTTAACGAAAGGTACCAAGTAGTACTTCTAGGAGGACTGTAAAAGATGGATTCACGCTCCCTTAGATCAATAGTAAGTTGACCTTCAAGATTAGAGACGCCTATTTCTTCCTCTGGAGCAAGTTCTTCTATAGCAATCAACCCAGTAGGAAGATTTTCGGTGATAACTCGTTCTATTCTCGGTGAATCTGGAACACTAGAAGTCGGAGTAACAGGTTCAGATATTTCAGGTTCTTCGCCTGTATCACTAGCAGACGAAAAACTACCAACAAGTTCAGAAACTATAACAGCTTCGGGATTATAACCTGTCTCTAAGCCTTGGTAATCTGAATGGACTACCAAGGAAGATTCTCCTTCTTCAGGTGAACCTACTCTACTGCCACTAGGAGGAGTTACAAGGACCTTTAAACCTTCTAGATTACCCGGGTCGTCTCGAGGAGGTGATCCCCTAAGTCTACGGGATCTTCTCAACAATTCGGCCACAGAAACAACTTCAGGAGACTGGCCCCGAAGTCTACGGGACTGTCTCGGTAATTCCGCCACAGCTAAAAACTTTTAACTACTACACATGAAAACAAAGTAAAATTTCAAATCAAACCACCTAAAGTCTCTAAAGAACCAAACAAATTTGAATCACATGCCTAAAGAATCTAGGGCGTCAAACCAAGCACAAACAGTAGCCTTCCAGACCGAAAGTGCTAGTTGGTGATGAAACCCAACATCGTCGGATTCAATACAGAAGTGGCGGGTGGAACAGTTACCCCGACAACTTGCTTAATGAATAGACTGGACCAAGTTCCTCCACTTTAACCGTCTCGAGTGAAGTGAACCCCCCAGAAAATCCAAGTGAGTCTAGCCGACGTCTGCTCCAGGTATAGTGGGATCTTCCCTCCACCATCACCTCGGTAGAATCCTAAAGATAATGGTCACTAAGGTTACCAACCACAACAAATGCACCTGGGGGAACAGTCTAAACTCTGACAGCACGCAAGGGCAGAGTATCAAGCTCAATCCCCTTGCCGGCTCCTTGACAATAATCCAAGGTTTACCGACAAGTGACCCCTGGCTCCTCGACAATGGTTAATCCGAGGTTTACCGTTTGTAATACGTGCGTGTCTGGCGTCATTCCCAACGAGGGGGGATTGATCCCCTCACTGGTTCGGACACGAGCTCGTGCTTCTCCTTTAAGAGGAGCTTTCCCAGAGTACAAATGAGACAATTGGATTTATTCTATCACAAGATAAGCTACTTGTTTGGTTTTGTTTTCTTGGAGAGTTAATTACTCACCTACTCCAAGACACTAGCCTGATCTAAATTGGTGTTTCAGAGCCCTAGTAAATAAAAGTTACTACGTTGATTTTACTTTAAGCGTTAATTTTATGGTTTTTCTTAAAGACAAAAGGTAGCGGAAGTGAAACCAATGGTGTATAGACTCGACTCAAACCACTACAAAGATGCACCTAAGATGATTTACGCTACTTTTCCTTTTTTCAATGAAATTCTTAACTAAGAGAGTTGAGAGATGCAAATTTTATAGAAAACAACTTTCTTAATAAAGACAATCAAAGAAACAATTCTCTTTATCTTTTCAAGCATACAAACATGACCACTCTTTACGTGCACGAAAAACTCTTTTTCTTTCAAAACTTTTCAAAGCTACTTGAAACAAAACTTTTCAAAGGAGATGTTTTTGTATTTTCTCTTTTTAATAAAGCATATAAATCTATTGTAACGAAAATCAATCTTAAAAGCTATAAAAACTATGAAAACTTGACTCACAAGCAAAACGAAAAGGAAATTACTCTAAGCAAACCTAACGAGGCAAAAGCCTACAAAGATGATTCTAGGTTGTTTTACTTGACCAAAATCAAATCAAGGACCAGCTAATGCAGAATCAAAAGACTAGTCAAAACAAAATTCAAATCTTTTTGTTCTTTTTGTAAAATGGAATTCAAGACTTAATCAACAAGTCCTTCGAAATTTGCCAAAGAGACAACTCAATGGTAAGTTGCTCACACAGGTAGACTTTATGACAGGTCTGACTTCTAAGAATGTTGACAAAACCAGAGAGATCTAAGGCTTGACAACTTCTACCGCCAAAGTCACTACAAGACCTATTCAAAAATCAAACCCTAGGGCTTAAACTTCTATGAAATCCACTAAAACACTCAATGCTATCGAAACAAGTTCAGGTGAAGATCTTTGACAAGAGACTAATGAATCTGGGCAGTAAAAACTAAGAAAAAGCAAAATCTAAGAGAAAAAATGCAAAAAATGGAATTTTCTCAAATTTTAGCAGGGGACGCAGGCAACCCGTTAAAACAGGTGCGGGCCCGCTCTGTGTACACAGTGACAGTGCATCCAGGGACACATTGTGCAATGCTCAGAGGGTGTGTCCTACTGGAAAATTCAAGAAAAACTAAAAAGAATCTAACTCTAAGCTAACCCACCCAAAAACAAAGTCACAGAGCCAAAAACCTGAAAAATAAACCAATTTTCTCAGAGCAAAGTTCATACAAAGGAAAAGACTTTCACATTAATGGAGTCCCCAGTGGAGTCGCCAATTTTTCAGGCAGAAAGAGTCGATTGTGCGGACACAACCAACCTCCCTAGGAGCCTAAGACTCTCTAGTGACAAACAAGACAAAGAAGAGCAATCCTTCTCTAAACATGCATTTACTATATGGGAAATCAAGTGTTTAGATCCTACCTGTAATCCAACGCTGTTGTAGCAGTCCAGCTCCTCTGATCCGGATGAGCTCCTCCTTCACTTTGAAACCTGCATACACTAACAATCAAACGATTAAATAGCACTTGAAAATCTCATAGAATAAAACATATTTAACACATAGACCAAGGAGTACATGAAACAACTCATAAATAACAAGTTATTGAGAAGAATGGACTCATTTGCATTAATAGGTAACAAAAGGAACAAATACAACCTGAGCCTTGGTGTTGTGCAAGTCCCTCCCAGGGTCCATCAAGAGTTCTCCTTTAATTTGACAAAGCTCACCCACTTCCAAATAGAACAAGCAAAGATGGCAATCTCTCCTCACAAGCTTCTAAATGGGGGTCCTAATTCCAGCAACATCTACCCATAGAAATGTATAGCTTCCAACCTCTTCTCCTTCTGGCCCAATGCCTGTATTTATAGTGCTCAAGAGGAAGTTAATCAGGTCCACCATCAATGGGATAATCCCCTCTTTGGATGGGATAGCTCCCTTATTGATGGGATAAGTTCCTCTTTGGTAGGAGTGCATGAACCATCTGGAGGCGCTCAATACATGTCGAACAACCTTCTAGAATGCTCTAGAAATGACCACAAGTAACTTTTTAAAGATGAAACTTGCGCATTTTAACCTTTACAGGGGGACGCACCTGTCCCTTTACATACAGAGCGTCCAAAGACGCAGCTTTTGTGAACATTGGGTGCGTCTCCGCAGGTAAGGTTGAGAGAACCTGCGTCCCCAGAGATAAATACATTTATAAAGACTTTCTCTCTTTTTGGAGTTTGACATGGAGAGCAGAGGCATAAGACTTGCCTAAGAGGATAGCATGACTGTTGATTGAGCCATACTAACTGTAAATAGTCATGGTGACATTTTTTAGTGTAACAAGGCTCATTGTTCAGGGAGTTGCATCTCCCTTTATACTGTGCAATTGTCTTGTTAATTGTAATTGTTGTGGATAATGAATGTGCATGGGTGTTCATTGGTATAAAGGAATAATAATAATACTTAGTTGAGAAACACAAACTAAGTAGACAAGTGGTTAGGCGTAGTCCATGAACATAACTATTGGTGAAAAGAAAGTGTTCGGTGGTGCCGCACCTCGCTATAAGCGGTTGAAAGACTACCGCAGGTGTAGGGGCATGATAGGTGGTATCAGAGCAGGTCTGCAGGACCGATGTTGGTGGATGATAGCTAGGATCAAGAGCAAGGTTTTCTCGTGACGAAGTGACAGTGGAAACAAGTACTTGCAGATGAAGGAAGTTGGTTTCACACAAGTGAAACAAGAACTAGTTTAGTTTGCAGGGTACAGGTGAAGCTGGTGAATGTGGAGAACGTTGAAATGGTAAAGGTGGTAGATGAACCTATGGAAGGTGAATCTAGCCATAATACAGGTGAAGTCCTCCAGTACAAAGTGTTGGAACAGGTGAGTAGATGGAGTTCTGACTGGGTTTCGATGAAGGCTGAGAATATGAAGATTCGGGAAAGCTGTTCGAAGCTGAGGAAGGAACTTGAAGAACTCAAGTACCAATACGGAAGTACGATGGATGGTGAACTCAGGGAACTTGACAAGGAGATCTGATAGAATGGTCTTGATCTTCAAGAGCTCTTGGATGAAAGAGCCCGGTTAAGGAAGAAAAGTGCCATGGTGGAGACCGAAATCAAGTAACTTGAGGAGGAGATAAAGAAGAAACTTCTTGGTAAGAAAGTTGTTGTAATTGAGCAGGATGAGCTCAACTACATTGACAGGCTGGGGACTCTACCATAACAATCCAGAGGATGTTTAGAACCTTAGTTCTATGAAGGTATTCAGTGGGCACTTGGTTGGTGCACTTAAGCAGGATGTGATGGAGGACAAGCTTGAAGGAAATCAAGTTGAGCCAGGATCGAATTTCTTAGAAGAGCCAAGTAAGGAAGTGAAGTACCTTAGGAGGAATGTCAAATTGGAGCACAAGCCAATGGAAACTTCTGACGCTGATTTTTTTAAGAAGGTTGCTGATGTGAGACACAAGAGAAAGCCGACAGAAGGAGGTGATGCCTTAAAGCTGAGTTTTGTGTAGGTGACCGTGAAAGGCAATAGATTTGTAGCTTTGGTGGATATGGGGGCTACTCATAGCTTCTTGAGTAAGAAGGTAGTAAATTATTTTGGGAAGAAAGCTGAAATGGAGAGGGAGTGGAGTGCTTTCAAAGCAGCCAACTCTACCGTGAAAGTTGTTACTGGTGTGATGGAGAAGACTCAGGTGAGAGTGGGATTGTGGTTTGGAAAGTTGGACTTGAGGATCGTGGACATGGATGATCATTCTATGGTGCTGGGGCAAGATTTCATGAAGCTTGCACAAGCCATACCAATGGTGGACCGGGACACTCTCTTCATCACAGCTGGAGGAAGAACTATGTTGGTTCCGATGAATAGAAGGAGTTGCTTGGGGTATAGACTGAGGATGAATTCTATGACTTCGTATCCCAAATATCCGAATGTGAAGCATGAGGATGTGGAGCAAAGAGGACTTGGGAGTATCACTCAAACAATGAAGGAAGAGAAGTTGATTGACTTCGTTGCAAGAGCGAGGAAGAAGGAAGGAAGTGAGAGGACAATCTCACGAATCATGGAGCACTTGACAGAGACATCTTCTACTGATGATCTTCACAATGGAGTTGCAAAGGAAGGGAGTCTGAGTACTACTTCAGAAGAAGTGGTTGGAGAGGATTATGCAGGTAGAGATCCGGCTGGTATAGTGGACTTTTGTAGATATGCTATGGGCATATATGACTTTCAGTTGACAAAGGACAAGCTAGGTGAGCTTGGGTGCACATGTGAGGAGGTTGAGGCTGTGCATAGATATTTGAGGACACAGTATCAATCTGATACATGGGTGGATGAGAGTCAGGGAGGAAACTTCCTGGCCCTCCTTTCTCTATAAACAATCTTGGAGATGGGTTGGTGTAGGGACCTTGAGTGGAAGGGGCTGCACCACCTTGACAAGGGGCCTTGGGGAGGCTTCTTTATGACAGATTTGCAGACTTGGATGCGGATGATCAGATGTTTGGGTGAGAGCACTTGGTTGGGCATCATGGACAACTAGAGTCATGGACATTAGGTTGGAGACATGGAGCATGAGTATGCAGGGACATGATGCAGGAGCATGTATAGAGGTGTCACTCATGGACATTCTATGGGAATGCCGAGGCAGAGATGTTGTGCAGATGTTGATATGACAGGGAGATGTTTTGTATGAGCCGATGGAGAGGTTGTACACTTCTTGTACAACAAGACCATGGACTGAACATGTTGCAGATAGGATGGAGTTTCCATGGACCTGAGCATGGGATTGAGAGCAGACTTTGATGAGTTTGAGATGTAGCAGAAGTCAGGAAAAGACTGATGATGGCATAAGGATGTGCATTCTTGTGGTTTGGGCGTATGGTTGGATTGGCTACGCAACTAGTTCGAGCCTTGTGTGCCTCCATAGACATTTCATTGATAGTGTTGTAAACCATCATGTAAATTCCTTTCATATATTGTGGAAGGCAATCTGTGGCAAACGGATCCCATTTGGTAATTATACACACAAATATTGGCTAAGTGGGAAAATGCAGAAGCAAGCAAATATTCTTCTAAAATTCTTTGGATTCATCGTCACCACCTCTTAATTGCGGCTGTGAAAAGTTTTAGCTCGTCAACTGTTCGAAAGAGGTCATACATATCATTGAGAACAGTGATAATATGACACGCTTTCTCAAAGCCAAGTTTGAATCCAGAATGTTGAGCCTCAAACGCGATGCAGGAAGCCAAAGTGTAGTACTCCACGTGGCGATGTCGAGTGAAGGTAATCTGAGGTGAACTTGAATCATTCCACCATCTGCACATGCAAATTTCATGGATTTTACTTTATTGGACTACTAAATCCATTTCTTATTTTCCATTGTAAGGAAGATATTTATCCACACATTTCGCATCACCTCAAGAGGGACTCTAACTCTGTCTTCTGTATGGATTGAAAGATGTTGAACTCCAGTTTCACTCATTCAATTACAAATATTACACACACACACATATGATTGGAACTAGATCCAACTAATTCTAAATTAGGAGATTATGATTGAGAGAATATCTGGACAATATCCAACAACCTAATCCAAACCAAAACTTAGAATAATTATCATAAGTGAATTTACGTTTTAATCATAAGTTTTTTGTTTCTTCAATCACTTTATATAATATATATATAGTTGACATTGAAATATTTTCAATTACTTTTTTTCTTTGCACATTGAAATATTTGATTATATTAAATTATTAAGTTCAGATTTGTATTTTTTCTTTAATTTTACCTCTATATATATGAAGTTGATATGAATATATTAGTTAACATGAATATTAAAATAATATATATATATATATATATATATATATATATATATATATATATATATATATATATATATATATATATATATATATATATATATATATATATATATATATATATATATATATATATATATATATATATCTTCTATGTGGTTCATTCATGATTTGCATTAGGAAGTTGCCTCAACCACATAGCTTGACCCCAAGAATGCCGAGAGAATTGAACCCTTAACCTCTCAATAACAAAGGTTCTTTAACTACATGGGCTCATTCAATTGAGCTAACTCTCAGAGTGATATATATTTGTTTTTTTTATTATATTTGGTATTGACATAAAAATTAATTTCACACCATAATTTATTTTTTTTCACTCATTTAATTACAAGTATGATACATATATATACTTGGAACTAGATCCAACTAATTATAAATTAGGTTATTATGGTTAAAAGAATATCTCAACAATATCTAACAACCCAATCCATCCCAACACACTAATTCTAATAATGTAAGCATTAAGCCTAACACCCTACCTTAATGCTTACATTACAAAGAACAATATTGAAGTCACATTAACATATTTCACATTGATATTTTTGTCTAGACTGATATTCATTATTAGTTCTATCCATTCTCGAATCTCATAGACTTCGCTCTTTCTTTAACCACCAACTTTGAGCTACCACTTGATCCATTTAAGAGACAACTGCTTCTGACCATTGTTGATGTATTTGTAAGACTGTCAATTCTTAACTACCCCAAGAAATAGCCTTGATACTGAATCACTCTATGGACATACTTGCATCCCAACTGTATGCATCGAAATAAATACTTCCATTTATATAGGTAAGCAATCTAGATACTGACTATATTCAAAAGTTAATGATACAACTCAACACTTTTTGATATACACAAACTTACATACACACAAAGATAACCTATAATTGTTGATATTGAAGCACCAAAGAACAACAAGGTCCATCAACATATAACAAACTGTAGACATAACCAAATTATCTATATGTTCTCTTGGCACATAAGAATGGTGAGAAAAACTAATTCAAATTAAGTTAGTCTAGTCTATATGATTGGTTCTTCATATTTCACAACCAGACTAAAAAGTGAGAAAACAAAATTCTTAACAAAGAAGGAAACAAATCCCATGACAATAAAACCAATCAACTACTCTCCTCCAAATATAAGCTCTTTTCGTTGGCTCAGGTTCAATTTTCTGTGTGTTCTACTTGAGAATCTCCAATTTTTTTCGAGCCAAATCTAATCACAAGGGTAAGAAATCAGGCCTTGAGGGATTTTCGGTACCATGGAAGATGGCTCCCCAAATCTCTATAAAGGCCTTGACGAGAATTTAATGAGAGAAAACATTGCAAAAGCTTCTCCAGATCAATGGGATGGAAAATAGGCTTCTCCATAATTTGATCGAAAGCCCACATTTTGGACACATGTTGTATGTTGAAACCACTAGACTTGGCACCACCAATATCCCCACACCACTATGAACAACTTGTGATTGGGTGTAGAAATGGCTAAACCGCATCAAGATTATATACAAAGAAAGGGTGCATGGGAACACTTTGTTGTCCAAGCTTTTGTTGATCACTCACCACCGAGATTTGAGTGAGGTGATGAAGCGGAGCTTGTCGAATATGAACAACTGCAACAAATCCACTTTATCATTTCCATTATTGAGAACGAAAACATCCTTCTAGACATTGGAGAGCACAAAGAGCCTCTCCTTCCAAATGAAAAAGCTCTTAAAATGGGAGATTGTAGTGTTCATTCCTTCCACAGAAGATGGTATTGGGTTCATTCCTTTATACAATTGACCACACCCAATTATTATGTAGTCTCAACAATTGAATTCAACTAGCTTGTTTCCCGAGAGCCCTACATGACAATCCATACTGATTGAAATGCACAAATTAGACCAAAAGACTAATGCAATTCGCTCACCATATTTTTTTTTTTTGTAAATAAGATAAAATATATTACTTGAGGAACTGACAGATTACAAAATTTGGGTTGTGTGGGAAAGAGAACCTGACACAAGACCCAATCAAAATACTAGTGATGGTCATAACATTGTCTTTTTTACAGTACAAACATGACAAAAGAGGGATCTAAGTACAAAGGTGGAAACCGAGAGGTGCTCTCTTTACAACATTCTCAGAATTGAGAGTATAGAAGCCAATAAAGGAGAAGAAAGCCTTATCGCGGCCGACCACACAAATTTTGTTTTCCTCCACGATAGAAAGCCTTTCACAGAGGAAGAAGAACAGGGAAGGAAACTGACAACATCACTCCTGGTTGGTGGTGACCCGATCCTCATCCAGATGAATGAGAGTCTCCTCAGAGCTTCCCTCCTACTACGCGGTGATGATCTGTCGACTCGTGGAGGACCCAACGTGATCTTTCTTGATGCTCGGGGATCGTTCAGTAGTTGAATGGACCTTCACTGTCAACTTCTTCTTAATAAAAGTATAATTCTGAGCGTCTAGAGTGATGAATCTGCAGTGGTGGATGGCTTCTGCATACATTACAAACTTATCAGTGAGTCGATAAATATTTGTTTCCAGAGCCTTGGTGCGCTCCTCTTGTTCCTGAATTGCAAGCCCCATGATGGTATTAATTTTCCACCATGTTTCGATAGTACGCACGTAGAGGTTTTCACGTGCCCAGGTGAAAGCAGGGTCTGGAATCCAAGCAAATTCGGCGTCGACCTCCTTAGTGGTGACCTCTCTATGGAGAACATTTGCTTGGGCTTCTAAATCTAAAATTCGCTGTTGAGTTTTTGGATTAACTGTCACCATGTAGCACAGAGCTACGCTCCTAGCAGATGTCTCTGCATGAGTGGTAGGGGCCGGGCCCAGGGACTATTAGTGGGAGGCTGTGCGACTACGCGCACCCCCCCAACTTGGACCAGGGGTGGAGCAATTCCTTGAGGCCATGAGAGAAGAAGAAGGACTGGAGAGTGGGGGGAATGAGAGAGAAAGGGACCCACTGAGAGGGGAAAAAGCAGAGAGAAGAATGAGGGGGAGAAGGGGGAAGGGTGAATTTATAGAAGCTGGGAGAAGGAGGGAGGCTGGAATGAGGGAGAGGGGGTGGGAAAGGGAAGCATGCAAGGGGTGGTGGAGGAATGACAAAGCAGAGAGGATGTGACTGAGAGGTGGCGATCACACAAGGGAGAGGGGAGGTGGCATCGCAGGCTCTAGAATCAGGTGTGCCAAGGATGAGTCCATACTCAAGCATCATATACTTGTCCTTCCAACTAAGAAGAGAATTGACCTTGAAATGATGAAAGGTACACGAACAATTATTGTTCGGTAAAGTAGTTATCTTCATCATTGATTGATGCACATTCCTAACAGAGTTCCCTTTCCTCCAATTCCTGCCACGCTAGGGTCTTCAGGCGTAGGGTTGAGCCGTGCCCTCATTTGACAATCTATCCACGAGTTTATTTCCCTTCCTTCTGATTGCTGAAAGTGGAGGCCTGCCATGCTGTTAATTCCCTACTTGATCCGTTGAATTATTTTGTTTAGGCACCCTTTTTCTAAGAAATTTTCCACCTCGATACCCTGCTGAAGTTTTTTTCCAATTTGGGTGGGCAACGTTGAATCTCCTTCATCTATCAGAGGACTGAGATTTAGGTCATGCGCTATGGTGATGCCATGTTCTAAGGCATGAAGTTCTGCAGAATTGTTTATGGCTGAACCTATATTTCCCTCATAAATCCATATTATCTCTCCTTTAGAGTTTCTGAAGACTCCTCCAAAACCGGTTGGGCCTGGATTCCCTTTAACTGCGCCATCGTAGTTGAGCTTGAAAGTTCCCTACTCTGGCGGCCACCAAGTGTTATGTTTATTTTCATGCCTGGGGGGGGGGAGTGACTTTGTAGACCTTGATTTGAAGGAGGTCCAACATTGAGAGAATTCTCACTTCGAAGAAGGTGGGAGGGCCTTTGATAGTCTCAGTGGGTAGAGAGGTCACTGTTTCCCGGAGCGTGATTTTGATCTTTGAGATAATGAATTCCTCCTGGATGGAGAGGCCACAAAATATTCTTGCGTTGCGTTCCTTCCACAGAGCCTTGTAGATCAGACCAGGATTAAATTACATGCGTGGTTAACCAGAGTATGTGGGAAAAGACTGTTCTCCAGTTCGTAATGGTACTTTGAGTAGATGATGGGTCCTGATCAGAGCTTTTAAAGACCAAATCCAATTCCATAAATTAGACGTGAAAGGGCATACATTTAACAGATGATTGGGGTTTATTCTTCTTGCTAGAAGAGGGGGCATCTCGAAGGGCCAATAAAGCCTTTTCTTCTTAGATTTTCCCATGTTGAAACTTTTCTATGCATGACTAACCATAGAGAGATAGAAAATATTGGCTAGTGCTTCCTGTGTCAGATTGCATTCCACTTCAGATCTGGTTGGAGTTGATCATGCTTTTCTATGTATCTATAGGCTTCTCTTAATATGAAGTGTCTAATTGAGTTTCCCCCCATTTGAGTTTATCCTCAACAGAGTCAAGGAGGATTTGTCTTTTTTGTAATTATGAAGAGAGGTCCAACTAGATTTGGGGGTTCATATGGGGAGTCCATTCCTCTTGTTTAATCCAATTTCTCCATCTGTCGTTTTCTTCACTTTTCCCCAGTATTGGTTGACTTTGATCTTCCCTTTGTTTTACATTTCAGACTTGATTTGGTGATAATGATCTTGGTCAAGTTCCGACCTTTGTTGCCAGGAATCCTCGGAGAAAAGAGCCTTGTTCCCACTGCCTATTTCCCAGAAACGATGTCTTTGAATGATGTCACTATTCTCCCAAGCTTGATTCTAGATGACTGAACCTTTGATGTTTCCACTGAGCCTGATGATTTGCTCTTGCGTTAAGGAGGGGGTGTACTTTGCTTTCCAAATGATTCCCCAAGGGGAGTTGGGGGTTGTAATCCATCTCAATAAGTTTTTAGCTCTTAGGGCCTTTCCCAGGAGGTCTATGTCTCTAAGACCGAGGCCACCATATTTTTTGGGCTTGCAGATTTTTTCCCATGCTACTAGAGCCCATTTCTGTTTGACCTCTGCACCTCTCCATAAGAAGTTCGTATGAAGGTTTCTGTTTTTCTTTATATCACTTTTGGGGCTGCCAGAGCCGAGTACAAGTAAAGCGGGATGGCCTATAGGACATATTTAACCAGGATAAGATGACCAACTAAATTGAGAGATCTGAAGGTCTAATGGACAATTCTTTTCTCCATTTTGTTAATGAGGTTGTCCCAAGTGGCCCGGGAGAGAGGCCTATCTGTAAGGGGAACACCAAGGTAAGTGGAGGGGAGTGTACTAATGGGAATAACCAGGTGTCTAGCGAAGTTCCTACAAATGGACAGCGGAGTTTTAAAGAAGAACAACATGGATTTTAGGGGGTTGATGGAGGTACGAGAAGCAGCAAAGAAGTCTGTCAAGATGGACATGAAAGAGGTGGCCTCTTTGATAGATGGGAGGCCCATGAGAAGGGTATCATCCAAAAATTGTTGGTGAGTTGTAGGTGGGGTCGAGGCATGGGTCTGGAGACCAGAGAGCTTATTTTCATGTAGGGCAGAAAAGATAGAGCGACTTAGCCCTTCCGCCACTATAACAAATAGGAAGGGAGAGAATGGATCCCCTTGCCTAATACCCCTTGAAGGATTGAAGGGTTGCGAAGGTGATCCATTCAAGAGGATGGAGAAGAAAGCTCCTGACACCATAGCCATGATCCACTTGATGCTTTCTTTATGGAACCCAAACGCATCCAAGACTTATCTCATATAGTTCTAGCTAATTTTGTCAAAGGATTTGGACATGCCTAGCTGAATCATCATACCAGTTTTTTTTTGGGATTTGAGAGAATGAATAAGCTCATGAGAGAGGATGATACTATCCATGATTTTTCTTCCTTCCTGTTATGAATAATTTGGTATCTATGGATAAATATTAATTCCCTAGATAAGTAGCCATATCTAGAACAACAATTTAAAGCACTTTAACCTTTTTCTATAAACAATAGATAAGACAAAGAGAATGAGAGGACCTACTTGTACTTTCAATTTCCTCTTGCCTCCTTTGTATCGCTCCCATTACTCCTTCCCGTACTTAACATGATTGAGAAGTACTTGTAAACATCATCAGAAGACAAAGAACCAATCAAAGCAAAAGGTCTATTGATTACAAGTAAATGGAATCAGATACATCCACACATACAAGCATCACATATCAAGATAAGCATATGGAAAAAGGTGCAAATACTTTATTGAATAGAAGGATGAATTACAACCATGAAGCCTGATTCGAAGTCACTCCTCTATCTTTGGTTCCATCCACATCACATTATAAGCATGACAATCCAACAACATAACGCCACTTACAATAGTCTCAATTCTCAAACTAACATTATCTCCTTACAATCATCAAAGTCCAGCCCCTGATCACTTAGATGAGTGTTCAATTTATAGGAGGATGAAGGAGGTTATGTCATAAATGGGGGTATTGAATGGCCTTCCATACTTAGAATTAGTTCCATGGAGGAAGGGATGAGAGGATGGGATGCATCTTAACTCATTCCTCATCCATTTTTGAGCTCATAGGAGTTGATAAGTGAGGGAAACTTCTAGATGACTCCAAAATATAAGAATATTCCCCAAACCCTATGTGAATTTCGCTCAATCTCGCCCAGTGCAGGTGAAAGAGGGCCTAAGTGCTCTGCAAAGCACCCTGGCATGGACTCAACTACTTTGTAGCACACCCTTACATGGGCCTACCTGCACTGGTCCCTTTAGAGGTCATTTCAGGATGTCTTCAAGTCATGACACTGTCTGGGAAGGAGGCATTCAAAAGGGTGACTTTTTTAGGGCATGCAGCAACTGAAATTAGGGTTTGATGAGCCCTAAAACACTGATCTAGATGATGGGAGTGATATGCCCAAACGGATTTGTAACACTTCCACATAGCCAGACTATTGGTGGTAGATGAGGAGAGGGAGGATGAATTTAATTTGATTGGAAAGAACTTTGGAGAGTATTTTGTATATGACATTATGGAGGGTGATGGGCATACATTTTTTCGGGGAATCTGCAGAGATACCCTTGGGCATTAGAGTCAGAAAAGTAGATTTAAGGGATTTAAGGACAGACTTTTGAATTCAATGGTGAACCCATCCAGACCTGGAGCTTTTCCATTGGGCATTCCCATGACCACATCTTCCACTTCCTGGAGGGAGACTTTCCTTAGGAGCATTTTGTTATGGTCCTCTGTGAGGATTTTGGGGATATTCTTGGTGATCTTTTTGATGTCCTGATCCTAATTATTCCTTGGCTCTTTGAGAAGAGCTTTGAAATAATGGTTGAGCTCTATTTCGAAATCCTCTTTAGAGTGAATGAGATGACCCTCTTGATTCTTTAGAGCCAGAATTCTGTTGTTCCTCCTGTTCTATATCATTGTTTTATGGAAAAAGGTTGTGTTCCTTTCCCCACATTTCAGCCAATTTATTCTATATTTTTGTTGCCACAACTTTAGTTCTTGAATGGCCCTTTTTTCCTAGCTTTGTTGTAGTCATTGTTCCTCTTGCTTACTATTCTTCGTTAGCCCTTCTTCAATTATATTTTGTCGGAGAAGTTCCAGTTAGTGTTCCAAGTTTTTTTATCCGTGATGATGTTGCCAAATGTTTCTCTGTTCCATTTTTTGATTTCCTCTTTGATGTGTTTTAAATTTTGTTGGAAAGTATACATTTTGTTTCCAGTTCTGATGTGAGAGTAAGTCCACCATTGTTTCATTTTTTCTGTGAAATCTTGGTGTTCCAACCAGAAGGCATCGAATCTAAAAGGCTTATTTTCCAGACCAATGGAAATTTGAATCTTGAGAGAGATAGGCCAGTGATCAGAGCCTACTTGTGGAAGGATTCTCACCTCCATTTCCCAAGAGGTAAGATAAGTTTCTTCGGATAGAATGAAGTGGTCTAAACGAGAGAATATTTGATGGTTTCCTCCTCTTCTGTTATTCCAGGTGAATAAGCCATTGCTACTGGGGATGTCGATGAGGTTGAGGTTTTCAATGGTGTCGAGGAAAGTCTCAAAGTGCTTATCTAACTTTCAAATTCCTCCTTTCTTTTCAGATAAGTTTGTTATCATATTAAAATCACCATCTATGATTTTGAGAGGGTGGTGCAGAGGGTCAAGGAGATTGGATATGATTTGGAGCACTTTGATATGATCTGCCACCTTGTGCGGGGCATAAATATTAGTTATGCAGATGGTCTCGTTGGTGCCTACGATTTTTAGGATCACTGTCATGGAATGGTGAGTGGCCAGAGAGGAAATAAGGTTGAATTTAGAATTTTTCCAAAATGTCATTATGCCCCCCACTGTACCTGTATCTGTATTAGCCAAAGAGCTTTAAGGCTTGAAGCACAAGTTAAGAAGGAGGGGAGGGTGATTCGAATCAAGTTTAGTTTCTTGAATTAGAAGGATGTCGGGATGATCAGACATGATTTTTATTTTTAAGATGTGTTTCTTCCCAGGACTGTTAAGTCCCCTAATATTCCAAGAGATGCAATTCATTGACATGGATATGGGTATAGAGCCAGAGCCTTTACCTTTCCTTCATTGATTAGCTTACCACCCAGTTCTTGAAGGAGCTGACTAGTGGTCTTTCATCCTCGCTTTCTGCTTGAGCCTTTGAGGTTGAGTCCTTCTACTCGAATATTGGCTAATATGCCTTTCGAAACTGTGCTTTCTTGTACTGGATAGTGAGCTTTGAGTTTTAATTCTTTCTGGAGGAGATAAGTTCCTTCGAGTTTTTGTAACTGTTGTTCTGATATGGTATTTATTCCTTTTTGTTTCCATTCCTCTGCAATTGTTGCAAGGTCTACCCCCTGTAGAGCTTCCTCTGCTGCATTTTCCTCTAGTGTTTCCTCCATTTTTACTTGCTGCATTTCTGTATCCTCTTGCGCCTACTCCTTTCCTTTGTTGTTATTACCTATATCCTTTTCATCATGTTCGCTATCTACTGGGTTCATTTCTTCCTCTCTTGCTTCATTTGCTATTAATTCATTAGGATCCATTTGCTCTTGGGTACTTTTCAGTACCTTGAACTTATTCTGGCTTGCTTCTTTAGATAGGTTCTTCTCGGGGATAACTATTTTCCTGTTATTCTTGGTCTTGGAGATGACTTTGGTGAATCCTTCGCTGTCTTTTTGTTTATTTGCTTGCTCTTGCTTTTGAGGGGTTTTATTCATGGGACAGTCTCGAAAAAGATGCCCATGCTCATGTCACAACAAATAGAACTTGCAATTATGATTGTCAACCAATTGACAAGGCTATTTGGCTATGCTGTAATAATAACTCCTAAAAGTCACTTCATAGTCTCAAATCATCATCTCGTAATGCATTATTTAAGGTGCCCATCTTCCATGTGCTTGCCCCTTGCACTTTGTAATTTCATCATGAACAATGCATTGATCCCGCCATTACTATTAAGTTCCTTACGACATTGTCTTCATCTTCATGCAGCTCACAATATGACATTGATTCCTTCTTCAACTACAGAACAATACACGGGCACATGCAAATCTCACACACTAAACTAATATGATATTACAAGCTATACTAATCTATGTACAATCATTTGAACTCGTAGAATTGGCATGATCACAAGCAATCTCTTGAGAGAGTCAAGGCTGAAATAACTTTGGTGGCATGACAGAAAAAATGATTTTACACCAAAAACTATTTACTCATTCAATTACAAATATGATACATATATAGTTGGAACCAAATCCAACTAATTCTAAATTAGGAGATTGTGGTTGAGAAAATATCTCAACAATCTCCAAGAACCCAATCCAAATCTACAAACCAATTCTAATAATGTAAGAATTAATCCGATATTGTTTTTTTTATTTAGTGAATATTTTATTTTTATTTTTAAAGGGACACCACATTGAGCACACATCGAGCACAAAAGGAATTACACTTCTTTATCATATTGGGCTATAAAATGTGCCTTTCGCAACTTGACCAAGAATTGCACAATCATGGTGATAAACATCCCATAGTGGGTTAATCGTTCTTCTTTCATCCAATTAGCAAGTTGGCCCCGAGTAGGCTTAGTCTAATCACAAATGAATAAATAAAAAATAAAAAATAAAAAAATGCACCTCTCAGCGTAATCACTAATGTATTTTATGACATAATTATTAATTCTTAGAAAGTCATATTTTAAAAATATTTTTATAAATTTTAATTAAATTTAAGAATAGGAATTTATATTCACATTAAAATGGATGCTTTTTGTTTGTTTGTTTGTTGTTGTTGTTGTTTTTATTTTTGTTTTTTTTCTTTTTTCGATGAAATATTGAGGCAGATCCAGTGGAAGGGATCACATCCCACAAGCTTATTAGTAGAGCCTAACCCTGAGGGTGTCAATGAGAATTGACCTCGTGACCTCCCATTAGTGAAGTGCTTTAATGCACGAGAGCTTCACTGGGGGAGCAATATCATAACACATCGGTTCACATTAGGGGATATATATTAAGGAAAAAATGAAATAATATAATGGGGGATATATAGGGGGTAACGGGTTTTTATGTTGGCAAATATAAAAAATGGAGCTCAAAGTTAATGAAAAAATATAAAAAAGTATAAAAGATGTTAATAAAAAAATGGATACCTACAATATCTAGTGAAAGTAGGGGTTTTTTAAATTGGGAAGTTGTATTGGGTTCATATTGGTAGGGGGTTAAATAATGTGATTTTTAGAGGGATTTTCCAATATGTAGTCAAATTAAGGGTATTGTTTAATATTCCATGAACGCACGTGATATGTCAGAGGTTCATTAAGTGAATCCCCCATGCTTCAATGTTGAGAACTCAACCAATTGAGCTAATTCTTAGGGCTAAAAGGAGATGTTTTTAAATTGTCAGACATTATATATATACATATTGATATAAATATTTTATTTTTTTAATATTAAAATTTTCTTAATTTAAAAAAAAAAGGCACTTTTTAAAAACAAGTGTAATATGCAACATCCTTGATTAGTACCCGCCTCTTATGCAACAAGTAATTAGCTAATACATTTAATTTTTTCTAAATTTTATTGGAATCATAAGTTTGAGTTGTGAATGTGCACAATTCTAGTGACCCATAGGTTTTAAACAACAAAAAAACAAGATTTGGTAGAAAATTATATGACCAACTTTAAAAAAAAAAAGTTCCAAAATATATAATATTTACAGTGAGTCATTTTCTAATGGGTTTTAAATAATCGAAAAACAAAATTTGGCTAAAAGTATGACTAGATTTTAGAAAAAAGAAAAACTCAAAATGTATAATAGCTAAATTGAGTCATATCCTTAATATCAAGGCATTGAAAGATTAGCTTTCAAAAATATTGTTTTTAGCCATTTTAAAACTAGTTGATAACTATTTTTACAATTGAAATTATTATACTATTTTTTTTATTTCAAAGTAAATAACATATTTGGATTTGAGAGATTGTTTTGCAATACTAATCCATATAATGATGTCAATATGAGTTATCTCAACTACAAACTTTTTTAAAATGAACTTTCATGTGACTTTTATCTTATAAGTTTCCTCATTAAAGCTTCTTTTCTATATTTTAATTTTATATATTCTTGACCTTGGAAGCTTATATGTTATGTATATTGATGTAGTCTTTTTTTTGTTTGTAAGTTTGGTAGGACTACATCTTAATCATGTTCAACTTCTCACCGTGATTGGGGGGATAACACAAGTTTTGAACCCAAGACTTCTAGCTCAGTCAGACTTCATTTCCACGACCATTTCCATTGAACTATCCCAAGCAAACATATTGATATAGTATTTTAAATAAAGAATACAATTTGTTTTTTTCTTTTGTTAAAATTTGTAATTGATTAGGATTCTAATTAACCTGAATCATTTTGAAATGATTAAAAAGAATATTTTAAATTGTATTTTTACATATTTATATTTTTGTAAATTATAACTTCAAGAATGTGAAATTAAAATCCAAATAAATTTATCCTAACAAACTAAAAATAACTAAATTTTAAAAATAAATAAATTCTTATTATTATTTTTAACATGTTACTATAATTATTAACTTTAATTTGTTAAAAATTAAAAAAAAATATAATAACATAAAAGTTATGCATATAATAATAATAAAATTTAAATTATTAGTAAAATACCATGAACACAATCACAAAAAATTGATCGTGTTTACCCTTCTACTCATCATAAAAACATCTTTTATGAGGAGTGCAGCTCACTTTCTGAGTAATGAAGAACACAAGTTTTTAAACATTTATGTCACATCTATGCAAATAAAGAACCTAAAACATATAAAATATTTGAACATTTTGGTGACCACGAATTATAATAACATAAAAGTTATGCCATGAACACAATCACAAAAAATTGATCGTGTTTACCCTTCTACTCATCATAAAAACATCTTTTCCACAAACGATGAGGAGTGCAGCTCACTTTCTGAGTAATGAAGAACACAAGTTTTTAAACATTTATGTCACATCTATGCAAATAAAGAACCTAAAACATATAAAATATTTGAACATTTTGGTGACCACGACCATACAAAAAGGCAAAGTTATAGCGATAAATTTATGTTTTAGTCTAAATAGTTTGCGAATTTGTTTTGAAAATCACTGAAATTTTGGTAAGATTTTGATAAAATATGGCAGGGATTTTTGTAAATCTAGGTTATAGCTGTCAAAATTCAAGATTTGGGTGCGCCAAAGGTTTTTTTGATAGTGCTGAATCTATTTCCACCATCAAAAGCATGATTCAAACACTGTTACTGTGAGATTTTTTGAATTTTTTTTGACTGGATTCCGACCACTTTTGACGAGTCTAAATCATGGATTAATTAATCAGCTGAATGTATTGACGCGAATGCACTAAGGCTTCAGTATGTTGGCTACCAATAGTGCCATGGTTGCATTTTTTTCCATCGTGCATTACCTCTGAGTACTTCATCTAGTGTAGTACAATCATATTCATGTAGCCTTGTTTATTTAAAGATATGTTGTGATTTAAAATTACTACGTGATATTATTTAATTGCAACCATTTTTAGGCCGATAGGCCTTTCTTTCGAATCAGGACACCTCTCATTTTTGTCTACCCTTCTCCTCTCTACTGACATCTGTGTAGAGGTCTTTGTTCTCACCCCCCTCCTCTCCAATTAACAACCGTGCACCAATATTTTTATGTCGAATTACATGCACCATATTAATGCCATAGTTCCAGGGCATATTTCTTGACTCAATGCACCTCGAGTCTAAACTTCCGATACACCTGCATTTTCCAGTCGCAACATTTATGGAAGGTTAGGGTTTCTTAATTCCTCTTCATGGTCACTAAACCATTGATACACCTATTGTTTCCAGTCGCGACATTTCCAGAAGAGTGGCTCCAACACTATGCCAATGTGCGAACTAGTTTTATGATACACGACGAATTGTCTGTCGATTTTTACAGTAAGCCAAACTAATTTAGTACACTCCTGGCTAATTTTGTGCAATGATCCAATTTACATTCAAGCATTTCATGCTACTCAGAAAGGAATTCTGGTTGTATCCTATGCGGGAAATGACGAACCTGATTCTCAAACTGTCGTAAATACTAAGGCATGGATTTTTATGGTTGGAGCGACCTCAATCGACCGAGAATTCTTGTCAAACATTGTGTTACACAACGATAAGATTATTGAGGTGAGAATAGGGGAAAACAAACCTGAAAGTATTATGCTTCTTCATTTTTCACAGGAATTAGTACTTTTAATTGTTCAACATTTTTCTAATAGATTCGGCCAATATTCAAGAGCATGCCCTGTTTTTACGTAGATAACAATGAGAATTTCATGCTTGTTGCTAATGGTATTAAAGACTATTTAATAAAGAAGTCGATTAAAACTGCAATAAAATGCAGTTTTTTTGTCAATTTCTCAAATTGGGGCAACAATTTTGGAAATCAAACAGATGTAGATAGGTTCTGTACACTGTTGTGACCGTTGGGTTTCACATCCCAAGGTCTCTTGGACTACTTTGTCTATTGAGCTTCCACACTAACCCATTGAGGATTAGGTGTCCAACAGGTTCTATAACTAACATTTTGTAAAATGCATATAAATTTTTTAACATTTTTCATTATTTCTAGACCTATTACTTTGGGAATCTTGGTAAAAAGATTTGTACTATGCATTTAGGGTAAGCGAATCACATTTTCAAATCTCATACATATGGACATGCACCCGCTTGTGTATGTAGGAATAATACCTGACAAGTCCAGTGATCCAATAGTTGCAAGGTAAATTACATCGATTTTCCAACACAGATTTGTCTTAGCGACATTAAACCATACAATGTAGGAAATTTTATAATCATATTTTTCATGAGGGGAAATTCTAAGGAAGGTATTCTGCCATAATTGTCTTCTAGAATCCTTAGATGCAAGAAAAGAGAAAGGAAAGGTTGTATTGTATTGCAAATGCCACAACTAAATCGAAGCAAATAATGAAAATAACATTCCAGGATGCTGGAGGCATAGGCATGATTTTTGTGGATGATTTACATATATTTGAAGTAGAGGTCTCTAGTACCTTGCAGCTACTATAGTAAGTACATCGTTTGCAACAAAGATATTTTCTTACAT
Organism: Pinus tabuliformis; assembly: GCA_031772625.1. Taxonomy (NCBI): domain Eukaryota; kingdom Viridiplantae; phylum Streptophyta; class Pinopsida; order Pinales; family Pinaceae; genus Pinus; species Pinus tabuliformis. Next base: position 3,329,315 of record CM062805.1, on the reverse strand, counting down.
AAACTCGACCAGGTGCATTTAATCCTATTCTCTGTCACGTTTATATTGATGAATCTGTCACGTTTATATTGATGAATTATTCATTTTGATAGTCAATTACAATGTGGCTATTTATAATCTTCTAAGCCTTGTCATTATAGAAATCCCATTGCAACAATTATTCCAATAGAGGTTGTCACAATTTTACAAGCCCACTCCTGTTATTGCATCTTTTCCATCAAGAGGACTTGGAGGGCTAACCCAAAACATTCTCAAGGTTAGTACTCACTGATTCAGAGTCCATTTAGCTTAATTAACATTCAAAAGCTAATTATGAGAGATCATCACAACATGAACACTTTAATTGATATTTACAACCAGGCATCAGTGCACCGGGTGTGAATATCATTGTTGCATGGGATCCTACCAATACATTCATAGGCATAGATCTTTCAAACATTTCTTTCAAGGACGATGTCTACCACATTTTACATGATGTCTGGAACATCCGTAGCAGTTCCTCATGTTAGCGGAGCTGCTGCATTTTTAAAATCTATGAATCCTACTTGGAGCCCCTCTGCTATCAGATCAGCCCTGATGACAACAGGTACTTATGATCAAGTTTTATTCTTGAAATGCATCATGTAATAATGCAAATATCACATTGACCAAAGCATGGAGACCTTTTTCCCATTATTCTGAAAGACTGGATATTTATGATTTCAATAATGCCTAAATTGAATTTAGTACTTTGAAATGCATAATCCCTTAAAAAAAAAAATTCCAAGGGTTAGTTTAGCACAATCTTTGAAGTCAAGTGTTGATTCACAATCATTTACATGGGGAATTAGTTCAACTAGTGATTGTAGTCAATGTTAATGGTAATGGGTACTTGGTTGATTCAATGTCAGCATAACTTCCTCTTTAAAAAAAAAATTCCTTTTACAATATCACAGTTGCCACTTTTTCTAACATCTGCACTCTAATGTATATGTCAGCTATTGTAAGGAACAATATGGGGGAACTATTGACTAGTGAATTAGATATATCTGGGACGACATTTGGTTTTAGATCCAGAGTAGTAAATCCAATAGGAGCTCTGCAACTAGGACTTATATATGAAACATGTTAGGTCCCTATAATACTAGTGATTACCCCATTACTATTTTCATTGTAGCCCTTATTGTTATTATTGTACCCCTATTATCCCCATATTGTTATTAGTGTGCCTCATAGAAACCCACTATTATTATTGTTGTGCCCTTATGTTATTACTGTTATGTCGGCTTGATTATATTGTGACCCCTTAAACCCCTATATATAGAAGGGAGGTTTAGTCATTTGTATCATCCAAGAATTGTTCATTTGTGTAATCTAAAGGAGGTTGCCCCCTCGAAGAGGCTGAATTCTAAGGCGTTGATCTATCTTTTCTATCTTTTTGTGAGCTGGTTTCATAACATTTGGTATCAAAGCTTTGGATTCTAGGGTTTCACTGATCCAAACAGGTCATTGTGGAATTTTCGCTATAACTTTTTTTCTGCGACATTTCAAAAGCTAAAAAAAAAAAAACCCATTTGAGTCGAAATCATTCTAAACTTCGGGTCTAAATTTCAGATCTTTTTTCACTACATTTGCAGAGATATGATCTGAGGAAGTTAGGGTTTTTGCAGACTCCCGAATTACATTCCAAATAGGTGACTTGGGGAAACTCATCATAAATTTTGTTTTGAGCATCAGACTGAAATTTTGTAAGAAGTTTCAGAAACAGGATAGCCTGTAGTTTTTTGTATATCAGTTTTAGGTACTAAGGTTGAAACAGTGACACATGGCACTTCATACAAGTTCGCTCTACTAAAATAGTATATAATCAGGTCATTGTGGGAGATTTGGCATAAGTCTTCCTTGGAGAATCCAATCTTAATCAGACTTGCAGGGTTAGAAAGAGGACGCAAAGGAATACTGCAGGACGTGATTTCTGATATTCAAGATCCACATTTACAAAGATACACCAGATTCAATATCGAGCTCTTACGAAATGAAAAAAAGGTGTGTAGTTTTTTTTAAATTTTATATAAGATTGATTTGAAAAATTAATTTGAAGGAATTCAAAGGGAATAGTGAAGAATTATTAGCATTAATTGATGCCCTGAAGAAAGAAAATGGAAACACCTAGTAAGCAACCTGAAATCTCTAGCATGAATCATGAAGAAGAGGAATAAATGCAACATGATATATCAAAATTACAAGACGAAGTACAACAAATTTCACTCTCACAAAAGGTAACTGAAGCCAAGATGAATGACATGGAAGCTAATATGAATGGCATGCAAGTTAAGATTGATGGCGTGGAAGCTAAGATGGATGGCATGGAAGCTAAGATGAATGGCATGGATGTTAAGATGAATAGCATGAACGCTAAGATGGAAGAATTGAAGATAAATTTGAATAAGTTTCTACAAGAAATGGTTACTAATGGTGGAAGGGTAGTAAAGGAAACTCATGATGAGAACAAAATAAATGTTAATCATGATTTCATAGACTCTAATGTTGGATTGAAGACCCACCATGTTCCAAAAATCGATATGAGGAAGTTTGATGGCAAGGATCCCAAAACATGGATACTATAGATGGAGCAATTTTTCGATCTCCATAATGTGCATACCACACAAAAGGTACGTATTGCAACTTTATATTTGGAATCAAATCAGTTTGTATGGTATCAATGGCTTTGCTCTCATAAAAAAATTGTCACTTAGGAAATTTTTACGGAAGAAATGATAGCACATTATGAAGATACAAAACGCACCACCTTTTTTATCCAATTGATAAATCTCAAACAAAAGGGTTCAATGATGGAGCACATTGAGGACTTCCAAAAATTTAACATAAGGGTAAAAGATATTCCAGAGGAGCATAGGATTGGTGTGTTCATATGGACTTTAAAGGATAATATCCAACATGAGGTTCGCCTTTGGGAACCTGATTCATTGGAGAAGGCATTCAGGTTAGCAAGAAAAATGGAAATCAAAATTATGGCAACCAGGAAGCCTACCACTCACAACTATAAAGATGGAAGTGTTGTTGCCCCTAGCCTTCCACAACCTACAAGGTTGACACCACAAAAATTGGAAGAAAAAAGAGTAAAAGGGCTTTGTTACATTTGTGATAGCAAATACACTAAAGGTCATAAGTATGCTAAGAAGAAATTATTCTACATAGATTGTGAAGAGGAGAAAGAAAAGGAATAAGAAATGTCAAAAGAAGAGGATATACTCCAGGAACAAACCCTAAATAAAGAAGAAATGAATCCGACCATATCTTGTAATGCATTGGCTGGAATTACCACTCCTCAAACTATCAAGATAGAAGGACATATCAAGAAGAAAAAGGTAATAGTTTCGATTGATTCGGGAAGTACCCAGAACACCAAAGTGTCAAGTGATGGTTGCAAGTGGAGGAACCATAGATTGCTCTAGAAAGTGCCATAATATCAAGCTATCCATGGGAGAATATTTATTGAATAGCCCAATGCTTTCCATTCCAATGGGTGGTGTTGATGTTGTACTAAGAGTCCAATGGCTACAATCCTTGGGTACAATAGCTTTTAATTTTCAAGAAATTTTCATGAAATTTTGTGTGGAAGGAAAGGAAGTTGAATTAAGGGGTATGGCAGGGAAACTGAGAAATATAATCAGCTCTAATGGTATGACAAATTTTCTAAAGAAGGAACAACGAGGCGTAATTGCACAATTATGTTCGCTAGAGGTTTCCACATCGAAACCATCTATTTCTCTAGATCTCCAAAAAGTCTTGAACAATCATTCTAAGGTATTCGAGACTCCCAAAGGCCTCCCACCTATTTTTTATCATGATCATGCTATTCATTCGATTCCAGGAAGTGTTCCTCCAAACATCAAGCCGTACAAATATCCCTATGCCCAAAAGAGTGAAATTGAACGTATGGTTGCAAAAATGCTAGAGGTTGGTATAATTCAACCTAGTCAAAGTTCTTTCTCTACTACAGTAGTATTGGTGCACAAGAAGGATGGATCAGGGTGCATGTGTCCAAATTATAGGGAGCTCAAGAAGCTCACTACTAAAGATAAATTTCCCATTCCTGTCATTGATGAATTATTGGATGAATTGGATGGATCAATTTACTTCACCAAGTTGGATCTTCATTTAGGATATCATCAAATCAGAATGAAGGCTGAAGGCATTCCGAAAATGACATTTAGAACTCATGAGGGTCATTATGAATTTTTGGTCATGCCTTTTGGCCATACCAATGAACCTTCTACATTTCAAGGTTTGATGAATTAAATATTTATCCATTCCAAGCCAACGTTGGGAGGAGGTTTCAATGGATTTTATCACAGGTTTACCCAAGTCCGAAGGAAAGAGTGTCATCATGGTGGTAGTTGACAGACTTACCAAGTATCCACACTTTTGTGCATTATCACATCCATTTAAAACAAGTATAGTTTCTACTGCATTTATGGAAACAATTCAAAAGCTACATGAAAACCCAAAGATTATTGTAAGCGACAAAGATCCCATTTTCACTAGAAATTTTTGGACGAAATTATTTTCTTGTCTCGGTACTTAGTTAGCTCATAGCTCATCTTATCATCCTCAATCTGATTGGAAAACTGAGATAGTAAACAAATGTTTGGAAGGATATCTTCGTTGCTTTGTATCTGATAAACATACACAATGGTTCAAATGGTTTCCTTTGTCTAAATGCTGGTATAACACTTCCTTCCATACTGTAGCAAAAATGACCCCATTTATGGCACTTTATGGATATCATCCACCATCCATCACATCATATTTAAGAGAAAATTCTAAGGTTCAAGCAGTGGAACATCACATCGAGCATCAACAACAAGTTCTCCAACTCTTAAAGGATAACCTCACATTGGCGCAGAATAGAATGAAACAGTAGGTAGATCAACATAGCAGCGAAAGAATTTTTTATGTAGATGACTGGGTATTCCTATGGCTACAACTATATAAACAAATTTCCCTCAAGAAAGCTAAGAAGGATAGTAAATTATCACCAAAGTATTATGGTCTGTACAAGTTGTTGCAAAATATTGGTACTATGGCATACAAATTGGAGCTTCCCGCAGCTTCCTAAGTGCACCTAGTTTTCCATGTTTCATGTTTCAAGAAGGTTATAGGTGACAGGCTTCCAGTTCAAACAATATTGCCAAAACTTGATGAGGAAGGAAAAATCATATTGGAACCGGAAGTAGTCATAGAAACAATAACTCGACAGCTACAAAATCGATCAATTTCAGAGTATCTCATTAAGTGGAAGAACTTATCGCTGAAGATTCCACATGGGAGGATGAGAATTTTATACAGAAGCATCCAGAACTACTCAAGCGTTGAGGACAACACTTTTCGGAAGGAGAGGGGCATGTTAGGTCCCTATAATACTAGTGATTACCCCATCACTATTGTCATTGTAGCCCTTATTGTTATTATTGTGCCCCTATTGTCCCCAATGTTGGCATTATGATTCTGGTATGGCTCTATGATATAGGTGTTGTACTTGATGGCAACTCACTCAAGTGGTAAATATCTGTTCAGGCTCTCAAAATGATGGAAATAAAAAGGTTCGCAGGTGAATGGTTCAAAAGGTGCGGACCCGCAGGTTCGCCATCCAGGAAGTGCGGTCATACCCGTAGGTTATCCGTTCAGAAGGTGCGGTCCCCCAGTTCACTCACTTCAAGGCAGAAAATCGCGCTCACGTGGGGTTTCTTATGTTTGGCCCGTGGTATTTAGCCCATCGTTCTTGATCCTATTGTTTTGGCTCGCGGTATAGGATCTAAAGTATTGAACCCCGGTTTGGATCCCTTGTATTTGTTTTTGATGGTTTTGTCCCATGGTGTGAATAAGGGCTTGACTGTAAATAGGGAAGGAGATCACTTGGCTAAGGCATCTTTGCAATTTGAATATCTTAAGATCTGAAATATTGGGTTATCAATGTTAAAAGCTTGATCTAAATCAAAGTACATATGAAGGTGAATCTATCAAGTCGTGATCTCGCCGGCGCATGATCAGATCTGTGCATCTGACTATCAGTTGCACATTGGAGGGCTGCTAATTCGGTTCAAATCAAAGGTCCGCAGACGATTCACAGTGCAAATGCAGAGGTCCGCAGACCAGTGAAAAGTGAAGGTGCGGAGGTTCGTAGTTCAGTGAAAGGTACAGTACGGAGGCACGCGGAGTGCAAAAAGGCGCAGTGCGAAGGTACATTATAGGTATGTGGCGCGACAGAAGGCACAGTTGCGGAGGCAGGCGACGTGACAGAAGGTGCTGCTGCGGAGATACAGTAGAGGAACGCAGTGCGACAGAAGGCGCTGCTGCGGAGATACAGTAGAGGCACGTAGCGCGACAGAAGGCCTAGGTGCGGAGGTATAGTAGAGGTACGCAGCGAGACGGAAGGCGAAGAGTGGAGGTACGCAATATAGCAGAAGGCGCACTGCATGGATACGTAGGAAAACATAAGGCGAGGTGCGGATTCACGTAGCCGAGATAAGGAAAAACTGCGGATTGTCTTAAAACATTTGTTAGTTATCTTTTTATCTATTGTTGCAGAGTTCTGAGTTTATATTTCTGGTACTACCTTTCTGTTTACAGCATTCTGAGAAGTTGGGTGATTCTTTGTTTGATTGTATAAGGAGTTTGGGTGATTTGCATGTACTTGATGATTATTTGATCTTCTTGGATCCAGTTTGAAAATTCATGAAAAGTGGTCCTTGAAAGAAAAGAAGTAGGGGGTTGTAGCTCCCTTCTAGGAGAGACTAGAAAACGAGAGAGAGTTGTAGCTCTCTGCAGGTTGCAGCCTACGTACTGGTAAAGGACTGCACCAGTACAAAATCATTGTAAAAGGAGTTTCTAATTGAAAGAAGATAGAGACATATTGCAGCAGGTGGTTTTCACCCACAATGGGTTTCCACCTTATATCTGGTGTTCTTTGGTGTGACTATCTGTTTTTCTTGTTCATGCTCATTATTTTATGGTACTGATATACAAATTAACGATCAATATCTGAAGAATAATTCAAAGTATAAATCAGGAAGATATATTGAAAAGAATTTGATAATACTGATTCACCCCCCCCTCTCAATATTATTTCCAACAATTGGTATCGGAGCAGGTCCTTCTGAAGGAGCTTGATCACTTGAAGGAAGATCTATCATCATGAGCAACTACGAGAGGGAAGCATCAATCAGGCCACTGATTTTTGATGGAACAAACTTCGTATATTTGAAGGTAAGAGTTACTGCCTATCTTCAATCTTTGGGTACAGAAGTCTGGGACATCATAGAAATAGGGTATACTTTTCCATCAGCTACTCCTACAGATCCAGCTGAGAAGAAGAAATATGAAACAAATGCAAATGCGGTCAATACTCTTCTAGGATGTCTACCTCAATCAGAATTTGTGAAAGTTATGCAGTATAAATCTGCAAAAGAAATATGGGAGAAGATTTGTTCTGAGCTATGAAGGAGATGATCAGGTAAAACGTGCAAAACTTCAAACCCTCAGGATTCAGTATGAAAATCTCAAGATGTATAATGATGAAAGTGTGGCTAACTATTTTCTTCGTGTGGATGAGATTTTTAATTGTATGAAAAATTTGGGTGAAGAAATAAAAGAGGCTGTTGTGGTTGAAAAAGTTCTAAAATCTTTGTCACCTAGGTTTGAATCTAAAGTTTCTGCTATAGAAGAAAAGGAGAATCTACAACATCTTAAAATGTCACAACTGCATGGAATTCTAACTGCTTATGAAATGAGGAAAGGAGGTCCATCTGACAGGAGAGAAGCTGCCTTCAAGGCTTCAGGCAAAGGAGAGTACTATGAATCGGGACATGGCTCAGAAGAAGAAGAAGAATCAAATTTTGTCAGAAATCTTCAACGGGGTGCTGGACGATTCAGAGGTAAGTTTCCCTTCAAATGCTTTGCTTGTGGAAGAGTAGGTCACTATGCTGCCAAATGTCCTCATAAGGATAAGATCGACAAGGGAAAGGAACCTATTAGATGGAACAAGAAGCAGAATGCAAATAAGAAAAGCTACTACACTCATGAAGACAGTGATGGTCTATCAAATAGTGATGAAGATGAACGAGGTAATGACTATAAACTTTTAATGGCCTTTGAAGATGATGATTACATGGATGCTATAGATGTGGATAGCTTTTATGAAGAGATTTCTAGACTCAAGACATGTATAGAAGAAAAGAATGTGATCATTGATACTCTACAATTTCAAATTGATGAAAAAGAAAAATTTCTTGAAAAGTTAGAATGTGAAATTGTTGGCCTTAGAAAAGAAATTGAGAAAACAAAGGCTATTAATCTTAAGTTTGTCAAAGGATCTGAAACTCTGGATGAGATCATCAATGTACAGCGTTCTCCGCTAAACAAGACAGGTCTGGGGTATAATGGAGAAACATCTCAAGCATCCACCTCAAAGAGTTATCTTGATGCAGCAAGAAGGAAAGAGCAAAAGCACAATGGAGATCACTAGGTAAAGCAGGGACGAATTACATCAAGAACAAATCAGGTAAACCAGGGGCAATCAGTCTTAAGAGTGAACAAAAGCTACAACCAGCCACAGGTAAAATCCTCTCAATTTGCTTCAAGAATGTATGACAATAGAAATTACAAACATTTGGCCAGTAGATTTGACAATGGACAATGTTTCTCTTGCCATAACTTTGGTTACAAAGCAGCTCAATGTGTTGCATATAAAACAATCATGACTAGAGAAGCTCAAAAACAAAGAAGTATGAATGGAATTACAAAAAGGACCTATAAAAACTTTTTGGCTCTTGAAAATGAAATTGAATGTTCTATTTGCAATAACTTCGGTCATGAAGATTCTGAATGCAGGAGCAGGTTTCAGCAGACAAAGGAACAAGCCTCAAGCACCAGAACATGGAGAATAAAGGAACCAAAAACAGAAAAATGTGGGATAGCCTTTTATGCAGAGGGACAGGAAAATCTATGGTACATCGACAGTGGATGTTCGAAGCATATGACAGGTGATAAAGAAAAACTTGAATCATATTCTGCTTTACAAAAGGGAAAGAAAGTTTCTTTTGGAAATGATACTCCTGCAGCTATAAAAGGAAAAGGTACTGCTCAGTTGAAAGAAAAGGTCAAAGCTGGAAATGTTTTGTATGTTGATGGATTGAAGCATAATCTTCTGAGTGTCAGCCAGATGTGTGATCAAGGAACTGAGGTAATATTTAGATCAAATGGATATCGTGTTCGTGATCTTGATACAGGTGAAACAGTGATCAAAGGTAGAAGAACTCCAAAAAATCTATACATATTTGAAGAAGGACAATAACAATGCTATTTGAGCAAGGATGATGAACACTGGTTATGGCACCGGAGGTTGGGGCATCTAAGCTTTTCACAAATAATAAAGGCATGCAAATATCAGGCAGTTCGTGGTCTTCCAGATATCAAAATTCCAGACAACACCATATGCAAATCATGTCAGTTTGGTAAGCAAACCAGAACCAACTTCCCTGAGAAGGAAGGATCAGCCAGCAGGCCTCTTGAACTAGTCCATACAGATGTATGTGGTCCTTTCAGGACAAGGTCACCTCGAGGAGAAGAATACTTGATATTATTCATTGACGATTTCTCCAGGTTTGTTTGGTTAGGACTTTTGAAGCACAAAGACGAAGCATTCGAAAAATTCAAATCGTTCAAAGCCTTGGTTGAAAATGAATCAGGTTACAAAATTAAGTGCCTCAAGTCCGACAGAGGTGGGGAGTTTACCTCAAATGAATTTTTCGATTTCTGTGAAGAACATGGGATAAGAAGGGAATTCTATACAGCTAGAACTCCTTAGCAAAATGGAGTGGTGGAAAGGATGAACAGAAAAGTCCAACAAATGGCTCGTGCTATGCTTGATGAGTCTGGAACTCCCGCAACTTTCTGGGGTGAAGCTGCATATGTTGCGATTGTTATTCTCAACAAAACAAATGTCCGAGTGAATAGCACTCAAACTCCTCATGAGCTCTAGTATGGTGAGACTCCTTCGGTAAAGCATTTCAAAATTTTTGGGAGCAAATGCTATATTAAGAATACTGATGAGCAACTTGGCGAACTTGAACCTCAAGCAGATGAAGGCATTCTTCTTGGTTATTCTCCACACAGCAAAGCATATAAGTGCTACAATAAAAGACTTGGAAGAATTGTTGACAACATTGATGTAGTGGTTGATGAAAAAGGATAAATTCCTAGGCAAGTAAATCATGAAAATATCGAAGAAGATGAAGACTACCCTCAAAGATAGAATGATGAAGAAGAAGAACCTCAAGAAGCACCAGAGGAACAGATAAGGATAGAAGAGAAGACTCCATCTAGGTATGTTCAGAAGAATCATCCAGAATCTCAGATTTTGGCGCAGAAAGAAGCAGGTGTACAAACAAGAAGAACAATTGCAGAAGCTTCAAGCTATTTGGCATTACTCTCCTCCACTGAACCATAAAATCTAAGAGAGGCATGCAAAGATGAATGTTGGGTCAAAGAAATGGATGAAGAACTTGAGCAGATCGAAAAGAATAACACTTGGGAGTTGGTTCCTAGACCAAAGGATAAGAATGTTATAGGGACAAAATGGATCTTCAAGAATAAGTTGAATGAAAATGGGGAAGTAATTAGAAACAAGGCCAAACTTGTTTGTAAAGGGTATGCCCAGCAAGAAGGAATAGATTTTGAAGAAACTTTTGCTCCTGTTGCAAGACTTGAGGCCATCCGAATGTTCCTTGCTCTCTCAAGCTTTCAAAAGTTCAAAGTATTTCAAATGGACGTGAAATCAGCCTTTCTGAATAGAGACTTAGAAGAAGAAGTATACATTGAGCAGCCAGATGGTTTCATTCTTGGAAATGATCCAAATCTTGTATGCAGACTAAAAAAGGCTCTCTATGGTCTTAAACAAGCTCCAAGGGCTTGGTACTATCGTTTAGACAAATATCTTCATCAACAAGGTTTTTCAAAAGGATCAGCAGATAGCAATCTTTATATAAAAATTGAAAATGACAAATTGCTAATACTTGTTGTGTATGTAGATGATATTATCTTTGGCAGCAATGAAGAAACTATGAGTCAAAGCTTTGCCTTGGTGATGCAGAATGAATTCGAAATGTCTTTGCTTGGAGAACTGACGTATTTTCTTGGATTGCAAATCGAACAAAATGAAGGAGGGATTTTTTTGTCTCAAACCAAGTATCTCAAGCAGATTTTGAAGAAATATGGCATGGAAGATGCAAAACCAGTATGTACACCCATGGTCACAGGATGTAACCTCAGTGCAAATGATGAATCAGCAGCAGTGCATCAACCAACCTACAGATCTATGATTGGAAGTCTACTTTATTTGACAGGTACCCGACCAGACATCATGCATGCAGTGGGAATAGTTGGAAGATTTCAGGCAAATCCAAAGGAAACTCATCTTCAGGCAGTGAAGAGAATTTTCAAATACTTTCAAGGGACTCAAAACTATGGCTTATGGTATCCTAGAGATACAGATCTCACACTTCATGCTTATACAAATGCATATTGGGCCGGAAGCATGGATGACAGGAAGAGCACAAGTGGTGGTGCATTCTTTATGGGTTCTAGATTAGTATCTTGGTTCAGCAAGAAACAGAGTTCGATTGCTTTATCTACAGCTGAAGCGGAATATGTGGCTGCTGCATCTTGCTGCACTCAACTCCTTTGGATGATGCAGACCTTGCAGGATTTTCAAATCACTTGTACACCTCCTATCTCCATCTTATGTGATAATACAAGTGCAATCAGCATTTCAAAGAACCCAGTCATGCATTCAAAGACCAAGCACATACCGATCAAGTATCACTTTCTCTGGGAACAAGTGCTTGAACAAAAGGTCAAGTTGGAGTATGTTCCTTCTAAGGAACAAGTTGCTGATATACTCACCAAACCTTTTCCCAGGGAGACCTTTGAATACCTCAGGCAAAAGCTGGGGGTTGTTGATGCATCATCCTGTTGTTGAATTTCTTTTGTTTCAAGAGATTATTGGTTGTACGGAAGGTTCATCTGGGGTATATGCGTACATTTGCTGGGTTGCGGATTGGTCGAAGATCGAATGGCACAGGTTCGGGGGAGCAGATAATGGATTGTTGGCATTATGGAGGAAGGACAGAAGGAATATTGCTGCAATATGTCTATATCTCTTTCATGGTCATTTATGGTGTTTGGTGGATTATGGTTCTTCTTTGCAGATCTGGTTTATAGTCAAGGGGAGCATGTTCTGAGGAGGAGCATAACTTTTTGCCCTTGATGTCAAAGGGGGAGAATGACGTTGAGGATCTTGAGGTTGCCATCAAGTCCAAAGGGGGAGATTGTTGGCATTATGATTCTGGTATGGCTCTATGATACAGGTGTTGTACTTGATAGCAACTCACTCAAGTGGCAAATCTCTGTTCAGGCTCTCAAAATGATGGAAATTGAGAGGTTCGCAGGTGAATGGTTCAAAAGGTGCGGACCCGCAGGTTCGCCATCCAGGAAGTGCGGTCATACCCGCAGGTTATCCATTCAGAAGGTGCGGTCCCCCAGTTCACTCACTTCAAGGCAGAAAAGCGCGCTCACGTGGGGTTCCTTATGTTTGGTCCGTGGTATTTAGCCCGTCGTTCTTGATCCTATGGTTTTTGCTCGTGGTATAGGATCTAAAGTATTGAACCCCGGTTTGGATCCCTTGTATTGGTTTTTGATGGTTTTGTCCCATGGTGTGAATAAGGGCTTGACTATAAATAGGGAAGGAGATCACTTGGCTAAGGCATCTTTGCAATTTGAATATCTTAAGATCTGAAATATTGGGTTATCAATGTTAAAAGCTTGATCTAAATCAAAGTAAATTTGAAGGTGAATCTATCAAGTCGTGATCTCACGGGCGCATGATCAGATCTGTGCATCTGACTGTCAGTGGCACATTGGAGGGCTGCTAATTCGGTTCAAATCAAAGGTCCGCAGGCGATTCACAGTGCAGATGCGGAGGTTCGCAGTCCAGTGAAAAGTGAAGGTGCGGAGGTTCGCAGTTCAGTGAAAGGTACAGTGCGGAGGCACGCGGAGCGCAAAAAGGCACAGTGCGGAGGTACATTAGAGGTACGCGGCGCGACAGAAGGCACAGTTGCGGAGCCACGCGGCGCGACAGAAGGCGCTGCTGCGGAGACACAGTAGAGGCACGCGGCGCGACAGAAGGCGCTGCTGCGGAGATACAGTAGAGGCACGCGGCGCGACAGAAGGCCTAGTTGCGGAGGTACAGTAGAGGTATGCAGCGAGACAGAAGGCGAAGAGCGGAGGTACGCAGTATAGCAGAAGGCACACTGCATGGATACGCAGGAAAACATAAGGCGGGGTGCGGAGTAACGTAGTCCAGATAAGGAAAAACTGCGGATCTGTCTTAAAACATTTGTTGGTTATCTTTTTATCTATTGCTGCAGAGTTCTGGGTTTATATTTCTGGTACTACCTTTCTGTTTACAACATTCTAAGAAGTTTGGTGATTCTTTGGTTGATCGTATAAGGAGTTTGGGTGATTTGCATGTACTTGATGATTATTTGATCTTCTTGGATCCAGTTTGAAAATTCATGAAAAGTGGTCCTTGAAAGAAAAGAAGTATGGGGTTGTAGCTCCCTTCCAGGAGAGACTGGAAAACGAGAGAGAGTTGTAGCTCTCTGTAGGTTGCAGCCTGCGTACTGGTAAAGGACTGCACCAGTACAAAATCATTGTAAAAGGAGTTTCTAATTGAAAGAAGATAGAGACATATTGCAGCAGGTGGTTTTCACCCACATTGGGTTTCCACCTTATATCTAGTGTTCTTTGGTGTGACTATCTGTTTTTCTTGTTCATGCTCATTATTTTATGTACTGATATACAAATTAACGATCAATATCTGAAGAATAATTCAAAGTATAAATCGAGAAGATATATTCAAAAGAATTTGATAATACTGATTCACCCCCCCTCTCAGTATTATTTCCAACACCCAAATTGTTATTAGTGTGCCCCATAGAAACCCACTATTGTTATTGTTATGCCCTTATGTTATTACTGTTATGTCAGCTTGATTATATTGTGACCCCTTAGACTCCTATATATAGAAGTGAGGTTTAGTCATTTGTATCATCCAAGAATTGTTCATTTATGTAATGTAAAGGAGGTTTCCCCCTCGAAGAGGCTGAATTCTAAGGCATTGATACATCTTTTCTATATTTTTGTGAGCTGGTTTCATAACAAAACATCAATGGATGATTACTTCTACTTTCTATGTAATTATGGTATGGACTCCAGGAATATCAAGCTCATTGCAGTGAATGAAAGCTATACGTGTCCATCTAGTGCAAAGGTGGATTTTATCAGTAACATGAACTATCCAAGATAGCTATTTCCAATTTAAATATTGTGAACGGGAGGACAAATGTGAGAAAAAGTGTCACAAACACCAGTCCTGATCTCACACCCACTTACAAGGTTACCATTAGTGCACCTCCTGATTTGAATGTGAATGTTCCTCCATAAATTCTTCAATTCTTTGAAACTGCCAAGAAGCTATCTTTCGATGTAGCTTTTACACCAACCAAGGTTGCCACCAAAGGATATGTTTTCGGTACACTCGTGTGGGTTGATAGAAAGCATAATGTTCGTAGTCCTTTTGCAGTGAATATGGTGTGACGAAAGTATAACGGGCAACCTTAGAGATGGTAAAATAATAAAACAAATGAAACAAACAAAAAGGCTACTTATTCCTTGCATAGACTATAAAGTAATAAAATAAGTGAAACTTATTTTTTGTGAGGTCATTGAGATATAATTGTTTATGGTTAGATATAATAATTTCTGGCAGTTTCTAGTATTCATCTACATTAATATAGTATTCATTATCTACATTATTATCACGGGAAAATAATTGAGTTCCTAAGAACACATAAACAGTTAACGGTAAGTTGACTTTATGACTTTAACTTAATTACCCTAACACAACAAAATATGCATCCAGAAACAATGAATATAAGTGAACATAAAGCATGTTGATTTGTACTAAATTTGGGTGAGGCGGGATTTTGAAATTCTATGAGTGAACCATTCAATGTATGAATTTGAGGAAGAAACCGACCCGTTCTTTCATTTTCGTTGTCATTTGATAAGCTAGACCGACCAATTCTCGTCTTTATGATGTGCCAGTAGATATTGGCAAACCAATTATAAAACCAATGATGCCATGTGAAGCTATAGGACAAATTTCGGTGTTCAAAATGTGCTTATAAATAAATACTTTCAAACAAGTTGCATTATAAATTTAAATAATTTTATAAGATTTGGTCAAACATTTTATATTGCAAACAAGTTGCATTATAGATTTAAATATTTTTATAAGATTTGGTTGATTTTTATATTGAAAACTAGTAAGTAATGTTCTTTAAATTTTTAAACTTTAATATAAATTTTCATCCCTAATTTTTTTATTTAACTTTAATATAAATTTCCATCACTAATTTTTTTTAGGTTTACCATCCTAATTTGTTTTATGTTTACCCTTGAGTGAGAAATGAAAAAATTAATCCATATCTTGAGCATAAATTTGTGTGGTGATTTATATTTTACAAACATCCAGGGGTGAACCGAATAATACATCTTTTGAGAGCTTAAATGGAAGTAAATTATGTCGTGTCCCTCTCACCCTTAGCACATTGAATATAAAAACTATAGTCAAAATATTTTGAAATTTCATGTGTTAGTCAAAGATTAAAGTTAGTTAATCAAGATAAGATTTTTCCAATATTCTGGAATATGCAATTAATGACTGGCTTCATTAATTCTTTGTATTTTTGATACTGCACTCTGTTGTGCCCTACAACAACCCCCCATTTCATATCATCTGTATTTACAAATAATCAACGTATGAAATGGGTCCCTTTTAGAAATTAATTGGTATTAATGAATTTGTTCGAAAAAGGGATGATAATCAAATAAGTATGAAAAATGAAGCCTTTTTCGAATAACAATGTTACCAAAATAAAACAATCTTTTGTTATTGCGATAAAGCGATCGCAAGATCGCATATCGCAATGACAAGAGAGGCGCACTTAAACGGCACTTTGGCCTTTGCCGATGCGATATCGTTATCGACAATCGGCGGTATTCATGGCATACACAAAAAGAGCACATATCTCACACCCCGATGCGACGCTATATCGGCGATCGGCTATCGGCACTGCCTCTTATGAGAAAACGCGTCAAGTTATAAACCCCGACCCGATGCGATATCGCTATCGGCCATCGGCGGTATCCCATGCATTTTTATAAGGCGCCCACCTCTTTCCCCGATGCAATGCGAATTCGCTATCGGAGTTCGGCAAATCACTTAAATTGTATCTAGTAATGTGTTCATATGCTAGTCCAATGCGATATCGCAATCGGCGTTCGCCAGGGCTACTTTCAAACGATAATGTAACAACTCTCCCCCCATGCGATGCGACATTGTTCATCGGTAATCGGCATTTTCAAAAGGTGATTGTTTAAATCCAGTTGATAAGGCGCAGATTTCAAAATGCCGTTAAATGCAAGGATAAGGTAATGCATGCGTATTTAATAACCTTGCCCCTTCGATTAACGAATACTTGCGTCTAAGGCATATCATATATGTTGCACGCGTTGGGTGGTCATTCAACTGAATAACAACGTAAATGGTCATTTAATGGGTAGCAAGCCTTAAAATCACCATTAATGCATATGCAATCTCTTACCAGTGATTGGATCCGCAGCCACTTTTTGAAGATTAATAGCGCCACGCTTCAAGTGATATATACCTTTCCAATTATGCTTTGTCTTCATTATTCCTCGTGTTACGATTTCTCTCGCACTTGTGTAGAGTTCGTTTGTTGAAGAAAGCCTGAACATGATGGGGAAGAAAAATAAGAGGAGTTCTGGTTCTACTACAACATCTGTTGCAGGTCAAGCTGCTCCAATTTCAAAGAAAGGCTTAATCTCGGACACTACGTGCGCTGGTCTTCATAGAACCACATGGCAAGGTACATATAATCTGTTGGAGGCCAAGCAACCAAAAGTAACAGTGAGAACGGCTAGTGTAGATGTATTAAGGAAGTCTGATGCAACGCTCAAAGACTTGGCCGACTCCTTTTTACATAGAATAGCGGCCAGAGAGCAGGTTCTCCCTTACACAGACGTGGTGCGCTGGGCAATCGAAGAAATCCCCATCACTGATAGAACTTTCCATACAAGGGACGGAAGGATTTTCGGGTCATTCAAGCCTGATGACCTGAGGCGAATGTATCATCTGCCTGAACCGGAGCTAGTCTACAACAGAACCTTCGTGGAGAAATTCGCAAAAGAAAATGAATCACCATCCGAACCCCTCCGAGATTGGAGGCAGAACCCAGCCAAGCACAAGCATGAAAGTTCGGGTAAGTACTCCAACGTTTCTTTGGCCTCTCCCTATTGCTATGCGGGGATTATGATGTGTAGATTGTGGGGATTACATGACTCTGTTAATATCAATATTGACATGGTTCCCCTAATGGAAGCGGCTATCAATTCTATAATCATGGACTGGGCCACTATTCTTTCCGATAAATTGGTCGTAGCTGTTTGTGAATTCAGAAACAAAACTATAGTCTCCGAAAGGAAAATCCCTCCATTCTATTATTCTGCTTACATTATGGATACCCTGTGTCTTAATTCTGAGTTTCCTGTCCTCGGTTGGAGATGGACCACCCAGGATCCAACACCCATTCATTTATACCATCAGAAATTGTGGAAGTCCTCTTACAAGGACCACTTGTACCAAATTTGTAATGGTTTCATGGTCCCCATTTACTATTCTATTTTTGACAGACCCATTTCCAGAATTTCTTATGAAGCCTCCTTTGACTTACCTGCCGTAGCGAGTTGGTTTGGGGAAGAGTATTTCTCCTATATCAGAGTTTTTGGGAGTAAGGCTAGGCCACATGTCCTCCCTTTGTATATCCCAGACAAGCTGTTAGCCCGGGAAATCTGCTACCAGATTATGGCCGACAGTGTCACACAAACTCTCAAAGAAGAGAAGAAGAAAGGTTGGCCCTCTTTTTCTTTAAGAATTGGGATTTTTACTCTGCTTAATTACAAGCACGCAGAAAAAGAAGCAGCAAAAATCCAAGCTTTATCCCTGGCCACTCTCCCAAGCAGACTCTATGATCCAAAGAAAACTGCCTACATTGCCCTAGAACAAGCAAAATTAACAAAAGTTGATCATCAAGAGGATACATTTGATGACTTGTTCGTAGGTGCCGAGACAATAAGCCAAGTCAAACAGCTTGCCATAATGAAATACAACGATGAGGCGTTGACTGAGTTTAATAAACTTAGGGAGCAGAGGTTGCAAACTCTGCCCCTAGAGTTATTATCCACAACCCCAGCGTCTTCCTCAAGCGAGCCTGGTCGGCAACAGATACATTCACCTCCAGTTACAACTAAAGAACAGGATAAACAATAGGAGGAAAGACAGAAAAAGCTGCAGGCTGAGAAGAAGAAAAAAGAGCAAGCAGAGAGGCAGAAAAAGGAGCAGATAGAAAGGCAGCAAAAGACACAGAGGGAAGAAGAGCAGAGGAAGAAGAAGGAAGAAGAAAGATTAAAGAAAGAACTAGCAGATAGGCAGAAAAAGGAATTGGAGGAGCAGCAGCGGAAAACGCGAGAGGAGCAGCAGCGAAAATCACTTGAAGAACAGCAGAAGTTAGAACAAGAGAAAGAACGGAGCAAAGCCCATAAGCAATCTTCCATTGATCCTGAATTGATTAAACAATGGAATCAATTCGATTCCATTATCAGTGGAAAGGAAGGCTCCAAAGACACAGGCTCCTCTAAAACAAGCAATGCGCCCGATATCACTTCTTCTCAGGTTCTAGGAGGAACCAGCGGCCCACCCATTTCACAGGATGTTGAGATTATCAATAAGGACCCTTCCGATCAAATTGTTCTCCAGGTGGAAGAAATTCCTCCCCTGGATATTTTCTATAGCCCAAAGCATAAAGCCGTTATCAAGCGCTCTAAGAAAAGACGAAGGCTTGATCAACCTTCTATCTTTCCTGAGCAAACAGTCACGGGCAATATGGTCTGGAAGGAGGATTTGGATCCCTCCGATGATCTAACAAAGCTGTCGCAATTCGCGGGAGCTTATTCTGCAGCAACCATCGACAAAGCATCAGAGGTAAGTCTTCTGTTGAAGACTAAGGACCATGAAATATATGCATTACAGGCGGAGGTAATTGAGGTGAAAAACAAAGCAGCACAGGTGGAAGAGCAGTTGCTGGCTCAACAGCAAGAGAACAATTTGTTAACCCAGCAACTGCAAATTGAAAGACAAAGGATAGACCAAAGTGAAACTCAGAAGGCAAAAGAATTGTCGGAGGCATTGTCACAGTTGGAAGCATCAAATGAGCTGATGATGAAATCAAAAGATGAGCGAATAGCTCAACTATCAACACAGCTTGAAGGTATCAAGAGCACACAGAATGTGAAAGTCTTCAGAGCAGAGGCAACTCAAATAAATGGCGCATTACTGTCTCAGATCAGACTTTTATGTCAAAAACTTGCTAAGGCTGAGCAATTATGCGAAATATCTACAACAGTGTGTGAGAAAATAGAGAAGGCCAGGAATGAGCTAGATCAGGCCGAAGAAGCCATATCCGAATACGTTGAGTGGTAAGACACTCCAGAAGGGAAAGCGGCGAATTTGTCCCGAATCTATGAAACGTATAAGGACATACTCTTCACTGAATGGAATACTCAGGTAATGAAGGCAGAAAGGGCGGCTTCCAGGTGTAAAATAATTGCCAGCAATATGATCAACCTAGTCAATGATACACTTTATTTGGCGAACATGATCTCCAAGTGCACACCTGGAAGCATAACAACAGCAGGTATGCTTGAAGAATCAAGTTATCCTGACTTGGAGGAACAGAGGAAATTAATTACCGGAGTAAATACTTTAACCTCTGATGCATATTGGCTCTTTCTAATCAAGCCACATACTCAAAGGTCTGCTCTCAAGTGTTTAACAGATGCCCTCGGATACCTGATCCTCAACATTCAAGATGCTACATATGATGCTCAGCTAACTTCGCGTCTCAACACTCCACCAGAAGTAGAGCCAATGCTGGCGATATGTCAGCTAAGGAGTAAAGGCAAAGAACCCGTCGAATGAAGCATTGCCGCCAACTGCCAGATTGCCAAAAAAGATGGAACAAACATTTATTGATGCCAATTTAATAGCTTTTCAGTTGTTTAGATATTTAGATTAATATAGTATTTATAGACCCTTTCATTGTTTTGGAAAGGGTCGTAAAATTTTGTAATAAGACTTAAAGGCTGAAGTTTGCACTATTGTGCTTCAGTCTATATTCGTTTTGTGAAACTCGACCAATGGTTCTGAATTTTGATTAGAAGGCTGTTTTATACAATTGCGCACGACTGTCTGTTGTTTGGAAGGCTTTCCGATTGGAAGGAAGGACTGCGACATAGTGATTGATGTACTGGATTGATCGATCAGCTTACATGGTACTATTATCTGTATCTGTGTTCTTTCTGATTATATGAATTGCTGTGTTATTATCTTTGCTATTGTTGAATGCATGTATGCGATATAACAGCGAATCGTCATTTCGTTTCACTATTGAATGTTTGTGTTGATTTGTTATCTCTTTCACTCATGCATGTATCAATGATATGAATGATTAAGCGTAGTAATTCGCTCTAATCGCTCTGCATAACTAATTATGCAGAGCAAATGTTTAAATGGTTCAAACGTCTATGCTTAAAGTGTTAGAGTCATTTATATGCCTGCCTTAAAGCATAGATCATCAAACGCGACGCTTTGCCTAGTAATAAGTCCCGGGATCCGATTATAGTTATTACATTTTGTTTATAGTTTAGCTGTCCGCTCATTACCATCTTATCTCATAAGTCATTCATCCATCCCATTCACTTATACTTCTTGGGAAACTGGTCCCATTATCCCCAGTCGGAACCACTATTCCAAACGGAAAAGGAGCTGCATTAAGGTCCAGACCGGGTGGTATCCCCTTTGTTGTGGCAGCGATTTTCGAGGCCTCAACAAAATTGGCGCTAGAAGGAGGGCAAACTGTGAATGGCAAGCCGACCCAAATCGGCAAGTCATTCTAAGAGTAATTCTCCCTCCAAATCTCCTCGTTCTTCTCAATTGCATGCTGGTTCTCCAGCCCATAACCAAGAAGAAGAGGAATCTATCACCACTGCTCAATCCCATCATATCCCAGAACAATTAAGTCTTGAATCTCCTGAAGTTCAGTCTCTAATCCATAAACTTCAGAGCTTCTCGATCTCACCACAGAAATCTGAGATATCAGAAAGCAGTGCGACTTCGCAGTTCAACCTCACTCATCCTCTTACCAAACTTCAGAGCGAAAAACTTGGTATTGAACCTACTGAGTTTCCTTTACCCAAAAGGAAAAAGCCAAAGAAAAACACTGAAGGATCTGACAGTGGGGATTTTTCTTCCATATCATCCATTTCATCTCCTCATCTGCAAAGTCAACCACCCACCCCTCCATTACAAGTTGTTGTTCATCAGGGAACAGGAGCCTCAATATCCCAACCTATTCACTCTTTAATACCTCACCAAACATCTGGAACCCCGACAGTAGTGACAACCACTGTCGCTAGCATAATGGCAGATCCATGGACTAGACCGGGTGCTGTCAACATGCCTGGACCATTACATGATCTACCAGATGCTCCCGAAAAATGGCTGCCTAAATTTAATCCAGATAATGGAACCCAAGCCGAAGAACACATCAACAACTTCATGTTAGCAGTTAATCTAAAAGGAGTGACAGAGCAAGATGTCGTAGTAAGACTGTTCCCTTATACTTTACAAGGATCAGCAGGATCCTGGTATTTTTCCTTACCCTCTGGTTCGATTACCAGTTCGGTTACATGCCAAGAGCAGTTTCTCACCAAGTATGGAGACGACCGGTCCCTAGCAACTTTAATAAATGACCTCTCCAATTTGAGAATAGAGCACAGGGAACCAATAAAAGAATTTAATGCCAGATTTAATAAACTACTGAATAAAATCCCTACCGCTTCTAAACCAAGTGAGCAAATCCGAAGCGAATGGTACATCACTGCCCTACCCGCCAACATAGCTATCTTTGTGGACAGGGCTGGCAAACCTACCCTAGCTGAAAATATGAAAGAAGCACTTGCAGTTGAAAAGCGCATCAATGCTCTTGAAAAGAAAGCTGCTCTAGAAGATAGAAAAGCTAAAAAAGTCTCGTTTAAAGAAGATTCCAAGAAGAAAACCCCCAAGGACCCATATGACATGGAAGGTTTACAGAAGGTCCTTAAAACATTGTCTAATGAAATGGTTGAGATTAAAAAGCAAGTGGCCGAAACTTCAAGCAAAAGACCATTTAGGACTTTTAAGAAATCCGAATCAAAGCCACCTAATGTTATATCTAACGCCGATTCAGACCAAGAAGAAGAGGAAGAGGAAACACCTCCACAGACCGATGATGATGAAGAAGTGGCTGAATGTCACGGAATGTGGGATTTTATACTCCCAAACTCTGATACTGAGAATGAAGAAGAAGCCTTCCCGGTTACCACTAGAAGTAAAGTTGCTTCTGAACTCCCCCAGGCAACTTCAAAGAAGAGGAGCGCAGGCGCTACTACAGCAAAAGAAAAAGTTCCCCTAAAGAAGTCACCTGTGGTAGTTCCTTCAAATCAGCCTTCAACTTCTAGTTCTCCTTCAACATCCAAGACTCTAGTAGTATCTGATTCCATGGAATATAACATTGTTGATGATATGAAGAAAACCAAGGCAAATATAACCATGTTTGAACTCAGTAAACTGAAGCATCAGCAAAAGCTACTTCTTAAAGAGTTAAATGCTGTTCCCTCTATTCCCCTTCCCAGTGCAAGAGCTGCCAACGATTCAGGCCAGCCTCCTGCAGGCATGGTTGAAATTACCGATTCAGTCTTGATCGGAGATAAATCAAATTCTCACACACCACCCTTCCTGCTTACTTATGAGATTTATAATAGAAACCTACACAACTGTTTAATAGATTCAGGGGCCTCATCTAATATAATGCCAGCTTCAGTTTGTTCTAAGCTGAACATTGAAACCCAGAAATCTGCAATTCATATTGTACAGTTGGATAGAACTAAAGTGCAGGTGGTGGGAGAAATTAATTCTGTGACCATCAGGTTGTCAGCCGACCCCAGAATTGTCCAGAGAATTGACATTTTAATCGCAGACATACCTGAATTTTATGGTTTGATTTTAAGCAGAGATTGGTCCGAAAAACTACATGGGTATATCTCTACAGATTGGTCACACATGTGGCTTCCCTACAAGGGAAAGCCAAATCAGATAAGGATCGATCGTGAGAAACATATGACCCACACAGTTACTGAATTTGAGCAAGAAAACCAGCCTGTCGCATTCAATAATAACATTTTGGGGAATTATTCGGCAGAATCATTCTTTGGCAACTTTGTTGCCCAACCATCTCCTTTTTCAGTTAATCATTTTACATCTCAAATAGAAAATTTTTCACAAACTGATAGGTCCAGATGTTATAATGATGCTGAGAAAAATGTAGATACTTTTGTTAATATTCCTTTATTTTGGTCTCTGTATTTTGATGGCTCTAAGTCCCCTGAAGGTTCAGGAGCTGGATGTATATTGGTTAGTCCGCAAGGAGAAAAGACAATGTTGTCTTGTAGGTTAGAGTTTGAGTGCACTAATAATACAGCCGAATATGAGGCTTTAATCCAAGGATTATATAAAGCAATCGGTCTGGAGGTACGATATCTAAAGGTTTTCGGCGATTCGGAAATCATTGTCAAACAGGTTAGAAATGCAATTCATTGCCTTTCGACTCACCTTAAACATTACCAATCGCTCGTTCAAGAACTTACCTCACACTTTCTTGCATTCAACATTTCTTCTATACCTCGATCTCAAAATGCAGCCGCAGATTTGCTAGCCAATGTAGCTTCAAAGCTTCTACCTTCTGAAGACTACAGCCTTGATAGATTTTCCGTAGAATTACTTTTCAGACCTTCAATTCCCGACAATGTCACTAATTGGAGAGTATTTAATCATGACGATGATATTTTGCAGTTTTTAACTTCTGAGAATTCTTATGATAAGCAAGTTATTGAGGAAGATGATCATGATTCCCAGATGAAAGGAGTGCCCAAAGAAAATTCGATCCCCAAACCAGTGGTAAAATTAGAAGACCTTTATGATATTAAAGATAGGTTCAAACCTGTAATTAACACAAAGCTTCAAAGTTCTACCCTTAGGTTTGAATTAATAAATCTAGGAACCAACGAGTCTCCTCAAAACATCAATTTAGGAACAGGACTATCTCAGAATGAAAAGGGAGCATTTATTAAATTGTTGAGAAAGAACAAACAGGTTTTTGCTTGGAAATATGATGACTTAAAGACATACGATACATCTATTATCCAGCATACCATTCCTATGCTTCCTGATAAAAAACCAATTCAGCAAAAATTAAGAAAAATACACCCAAATTTGGAGAGCCAGATTAAGTCGGAGCTTAATAAGCTTTTAAAAGCCAAAATTATTTTTCCAATCCGACATTCAAACTGGGTCTCTAACATGGTGCCAGTCAGGAAGAAAAATGGCGACATTCGAATTTGTATTGATTTCAGGAATTTAAACAAAGCGAGCTTAAAAGACAACTTCCCATTGCCCACTATGGAGCAAATTCTCCAATCAGTGGCAGGTTCTGAATTGATGTCTTTTCTAGATGGTTTTTCAGGGTACAATCAAGTTCTGGTACACCCCGATGACCAGCTCAAAACTACATTCAGGACAAAATGGGGAACCTATGCATATCAGAAAATGCCTTTTGGTCTTATAAACGCCGGAGCGACATTTCAGAGAGCTATGGACATAGCCTTCAGAGGGTTAATTAATCGATCAGTAGTCGTCTACCTAGACGATATTACTGTGTATTCTAAAAAGAGAGATAATCATTTGCATGACTTAAATCAGATCTTTCAGAGATGCAAAAGATATGGTATTTCTCTAAACCCAAAAAAGTCCTTCTTTGCTCTAGATCAAGGAAAACTCTTAGGGTTTATAGTATCCAAAGATGGTATTTATATTGATCCTGATTGGATTAATGAAATTTCTGAAATCCCTTTCCCACATAACAAGAAATCAATGCAGTCATTTTTAGGTCAGATTAATTTTGTCAAACGATTTGTTCCAGATTTTTCACAGATTGTATTACCACTTCAGACAATGATCAAGAAGAATTCAGTCTTCAAATGGGGATCTGAAGAAAAGCAAGCTTTTGATGTTATCAAACAGTCAATAATCAATGCCCCGGCTTTGAATACCCCGAATTTTTCTAATCATTTTACACTATATACTATCGCATCCAACACTTCATATGCTGCAGTACTCACACAATTGAATGATAACAACCTAGAAGCACCCATATCATTTTTCAGTTCAAATATTCAAGGTGCCGAGTTGAATTATTCAGATGTGGAAAAACAAGCCTTTGCTGTGTTCAAAGCAGTCAAACATTATAGACCCTTCCTTTTGAAAACCCACACGAACGTTAT
Organism: Pinus tabuliformis; assembly: GCA_031772625.1. NCBI lineage: Eukaryota > Viridiplantae > Streptophyta > Pinopsida > Pinales > Pinaceae > Pinus > Pinus tabuliformis. Next base: position 3,303,617 of record CM062805.1, on the reverse strand, counting down.
AGTTCCTTTCCCAGCGGTAAGACAACTATTAATTCAGAAAGAATTGGGTGAAAAAAGAGCCAATTGGGTTACAGCGCTTCAAGAGTATGACTTAGAAATAAAGCCAGCAAAGATTGTTAGGGGCCAAGGTTTTTGCAGGATATTGGCAGGAGCATCAAGCATTCACGAATTAAGCGATGAAGATCAGATTAAATCCATCAATCAGATAAGTGTCACTGATTCTGAATCTCAATACGCTGATTTGATATTTTATTTGAAGAACGGTTACGCTCCTCCAAATTTATCTTACAAAAATAAAAGGGCCATTAGGTTGAAAGCTAAGAACTTCACTCTCATTGATGATGTGTTGTTTAAACAAAATTATGATTCTATCCTGCTAAGATGTCTTGAGAAAACTGAAGCACTAAAGGTTCTGCAGGAGCTACATGATGGACCAGCTGGAGGACATTTTGGAGCCGACACAACAGCTCATAAGATTATTCATGCTGGATATTATTGGCCTACTCTATTTAGAGATTGTCATGAGCACGTAAGAAAATGCCTTAATTGCCAAACATCTGGTGGGAGACAACGAAAACCCGCTTTCCCTCTGCAACCTGTCAACATTGAACAGCCATTCGAACAATGGGGATTAGATATCATCGGGGAAATTACTCCACCATCTTCCAAACAACATAGGTATATCCTTACCGCTACTGATTATTTTACTAAATGGGTAGAGGCTATTCCTTTGAAGGCAGCAAATGCAGAGGCAATCATCGAGTTCATCGACCAATTCATCATTACCAGGTTCGGTGTTCCAAACGCTCTTGTTTTCGATAATGCTTCTTATTTCTCAGGAAACGCTATATATGATTTTGCTATTAAAAGGGGGTTTAAACTGAAATATTCTTCCAATTACTATCCCCAGGGAAACGGTTTAGCTGAATCTACTAATAAAAACCTCATCAAAATCATTAAGCGAACTGTTGAACAGAATCATAGAAACTGGCATAAATCTTTGGTCTTTGCATTATGGGCTGATAGAATAACACAAAAGGCTTCAATAAGGACCTCTCCTTTCAATCTGGTATATGGAAAAGAAGCCGTGTTGCCTACAAATCTTGTTCTTCCATCTTTAGCCCTAGTGCAGTTTATTCAAGAGACTCCGTCTTCTTCTATCCAACTTAGATATGACCAAATTCTCAAATTAGAAGAAGAAAGGGAAAAGGCCAGAATCACTCATGCCAAGCATCAACAAATCATCAAAGCATCTTTTGACTCAGCATCATCCTCTTCCAAACAACTTCAAGTTGGTGACTTAGTTCTCAAATGGGACAAGGCCCATGAGGATAAAGGCAAGCATACCAAATTTCAGAAAATGTGGCTTGGACCATCTCAGATCTGTGAAAAGATAGGCCATTCAACTTTTATATTGCAAAGCTTATCAGGGTTGAGAGATTCTCTCCCCGTCAATGGCCTGGTCCTGAAAAAATTCTTTAACTGAGAAGGTAACCCCTTCTCCTTTTTAGATTTGCATAGTTTGTAGGATTAGTAGGAAATAAAACTGTAGAGTACCTACATTGACCTTTTGTTGTGTTTGAGAAAGCTGTCTTACAGAAATAATATAAATACTTGTTTCTAAATAATAGAATCCTCACTCAAAAGAAATAGTTTCTAGGAAATTAGATATCTTTGTGTTCTGAAATTTTAATCTAAATTTTGAAGACTCCTCTCAGGAGGTAAAAGTTCTGAATCATTTTCTGTTTCCAAAATAGTCTCCAAAGGTTATCTGTTAAAAGAAATAGAGGCTAAACCATTTTTCAGTATCTTCAACTCTTCACTTGTCATCCATCGGCTCTTAAGGAGAAAATTGTTCACCCCATTCACTAAAGGATGTGATTATTCAGAGTGTAATTCTAAAATATAAAAGATTAAAGATAAGAGGTCTTATCATAAGCCTGCTTACCATGTTCATAGGGAAATAGCTTAACTGACATTACCAATACTGCCTACCAAAACAGGGTAATGGCTTGAAATTTCAAGACAAGGGGTCTCATCACGAGCCGGCTTGATCAGTTAACTTATTACCAGTGAATGGCATTGTCATAAGCTGGCTACCAAACCAGGACAGTGGCTTTTTATCTTATTTATTACAAAGAAAAACAGATGAAGAAGTGAAATATGAAAACATTTTTATGGATTCATTCTGTTAATCACACTCTTATGTGAATGGAAAAGTGGACAATACTATGGTTAAAAGGTATCCCTGTCGAGACTATATATGTTTGCTGGCAACAGAGGCTCTACCTATGACAAAGGAGTTAATTATAAAAGCTGATATGGGAAAGTTTTCTATTTTTATCATTATGAACCAATAAAGACTTATTTTAGAAACTTTTTATGTATTTGGTTTCTTTAAACTTAATGGGACGAAGTTAACAAAATAGAATTCACTTTTGTCAGAACACATGAATATCTAGTTATATTAGAAATTTCTCCTTCTGATTGAGTTTCTATTTATGAAAGGCTTGAATGTTTATGTTAATTTCAGAGATAACTGGTTCTACCAACGAATCGCCAATTGTTGTGCCCTACAACAACCCCCCATTTCATATCATCTGTATTTACAAATAATCAACGTATGAAATGGGTCCCTTTTAGAAATTAATTGGTATTAATGAATTTGTTCGAAAAAGGGATGATAATCAAATAAGTATGAAAAATGAAGCCTTTTTCGAATAACAATGTTACCAAAATAAAACAATCTTTTGTTATTGCGATAAAGCGATCGCAAGATCGCATATCGCAATGACAAGAGAGGCGCACTTAAACGGCACTTTGGCCTTTGCCGATGCGATATCGTTATCGACAATCGGCGGTATTCATGGCATACACAAAAAGAGCACATATCTCACACCCCGATGCGACGCTATATCGGCGATCGGCTATCGGCACTGCCTCTTATGAGAAAACGCGTCAAGTTATAAACCCCGACCCAATGCGATATCGCTATCGGCCATCGGCGGTATCCCATGCATTTTTATAAGGCGCCCACCTCTTTCCCCGATGCAATGCGAATTCGCTATCGGAGTTCGGCAAATCACTTAAATTGTATCTGGTAATGTGTTCATATGCTAGTCCAATGCGATATCGCAATCGGCGTTCGCCAGGGCTACTTTCAAACGATAATGTAACAACTCTCCCCCCATGCGATGCGACATTGTTCATCGGTAATCGGCATTTTCAAAAGGTGATTGTTTAAATCCGGTTGATAAGGCGCAGATTTCAAAATGCCGTTAAATGCAGGGATAAGGTAATGCATGCGTATTTAATAACCTTGCCCCTTCGATTAACGAATACTTGCGTCTAAGGCATATCATATCTGTTGCACGCGTTGGGTGGTCATTCAACTGAATAACAGCGTAAATGGTCATTTAATGGGTAGCAAGCCTTAAAATCACCATTAATGCATATGCAATCTCTTACCAGTGATTGGATCCGCAGCCACTTTTTGAAGATTAATAGCGCCACACTTCAAGTGATATATACCTTTCCAATTATGCTTTGTCTTCATTATTCCTCGTGTTACGATTTCTCTCGCACTTGTGTAGAGTTCGTTTGTTGAAGAAAGCCTGAACATGATGGGGAAGAAAAATAAGAGGAGTTCTGGTTCTACTACAACATCTGTTGCAGGTCAAGCTGCTCCAATTTCAAAGAAAGGCTTAATCTCGGACACTACGTGCGCTGGTCTTCATAGAACCACATGGCAAGGTACATATAATCTGTTGGAGGCCGAGCAACCAAAAGTAACAGTGAGAACGGCTAGTGTAGATGTATTAAGGAAGTCTGATGCAACGCTCAAAGACTTGGCCGACTCCTTTTTACACAGAATAGCGGCCAGAGAGCAGGTTCTCCCTTACACAGACGTGGTGCGCTGGGCAATCGAAGAAATCCCCATCACTGATAGAACTTTCCATACAAGGGACGGAAGGATTTTCGGGTCATTCAAGCCTGATGACCTGAGGCGAATGTATCATCTGCCTGAACCGGAGCTAGTCTACAACAGAACCTTCGTGGAGAAATTCGCAAAAGAAAATGAATCACCATCCGAACCCCTCCGAGATTGGAGGCAGAACCCAGCCAAGCACAAGCATGAAAGTTCGAGTAAGTACTCCAACGTTTCTTTGGCCTCTCCCTATTGCTATGCGGGGATTATGATGTGTAGATTGTGGGGATTACATGACTCTGTTAATATCAATATTGACATGGTTCCCCTAATGGAAGCGGCTATCAATTCTATAATCATGGACTGGGCCACTATTCTTTCCGATAAATTGGTCGTAGCTGTTCGTGAATTCAGAAACAAAACTATAGTCTCCGAAAGGAAAATCCCTCCATTCTATTATTCTGCTTACATTATGGATACCCTGTGTCTTAATTCTGAGTTTCCTGTCCTCGGTTGGAGATGGACCACCCAGGATCCAACACCCATTCATTTATACCATCAGAAATTGTGGAAGTCCTCTTACAAGGACCACTTGTACCAAATTTGTAATGGTTTCATGGTCCCCATTTACTATTCTATTTTTGACAGACCCATTTCCAGAATTTCTTATGAAGCCTCCTTTGACTTACCTGCCGTAGCGAGTTGGTTTGGGGAAGAGTATTTCTCCTATATCAGAGTTTTTGGGAGTAAGGCTAGGCCACATGTCCTCCCTTTGTATATCCCAGACAAGCTGTTAGCCCGGGAAATCTGCTACCAGATTATGGCCGACAGTGTCACACAAACTCTCAAAGAAGAGAAGAAGAAAGGTTGGCCCTCTTTTTCTTTAAGAATTGGGGTTTTTACTCTGCTTAATTACAAGCACGCAGAAAAAGAAGCAGCAAAAATCCAAGCTTTATCCCTGGCCACTCTCCCAAGCAGACTCTATGATCCAAAGAAAACTGCCTACATTGCCCTAGAACAAGCAAAATTAACAAAAGTTGATCATCAAGAGGATACATTTGATGACTTGTTCGTAGGTGCCGAGACAATAAGCCAAGTCAAACAGCTTGCCATAATGAAATACAACGATGAGGCGTTAACTGAGTTTAATAAACTTAGGGAGCAGAGGTTGCAAACTCTGCCCCTAGAGTTATTATCCACAACCCCAGCGTCTTCCTCAAGCGAGCCTGGTCGGCAACAGATACATTCACCTCCGGTTACAACTAAAGAACAGGATAAACAACAGGAGGAAAGACAGAAAAAGCTGCAGGCTGAGAAGCAGAAAAAAGAGCAAGCAGAGAGGCAGAAAAAGGAGCAGATAGAAAGGCAGCAAAAGACACAGAGGGAAGAAGAGCAGAGGAAGAAGAAGGAAGAAGAAAGATTAAAGAAAGAACTAGCAGATAGGCAGAAAAAGGAATTGGAGGAGCAGCAGCGGAAAACGCGAGAGGAGCAGCAGCGAAAATCACTTGAAGAACAGCAGAAGTTAGAACAAGAGAAAGAACGGAGCAAAGCCCATAAGCAATCTTCCATTGATCCTGAATTGATTAAACAATGGAATCAATTCGATTTCATTATCAGTGGAAAGGAAGGCTCCAAAGACACAGGCTCCTCTAAAACAAGCAATGCGCCCGATATCACTTCTTCTCAGGTTCTAGGAGGAACCAGCGGCCCACCCATTTCACAGGATGTTGAGATTATCAATAAGGACCCTTCCGATCAAATTGTTCTCCAGGTGGAAGAAATTCCTCCCCTGGATATTTTCTATAGCCCAAAGCATAAAGCCGTTATCAAGCGCTCTAAGAAAAGACGAAGGCTTGATCAACCTTCTATCTTTCCTGAGCAAACAGTCACGGGCAATATGGTCTGGAAGGAGGATTTGGATCCCTCCGATGATCTAACAAAGCTGTCGCAATGCGCGGGAGCTTATTCTGCAGCAACTATCGACAAAGCATCGGAGGTAAGTCTTCTGTTGAAGACTAAGGACCATGAAATATATGCATTACAGGCAGAGGTAATTGAGGTGAAAAACAAAGCAGCACAGGTGGAAGAGCAGTTGCTGGCTCAACAGCAAGAGAACAATTTGTTAACCCAGCAACTGCAAATTGAAAGACAAAGGATAGACCAAAGTGAAACTCAGAAGGCAAAAGAATTGTCGGAGGCATTGTCACAGTTGGAAGCATCAAATGAGCTGATGATGAAATTAAAAGATGAGCGAATAGCTCAACTATCAACACAGCTCGAAGGTATCAAGAGCACACAGAATGTGAAAGTCTTCAGAGCAGAGGCAACTCAAATAAATGGCGCATTACTGTCTCAGATCAGACTTTTATGTCAAAAACTTGCTAAGGCTGAGCAATTATGCGAAATATCTACAACAGTGTGTGAGCAAATAGAGAAGGCCAGGAATGAGCTAGATCAGGCCGAAGAAGCCATATCCGAATACGTTGAGTGGCAAGACACTCCAGAAGGGAAAGCGGCGAATTTGTCCCGAATCTATGAAACGTATAAGGACATACTCTTCACTGAATGGAATACTCAGGTAATGAAGGCAGAAAGGGCGGCTTCCAGGTGTAAAATAATTGCCAGCAATATGATCAACCTAGTCAATGATACACTTTATTTGGCGAACATGATCTCCAAGTGCACACCTAGAAGCATAACAACAGCAGGTATGCTTGAAGAATCAAGTTATCCTGACTTGGAGGAACAGAGGAAATTAATTACCGGAGTAAATACTTTAACCTCTGATGCATATTGGCTCTTTCTAATCAAGCCACATACTCAAAGGTCTGCTCTCAAGTGTTTAACAGATGCCCTCGGATACCTGATCCTCAACATTCAAGATGCTACATATGATGCTCAGCTAACTTCGCGTCTCAACACTCCACCAGAAGTAGAGCCAATGCTGGCGATATGTCAGCTAAGGAGTAAAGGCAAAGAACCCGTCGAATGAAGCATTGCCGCCAACTGCCAGATTGCCAAAAAAGATGGAACAAACATTTATTGATGCCAATTTAATAGATTTTCAGTTGTTTAGATATTTAGATTAATATAGTATTTATAGACCCTTTCATTGTTTTGGAAAGGGTCGTAAAATTTTGTAATAAGACTTAAAGGCTGAAGTTTGCACTATTGTGCTTCAGTCTATATTCTTTTTGTGAAACTCGACCAATGGTTCTGAATTTTGATTAGAAGGCTGTTTTATACAATTGCGCACGACTGTCTGTTGTTTGGAAGGCTTTCCGATTGGAAGGAAGGACTGCGACATAGTGATTGATGTACTGGATTGATCGATCAGCTTACATGGTACTATTATCTGTATCTGTGTTCTTTCTGATTATATGAATTGCTGTGTTATTATCTTTGCTATTGTTGAATGCATGTATGCGATATAACAGCGAATCGTCATTTCGTTTCACTATTGAATGTTTGTGTTGATTTGTTATCTCTTTCACTCATGCATGTATCAATGATATGAATGATTAAGCGTAGTAATTCGCTCTAATCGCTCTGCATAACTAATTATGCAGAGCAAATGTTTAAATGGTTCAAACGTCTATGCTTAAAGTGTTAGAGTCATTTATATGCCTGCCTTAAAGCATAGATCATCAAACGCTACGCTTTGCCTAGTAATAAGTCCCGGGATCCGATTATAGTTATTACATTTTTTTATAGTTTAGCTGTCCGCTCATTACCATCTTATCTCATAAGTCATTCATCCATCCCATTCACTTATACTTCTTGGGAAACTGGTCCCATTATCCCCAGTCGGAACCACTATTCCAAACGGAAAAGGAGCTGCATTAAGGTCTGGACCGGGTGGTATCCCCTTTGTTGTGGCAGCGATTTTCGAGGCCTCAACACACTCCCACCCCTTTGCCTTCTTTTACTTTTGAAAGAAAGAAATAAAGAAAGAAATTATTTTAACATCCACGAGGCTAAAGATAGCATATGGGATAGATTGCTTTCTTCATCTGTTTGATACAGACTTTATAATACAACCTCTAAAATTTCTCCTCCATTAATTTTTATTACAGACTTTGCAGTGAGCTTTTGAGGCTAAAAATTGGGTTTGCGTTGATCTATGATGGTATGGATTTATATTATAATGAAAAGTAAATATAGGGATGTTATTTATAATGAACACATTTTCTTGTTTCTAAATGAAATATGACGCAATGAATCTAATTTTTTAATGCTCAATACATTTTCAATAGGTAGTTATCCTTATATTTGTATTGTGTGATATGCCCCAAGATGATAAACCATAATCCCCAAATTTAAAATGAAAAAACATATGGCATACATGTCTACAAATGCATTCCTCTTACAACTTTTCCAATTTAACAAACCTATCAGTGACTCTTTGCACCTTTTGGGGAAATTGCTAGTCATAATAAGATTTGAAATTATGGCTGCCAATTATCTGCCTACCCCTCTTCGTATGCCATGAGATTAAAAATGTATTTAAGAGTAACTAATATTTCTTTAAGAATTAATAAATAAATATTTAACTTGAATTGTAATTGATGTGTCAGTTCAATGTCACTAGCACTTGCATTAAATAAGGAATAAAACTTTATTACAAAAGGGGATGGGGCAAGTTTGTTGCCGATATTTAATGTAGAGGTGCCATTGAGATTGTAAAATTTGTTTTTTTCATTTTTTTTTCCTCCAAAGAAATCAGGCTTGGACTAATTTTTAGGTGTACATAATCTTGCTCCAAGATTGGAGTGTAGAACTTGTAAGAACCAAACCTCCACATGTAAATGTAAACGTAAACATTAGACCACAAGAATAATTGAGATTATTACCTATTCTCAATTACCTATTCATGAAAACAAGTGGATGCAAGCGTGTGGGTAGGATGCACATCATATGAGGTGTTGGGTTGGAGAAATTTTTAGGTGTACATAGTCTTGGTTCCATGCTGTTGGTTCTTGGGTTTTGTCTGAATTCCACTTTCACACCTAGTGGCTGTGAAGACACTATAAAACTTTGGCATTCCAATTAGAATTATGTGCGGGGTAGATGGAGGGCTTAGGGTGCGAGCACAAATTGTTTATGTCCTTGACTCCTCTTGATGTCCTGTGAGGAGGACATCAAGCCAGAATGATAATGTCTTTTTGATTGGAAAGTTATGGAAGATTTAATGCAATGGGTGCCCAATGTTGGGTGGCCAATGTTGGGCACAACAAAGATCGCCAAATCCAATATTTCTTGAAAATTCATCTCTACGGGAGGATCGATGAAGACTTTTTCCCATTAAACGTTTTTGGGAAATGGAGGATGAAGACATTTATGGGTGTTAAGTGTGAAGCTAAATTCATGCAAGATTCTAGATCCTTCTACTCTGCCATTAGTTTCTAGATTTCCATCTAAATCACATGCAAGATTCTAGATCCTTCTGCACCGCCATTAGTTTCTAGATCTCCATCTAAAACACATTGAGGATTCTAAATCCTTCTTCAGCCTCTATAATTTTGTAATTTCTCTGGCTAAGGAAAGCAAGCCAAGGTCTAGGGCTATTACGTAATGCAAAGTGATTTCAATTCTCTAGCGATTGTTTTATCTATTCCGTTGTTTCTGATTAAGTAATCTTGTTGTTTCTCCATTTGTCTGTCTCTGAAATTATTCTTTGCTATTACCGTCTAAGTCTCTGAGTATAAATCTATTGTGTGTTATGTATGCTCTGAACTAATAACTGGTATCAGAGCTAGGGTAGAATATCCACTGTGCAAGCCGCTTAGTGCCATTGCCTTACTCTAGCAACATTCATTAAAACATTGGCTGTTACCTCTGGAGCTGTTGAAGGATCTACCCAAGAAATCAGAAATCCCTGCAAAGAAGAGAGTCCAGGAAAAGGATCTGCTTAGGAAATAGCTAAGGAACTAGCTGAGGAACACTAAGATAGTTGTTGCAAAAAATAAAAAGGCCATGGGCATATGGTGAAACATGCCATGAAGCCTAAAACGTGGAGTGCGTAAGTGCTTTAAATGGAGTTCGTAATTTTTTTCATCAAGCTTGCAGGTATACGTCAAGTTTTTTTTTTAAACCAACATATGTATGTGTGAAATGTGAAAAGGTTAAGACATTATATATGTTTTTTATATTTATTATGAAACATATATAATTATATGTTCGAATTTTGGAAAGTATATTTTAAAAGGAGCAGGAATTTTGAAAAGGGTATTTTAAAAGGAGGAAGGTCATTACTACTAAATTTTAATGAGTAATAATTAAAGTTTTACTTTTAAGTGGAGTTTTTGTGTTTTGGGGCATGAATTTGATTGAAAATGGAGACAACAATTACTGATATGGAGAAGTTGAGCAGGGCTAATTTTTCCCTATGGAAATCACAGATGGAGGATATACTGATTTTGAAGGATCAATTTTTACTAATTGAGGGCACAACAAAGAAACCCTCATCGACGACAAATGGAGAATGGAATAAGCTAGATAGAAATGCGATTGCAACAATCCGCCAATATCTAGCAAAGAATGTGTATTTCAATGTGTTCAGAGAAAAGACGGCTGAAGGATTATGGAAGAAGCTCCATGATCTATATGAGAAGAACACGACATCAAAAAAAGTGTTCTTGATGAAGAAGCTTTATAATCTCAAAATGAAGGAGGGTGCTTCAGTTGCTAAGCACTTGAATGCATTTAATATTATTACTAATTAGCTTACCTCTGTTAAAATCATTTTAGATGATGAAATTAGAGCTATTTTGCTAATGTCTTCTATGCCAGACAACTGGGAAAACTTAATTGTAGCTATGAGCACTTCAGCAACTTCAGGGACCCTAAAGTTTGATGATGTCAGCAGTAGTTTAATGAATGAGGAACTACAACGCAAGTTAATTGTAGAAAACCAGGGAGGAGAAGCTCTAGCTCTAACTAATCATGGTAGGAGAATGGAACGAGGCCAGCAAGGGCAATCAAGATCGAGAGGCTGATCAAAATCAAGGAGAGGAAGGATCATCTGCTTTCATTGTGGAAAATCTGGGCACATGAAGAAAGAATGTCGATTCTGGAAGAAAGGACAAAAGGATCAGAGACCGTCCAGTACAAATCACAAGTCATCCAGCACAAATGAAGGTGAGACTACTGCTGTAGCCACAGATGGCGATGTGTTGTTTACTATTTCAGTAGAGGATGCATGTTTATATACATCTAGCAATAGCTTTGATTGGATCCTTGACTCTAGGGCATCTCACCATGTAACCCCATGAAAAGATGGTTTTGTTTCATATAATAAGTGATTATGGTAGAGTGCATTTGGGGAATAATCATTTTTGTAGTATTGTTGGAGTGGGATATGTCTAGATCAAGATGAAAGATGGACAAGATATATTTTTGAAACAGGTCAGGCATGTACCAGAAATGCGCATGAGTTTAATCTCTATGGAATGACTAGATGATGAAGGCTATTCCACAAGCTTTGGAAAAGGAGGCTGGAAAATTAGCAAAGGAGCATTGGTCATGGCCAAATGACCCATGACAGGAACATTATACACATTGAAGACACTGATAGGAAAAAAAAAATTGGCTGCTATCACAAAAGAAGGAAATTCAGCAGATCTGTTGCATAAGCATTTGGGTCACATCAGAGAGAAGGGATTAAAAATCCTTATTTGTAAAAATTTATTCCCAGGTTTCAAATCCTACAATCTTGATCTTTGTGAGAATTGTATATATGGTAGAAAAAAAAGGGTTTCATTCCTTAGAGGTGGCCATGACAGAAAGAAAAACGTGTTAGAATTGGTACACTCAGATGTGTTTGGGCCTGTTAACATCAAATCATTAGGAGGAGCATCATATTTGTAACATTTATAGATGATGCATCCAGGAAGGTATGGGCATATCCTATGAAAAGTAAAAGTGAATTGTTTGGAATATTTCAAAAATTTCATGTTGTTGTTGAAAGAGAGACTAACAAATTGCTCAAGTGTTTAAGAACAGATAATGGTGGAGAATATTGCTCAAATGCATTTAAGGAATATTGTAACAGGTTTGGCATAAAGCATGAGAAGGTTATGCCTGGTACTCCTCAACAGAATGGTGTCACAGAAAGGATGAATTGCACCATTATGGAAAAGGTGCGAAGTATGTTGTCCAATTCCGGTTTGGAGAAGAATTTTTGGGCTGAAGCAGTCAGGACCACTTGCTACCTCATAAATAAATCTCCAACTACAGCCTTGGATGGTGGTATCCCTGAAGAAGTTTGGACTGGTAAGAATTTGAATTATTCTCACTTGAAAATCTTTGGATGTGAAGCATTTGTACATATTCCCAAAGAAAATAGAACTAAGCTAGATGATAAATCTATGAAATGCATTTTTTTGGGATATGCGGATGAAGATTTTGGTTATCATCTATGGGATCCAGTCAAACATAAAATTATTAGAAGCAGAGATGTTATATTTAATGAGTCAGAAATGTTTAAGAGGACTGTAGGTGAGTTGGAGGTCAAGAAGGTTATTGACAGGTTTGAAGAGCAACAGGAAAACATACCAACAATAAAAGAAAATGAACAACAAGTTCAGGAACATGAAGAACAACGAGTGGAAAATGATGAACAACAAGATGAAGGAATATTGCTGGAATCTTTATAGGAGATTCAACCTGATAATGCACCACCATAGTTGGTTCGCAGATCTTCTAGGCCTCATAAGCCTTCACAAAGGTATCCTCCTTCAAACTATATTTTTTTGACTGATGAAGGTGAGCCTAATTGTTTTCAAGAAGCTTGTAAAGTTGAGCATAGTGAAGAATGGAGAAAAGCAATGGAAGAAGAAATGAACTCTTTGCTAGAAAATAAAAATTGGGATTTGGTAAACCTCCCAAAAGGTAGAAAGGCTCTACAAAACAAATGGGTTTATAGGATTAAGCATGAAGGTAATGAAAAGAAGGAGAGGTATAAAGCAAGGCTAGTGGTGAAAGGTTTTTCCCAAAAAGAAGGTATTGACTTCACTAAAATTTTCTCACCTATTGTTAAAATGTCATCCATTAGAGTCATTCTTGGTCTAGTTGCTACTTTAGACTTCGAATGTGAACAGTTAGATGTAAAAATTGCTTTCCTTCATGGTGAATTGGAGGTTATATGGAGCAACCAGAAGGCTTCATAGAAAAAGGTAAAGAAGACTTTGTTTGTAGGTTGAAGAAGAGTCTCTATGGGTTGAAACAGACACCTTGACAATGGTACAGTAAATTTGATTCATTCATGTTGGAACATGGTTTTCAGAGGTTGGAAGCTGACCATTGTGTCTATATCAAGAGGTATGATCAAGGAAAGTATATCATAGCATTGTTATATGTGGATGACATGTTGATTGTTGGGCATGATAAGAATAAGATCAATAGGTTGAAGAAAGATTTGGGTAGCAAATTTGTAATGAAGGATTTGGGACCAGCACAACAGATATTGGGCATGCAGATTATGCGTGACCGGAAAAGCAAAAGGTTGTGGCTGTCACAAGAAAAATATATCAAGAAGGTGCTTGACAGGTTTAATATGAAGGATGCCAATTCAGTTGGTACACCCCTTGTAGCCCACTTCAAGCTGAGTACTGAATTATGTCCTAGTGATGACAAGGAGAAAGAAGAGATGAGCAAGATTCCTTATGCTTTAGCAGTTAGCAGCTTGATGTATGCCATGGTATGCACATGACCAGACATTGCATATTCAGTGGGAGTAGTGAGTAGGTTCCTTGCCAATCCAGGCAAACAACATTAGCATGCAGTAAAATGGATTTTGAGGTATCTCAAGGGTACTAGTCATTATTGTTTATGTTTTGGTCATGATGAGACTATGCTTGAAGGATTTACAGATGTGGATATGGCTAGAGATATGGACACCAAAAAGTCCACTATAGGTTATTTGTATACATTTGTAGGTGCAGCAGTATCTTGGGTGTCAAGGCTACAAAGAATAGTAGCCCTCTCTACAACAGAAGTAGAGTACATAGCTGCAACAAAAGCTTGTAAAGAGATGTTGTGGATGCAGCAACTCCTAGGAGAGATAGGAATAAAGCAGGACAAGTATGTGTTATATTGTGATAGTCAGAGTGCCATTCACTTGGCAAAAAACCCAACATTTCATTCAAAAACCAAGAACATTGACTTAAGGTACCATTGGATCCGACATGTGTTGGAGGAAAAACAGTTATCCTTGGAAAAGATCCATACAAATAGGAACTCTGCTGATATGCTCACTAGGATTCTACCACGAAATAAACATGAGTTATGTAGAGGCATGGTAGGAATCGATGTGACTTGATTCATGACTCTTATTTGGCTTCAAGTGGGAGAATGTTAAGTGTGAAGCCAAATTCATGTAGGACTCTAGATCCTTCTACTCTGCCATTAGTTTCTAGATCTCCATCTAAATCACATGCAGGATTCTAGATCCTTCTACACCGCCATTAGTTTCTAGATCTCCATCTAAAACACATGCAGGATTCTAGATCCTTCTTCAGCCTCTATAAATTTGTAATTTCATGGCCAAGAAAAGCAAGCCAAGGTCTAGAGCTGTTACGTAATGCAAAGTGATTTTTGTTCTCCAGTGATTGGTTTATCTATTCCATTGTTTCTGATTGAGTAATTTTGTTGTTTCTCTATTTTTCTGTCTCTGAAATTATTCTTTGCTATTGCCGTCTAAGTATTTGAGTATAAATCTACTATGTGTTATGTATGCTCTAAACTAACAGTGGGACATATGATGTTAGATAAGAACATTAAGAACAACGTGAATTTTTTTACTTTGTGACATGTGATGTTGGATAAGAACAACAAGGAGAAAGAGATTTTTCTATTGTTGTTATTGAGCAAGAGTGAGATGAGTGTGAGCTTACATATTCTCTGCAGTAGATCCCAATGGCACAAAGCTAGGTAGGCCACGCCCTTTCGCTAAAAATGTCAAGGCAAGTCACAGTCCCATTGAAGTGGACCATCCACCTCCACTTAGGTTCTGATTGCTGTTACGTTGGGTTGGTGTTTTTGTCTTTTGGGTTGAGTTGTCCTAGTCAAGACCTCTGGTATAGCTTTGCATGCAACAAATAAGTAGTAAATAAAAATGTTTATCTTTTTTGAATGTGATGAAAAATAGGACAGAGTAGAGGACATTCTTACCCTATGGGGAGGATGTTATATGGCAAACTTTTGAAGTAAGATTTGTGAATTTTTGGTAAGATTGTCATCCAATCTAAAAAAAATGGTCATAAACTTTTAATATAGGTCACGCTTACGATAAAAACACCCTTCATTCTTACGATAAAAACACCCTTCATTTTCTTTTCTCTATTATATTGATCTTGATTTATATTGAGTTCAAAGTCTTCAAGAGTTCAAAGTGTTTGCGGTAAGTTGCATTATCGGATGTATAAACTTTTTATTTAAAGGATATTTTTGTTTAGTATAGTATATTTGTTAATAAAATAAAAATAATTGTTTTTCGAGTAGTTTGATTAGTGATCATGATATGAAATCTTTGTGAAGTTTATGGTTGGAGCATGCATGGATTTATATAGAGATTTAGTGGTACCTTATATGGCAGTACAAGCCCACCCTCACCCCCACTCACCATAGTGATATAAAGTCTTTGTGAAGTTTGTGGTTGGGGGCATGCATGGATTTACCTAGAGGTTTAGTGGTAGACTTCCGAGTCAACCTTTTAGACTAGTACAAGCTGACCCCACCCTAGTTATTGATTCCTATAAATACTATATATATAAAGCAAGAATAATTAAATTTATAGTACATATAAAATTGACATGGAATTTATTTCTATTTCACTTATCATTTGTGAATAATTATCTTTTATATGAAATTTGCAATTCCCTTCTTTCCTATATATATATATATATATATATATATATATATATATATATATATATATATATATATATATATATATATATATATATATATATATGGATGAGATTATCTCTATTTTGCTTATTATTTGTGGAAAATGTTCTTTTATATAATATGATACAAGTTCAAGAAGTAACAGATTTCTAATAAAACTAGGATGGATGTAAACTTTGTGAAATTCTCAATTTCCTTTGTTGATATGAATAAGGAGAGGAGTTAAAAATATTGACAATTTGTTTTTTCCTTTTAGACACATCAATTATAATGATGGTTTAAAGCACTTATGATATGTTTAAAAACTTATAGATACTGTGGAAAAAATAATGGTAATGGTTAGTGGGAAAAATAGAGGTCAAGATAAATAATTGTGATGTATACCAAGTAATTATTTAGTAGGAGGATTGACTTTGGTTAATTTTATCTTTTTATGTATTTTATCATATATTTTAAAGGGTTATTTATTTTCTTCTTCTCATAATATTAGAATTTGGTTGTTTATAAAAAGGAAAAATGGAAAGTGGTTGTTTGACCCAAAGATGAAGGGTGAACATGAAAATTTCCGCTATGGGAAAGCCATCTTTAAAAGAGATTATGGAGAGTCATCGTTCACGGAGTCATATCGGAAGTGATAATTGTGTAAAAGCACATCTTTAAAAGAGATTATGGAGAGTCGTCATTCAAGGAGTCATATGGGAAGCAATAATTGTGTAAAAGCATATTAGCCTTTATTTTCTTACTGATGGGATTATGGTAAGAGGAAATAAATATGTAATGTTTCCACTCACTAAAAGTTATGGCATAGCCTTTGAATAACATGTAAAATAGCTACGGGAAAGGTAAGAATAAATCCATGGGGGGTTATAAAAATAATCACGCGTTCAAAAAGAAAAATATAATTATTGTAGGATAGGGATATTTTCACCATTAAGAAGGTCGTAGACCATGAATCTATTAACATATGGAAATGAATCCGTAAGCATTTGTCAGCAATGATGGAGAATAGTAGTTTCTATATAACTAGAAGGGGAAACTTAAAATGTATGGAGTGATTACGTTGAAAAGCATAGGAGAATATATGTAAAATAAATGAAGAAGCTAATTCCTTAGTGTAATCAAAATCAAACTTTAGGTTTTTATTCAACAAGAATGGGCTGCCAAGCAATTTTTTCTTCTAATTCAAAAAATAGAGCTTCGTAGTGAAAATGTTTATGGAAGGTTAGCCCCCAAAGAAATAAAAAGTATTCATGTGGTTTGAATTACAAAATAAAGTTTTAACATTGGAGAATATATAGATAAGAAAAAAGTAGAATCCTAGGATAATGGTATCTTTTCAAAGAGAGTGGTGAAGATATATATCATATACTTGCTAAATGAGCTTATGTGAAACTATGGTTAGAACTGAGTAGATAATGGGTTTAATGAGAGGTTTGGTGGGTCAAACAATATAGAAAACCCTAAGAAGTTGGCGGGGAAAGAAAAAAAAGGAGTGGAGGATTATTCTGTTTTTGACATGTTGGGGAGTGTGGCTGACTAGAAATCAATTTCTTTTTGAGAATACGTAGATTCCACTATTTTATAACGGCCACCAAATAAGATATTTAGTCTTAGAATATAAAATTCCAATTAATAAAAAAACTACAACGAAAAATTCAAACATGATTATTAACAAACGCTAAAGCTATAGCCTTTTTCACGACTCAGCAAGATCCTAAAGCAAAAAGAAGTTCCATAAGTTATTTATTCAATTTAATGCTCATTTCTTTGAAGCAATGGTAACTTTGGGGAAAAGTTCCAATAATTTCATTAAACTCATGTTTAAGGATGTTTCAAAATTTTGGAGAAAAAAATTAAGTCTACTCAAATTTATGGGGATTCTAAACTAATTATTAAATATATGGATGATTTAGACAAAGTATTACATATTCATTTTAAACTTTTGGATAATCACGTTAAAGAAGTTATAAGAAAATTTCAAAGTGATTCTTTGTTTGACATGTAGAGAAAACAAAATATGAAAGAATACATGTCACAAAAGAAGGAAAGTCAATGGCAAAAGGCATAGTTGTATGAAGAAAGCATAAATGGATTTAGCCTCATTTTCAAATAAATTTATGCCTAGAACAAATATTTAGTCTCAATATTGTAGGTTCCTTTGAACTCAAAAATCGATTCGACTGTCACGTTATGTTTTTTGTATTTGCTTCTTGTTACTAATTGCATTCATCTGTAGCATAAAATCAAAGAAAATATGGTTAGAAACTAATCAATCTCACATAAACAAATCACTCGATGCTCCATTTCTCAGAAATGAATTATAATTTATAAGGAAAACTCAAACATCAATCAACTTCTAAAGTCACGAACATGATTAAACACTTGCTCTAAACCTAGGTAGCTTCTAAGTAATTCTAGAACACTTAGTTTTTAACAATTAGTTAATTTCCCAATCAGTACTAAGACTCCCCTTTAAAAGAGAAATGAATTTTCTACAAGACACAACTTAATTCTGCAAATTTCAAGCTTAGTCTTTCCAACATGCTTGGTAAATATGCCAGCCACATTTTCATCTGTATTGCAATATGCCAAGTCAATTTCTTTTCGCTGTATTTTTTATCTTATAAAATGATGTTTTGTTTCAATATGCCTTGACTTGGCATGATACACTAGATTATTTTCCAATTTGATGGAACTTATTGTAGGTACTTGTTTCTTTTCTCCAACATCTTCAAATGATTCTTTTGAGACATAATGTCTCACAAGTAGCATGCATAATGTTTTATGCTTGGCTTCTAAGGATGGCAATGAAATAGTTGGATATTTATTATTGTGCCGTGATATAACTTTAGATCCTATACTGAACGCATATGTAGAAGTGGAGTTCATGTCATCTGGATTTGCAGCCCAATTAGAATCAGTATGACTTGTCAACTCAACATTACAATAATTAATACATTCAATTCTAAAATTAGTAGTTCCTTTTAAGTATTAAAGGACCCTCATTGTAGTATTCCAATGACTATTATGAAGCTTACCCATAAATTGACTAAGTGTACTAACTGAATTTGCAATATTTGGTGTGGTTGTACTGGGATAATTCAAATTTCCCACCAACTATCAATACAAAGTGGTTCCATCATCACTGTTGAGTTTCATTTTTTTTTTTATAATGGATAAGACACTGCCTTATATTCATCCATACAAAACATCTTGAATATTTTCTTTACATATTTACTTTGCATGATTAAGGTCTTACCATTGTCTCTAAAAACCTCTATACCTAAACAATAGTACAACTATCCAAGATCCTTCATCTCAAGTACTTGGGACATATGTATTTTGATATATTCAATCAAGTCAGTAACACTCCCTATTGATGGTGTATTTATATGTTTCTTATTTCAATAGGGATTTAGGCTACAAAATACATTTTATTTTGTCACACTGGGTTTGGTAAGCTTGCGAGGCACTCTGTGCAGTATACACAAGAGGAAAGCTCCCCACGTTGTTCTTAATGGCCTAATCAAGAAAAACTCATGGGGACACCGATTCAGATGGAAGAATTGGCTCAAGGATAACCCATTACTTGGCTAAATGGCCTTATGCACTTAGGTCTTGTTAGAGGGTGGCTAACTCTATGTCACTGAGTGAAATTGAATCCTAGAAATTATACAACACTTGATTCCACAACATCTGCTTTAGAGTATGTTGGCACTGTAGTGGTTAACTACAGGTCTCATCCCCAAATTAACCTAATTTGAAATAATTACTAATCTATGGAATAAAAGAAAAGAACATAAAACCACATGTTAACTACTATGATAACTATTATTCTAAAAGCTGTAATAAACTGAAATAAGATCAACTAAATATTAAAGCATTTAAACACATGAAAACTACTACAAACATAAACAAACAATTAACCTACTTGCAAAATAAAAAGAAAATTAATTGGCAGATTACCGCACCTTGAGTGGGACCCTCCCCAAAGCTAGCCTGTGTGTTCATGATGTTATACTATGAGCGCAAGGTTGAATTTAGTACCAAACTCATCCACAACAACATATCAAATCATAATCACAAAACTCAAATAGATTCACACACAACTTTATATTATGATTTATATTCAAAACAAGCACAAGTTACAAAGCTTATTTATTGATCACTATTATGCATTGCAAGGCACACACACACACACACACACATATGTATGCGCGCGCGCACACACACACACACACATATGTATGCGCGCGCGCGCACACACACACACACATGTACATACATATACCTATATATATACACATATACATGTACACACACACACACACACACATACAAATATACATATACCCATATACATATAAGTATACATATATGAAAAGAGGCTTTGTTCGAATTTGGATGACAATATGACCCCTCTTGGTGGACCAAATCAAGAACAAAAATAACAGCTCATTAATTCTAGTTGTGGTAATGACAAAATATAGTTACATATTAAAATTTTTTGATTAATATGAAAACCGTATGTGACTACACAAGCTTGCATGTTGAGCTGAGGTGAGTGTTTCAATTCGAGTTCTCACTCAACTTGGAACCATGTTTTCTAGCTGTTTCCGAGATGTCAGTACCAGGTTAGGAATTGAGACATAATGTATTATTTCGATTAATGATTTATGGTTTCTTGTGGTTTTCCACTCAAATATGTGCCAAACAAATATGCCCATGGGACCGTGATGTTTGGTGCTAACATGCACATTCGATCTATCCCAATGCCTCCACAAGGGTGTTCCCCGTGGCTTCAAAATAATTGGGGTTCTGTTGATGCCTCAAAATTCACTGCAACAACATGGGGGATAACCACCCAGTCCAGACCTTAAACAACTCCTTTTCTGTTTGGGGTAGTGGATCCAACCGGATATAATGAGACTAGTTTCCCAACGAGAGATGATTAAATGGATAAGAAGTTCTTATAATAGGATGGAAAAAATGGATTTGGAATGGTTTATGACTAAAAGATAAAACATATAAAATAATCTACTTATTAACCGGGTATTTTCTTAATAGTTTGATTGTGATCTAGAATAATTTTCCTTAGTAGATGAGTAAGAAATTAATCATTTACTTCAGAATTTAAAAACGATTTAAATTAATTCTTTTAATTAAGAAATTAATTAAAAGAATGATGATAAGCTTATATCATAATCAAAATATTATTAACTGTCTTTGATACATACCATTAAAATATTGCAGCACTTAAACATATTCAAAAATGAATTTATGCCAATGCTGCTTTACAGAAATGCATATAACACAAAACATAGAGAAACTGCAAAAACTAAAAGAAAATATAATCTCTTTAAAATACTGATAAAAATACTGTATCCAAAAAACGCTTTCTTTTCAAATAATTAGTAGTCTTAGCCTTTTCTCCTTTTCTCCAACGCTTTAAAGTAATACAAAAATGCAACAACTCTCAAGTTTTTTTGCAAAAACCAAAGAGGCCATGATCCGAAAATTTTATTCAAACAAATACTCAAGAATGAATGCAGAAGTGCGAATTCTTCCTTAGGATTTCTCTGTCAAATTATGGACCATTAAATCGATCCATCATGTGTGTTTAAATAATAATACAAAATTTTAAAAAATAGGAGGTCTGTGCAAAACGCTAAGAAAATTAAATGAAGTTCCTTGAATCATGAAAAATAAAAACAGTTTGTCATATCTGGCTTATTATCCTTGACATTCGATCACATTATCTTTGCTTTCTGTAGATTCTAAGGAAAAAATCTTCTTTTTCCTCTACGTAGCTATCTCCTCCTCATTGTTGACCTCTATGTATACTTAGAAGGATAAGCCATGAATAAGTAAATCATGAATCGAGACTGTATTTTCATATAAAATTGAATAAAAACAGGGGGGAGCATTTTAATGCAACAACCAAAATCTAAATTGCAATCGCTTGAAAATCGGTGGCAGAACCCGAAATAATCGCAATCACATCTAAAACTAGGAGTACTCCGATAAGAAATCAAAGGGGGCTTTTGAAATCATATCGCAATTGCTTTTAGACTATAACTTATATCAATCAAGACCAAATCACAATCGCTGTCCAACCGGGGAGTTATACCAGTCGGAATTGCATCACAATGGAATGGGCAGAGGAGGACTATGGCACGTGGCCCTTGAATCTTGCGGTTCATTATCACAATCGCAACAACGAAAATGTGGATGGCTATCGGTTCCAAACTATTTTTAGTTTTCTATCTGCGGGATGATATAATGGTGACGTGGAGATGACGTGGATCTGACATGGTAGATGACGTGGCGGACTACATGTCAGTGGAAAGGGTCTTGCCAAGGCTTCTATCACAAATCACAATCGATGGTTCGGAGGGGTCAAGTCTGTGGTTCTTTTGATTGCACGGACGCGGGGGGGTTATTAAATGGAGTATATGACTCCGTCAGGTCTGGGCGATCACAATCACAAAGGGGATGAGGGAATCATCCATGGCCTTTGGAATTTGTGATAGCCATGAACGTGTGGTTTTGTGAATTACGATTAATTTTCCCGTCAGGTTCAACTAATGAATCGTAATCACATTTCGCTAAGGCCGCGGGTATTACCATGGGGGAGAATTCCTATGTATGTTCAGATATGTTTTTTCTTTATGTTTGACAATTGATAACGCTGTTGAGGAGTGGGATTTTAGATAAGTCATAGTTTTAAATCATAAATCATATTTTAATTGAACTCCGATTTGTTATTTTTATTTTGATAACCCAATGTTTAATACTTAAGGATTTTAAAGCCTAAGTATGAGTTTTGGTCTCAGGCTATTTGAATTTTTTTTTATTTTTATGAAATAAAATCAAATGATACAAAAATGTTTTATTTAAAAAAAAATAAAAATATTTTTTTTGTTTTTAAAACTTAAAAAGGTTCCCCTATTTTTAAATAATTAATTTCATAGGAAATTATTATATAAAAATTGGGGGTTGTTGTTACAGGGAAAAGTGTCTATATAGAACTGCTCTATCCCACTAAGGTGTGACAGCTGCCTTAGAAACAAACAGAGAAAAGCTACTTATGTTTTTCCTTTATGAATTATAGATAGAGAGGAATAGAAAGACCAACCTTAGTCTTCCGCTAATCCTTCAAGTCGATTCCTCTCTTCTTTGATAGTCCTCAGCTACCTGCTCCCTTGCACGCCCAACTTGACAAAGTACCTGTAAGATCACAGAAGCATAGCACTATACAAAGACATGGATCTATATTCATAAACGATCTAGGATCAGATGTAAATTTACCATACAAATGTAACAAGCATCAATGATACAAAAGCATGGAGGAAAACTCAAATAGCTTTTATTGATAACAAGAAAAGATCCAGGAGGAGTTACAACCAGTGGTTCCTGACCCAGCATCAACCTCCCAGCAAAGAAGCCCCTCTTCACCTCAAACAAAGCATAGATCACCCAACAATCTGATATTTGTCTCAACAAACCAACATCAATTCCCTACAATATGCAAAATTCCAGCCTCTGGATCTCTGGGATGAGGGATCCATATATAGATATCTGTAAGGGGGATGAGTCAGCTTGTGATTTGATTAGTGTCTTCTCTCTATCAGTTCTTGCTTCCACTTGGAGACTGAAGGCCTCTTACTCATCCTTGGTCGAATTCAGTGAGGCAAGTGTCACAGGAGAAGATTCTGGAAGCTTCCATTGTCTCTCCACCTCGCGGAATGACACTGCCATTTGTCATTTCTCACCCATCGCACCCCACAAAAGGGACTTTTGAAATGCAACGCACCCTCACAGTGTATTTAGGTGCAATGCAATGCACCTAGCCAGTGGAGCAGCTGAAATGATCCTGTTTTGACCCATTCTGAGCAGTTTCTGGTGGAGAACTTCTGGGAAAAGCTGTAATCTATTGACCTTGTTCCTTTAGGGGTTAGAACAACACTTTTAGGGACTTAGGAGCCCTTGATTTATGGACATTTCCTACTTGGAGTTGTAGGGCCCAAAAATGTCTATAACAGTTGCCCCCTAAAGTATGAGGCCGTTAACCTTTTGGTGTCAGGTGAAATGCTTTATTATGAGGATCCGAAGTTCTTTCAATGCTGGGAGGAGACCTGTAATAAGATACAATACAATACATTATCTTCATATTATTTTCATGATCTAGTTGAGGTGAGCATTCCCATGCTCAGCTTTATAAATTCATTTTCATGTACATAGGACAAACAATCGTCTGAGTGTAGATTGATGATTCTGGTAGAGCCATCATCCCTTTGAGTGGATGATTATCTGTGCAACAATGATGTACATTTAATGTCTTTATCTCCCTGAATATATATCACAGCCCGGATGGATGAAACTAGATCCGGGGTCTTCAATCTCGTCCGATCTTCACTCGAAGTACAAGTCGATCCATGTGAGAAATGTTCTGAAGTCGAACATGGAAAGACATCGCTTGATTACCAGTCAATGATGTAAACTGTTAACAAGCGCGAGAGGAATCACCGATAATGATAATGACCCTCAAGGTACTACAGTACAATTCACATGGTGTGAATAAAGGACTTGGCGTCGAACACCACACAAAATCTTTCGGTCGAAGGCCATTGATGTAAACCTGTCGTCGGAAGTGAGAAACTTGCCATTGAGGCATGCAAGCTTCAAAGTACTGAATGGGGTGTTCCTAGATCAAGTTCTTGGATAATGAGCTGATGTCGACAAGAAGTGATCCGTCATAGGAGGGCCTTAATGAATCCCACATCAATGACACAGAACGGAGCAAATGATTTTGATGGAGGTGAAAACGATCTGGTGATATAAGGTTCAGGGTGGCGATCATGAACGAATGGAGTATAATGTATGGTAGTGGGTGAGACACAGGTGAATTCACTGAATGACTTCTCTTGAACATATCAGCGACACTGATGTGATGGATTGGTAGCATTAACCCCAAATGTGGATGGTATGGCTTGACCATGGCGATGTGACCGGTGAATGAAACAACCCAACCTGACTCGGACACGGAGTGGAAGTGTCATGTTCAAGAGCGACTTGCTACCAACAAAGTTTCTTTGAGTTTTCTTCCCATTTTTCCCCAGTCATTGCTGACCAGTACCTCTTTATTTTTGTCAAGCTTGAGGAGGATAACATATGCTTGTTCTATAATTTCCCTTTGGGAAAACCCATCGCTATGTTTTAACGAGCCTAGCGATAGTGAAACTCGTTCTTGTCTATAGACAAGTTTGTCGCTATTGATTTTTAACGAGTTTAACGACAAAGATAACTCGGTCCTTTTCAATTTTAGAGAGTCTGAAAAGGAACGTAAAGGAAACTCCAAAATTCCTTTTTCGTCATCTAATCCCTTAAGTCCGAAAAAGTATAAAACAATACAGAAGGGATGAATTTCCGATACTTTTAACGAGCCGAACAAAACAAGCGCTCGATCTTTTTGTGTAATAATCGCTCAGGTCCAAAAAGATTAAAATCTAGATGAGGGATAGCACTTCCTATCCCTTTAACGAGCTGGAGAGGCCAACGACTCGGCAATCTTTTCATATTTTACGAGTCAGTTGAAAAGAGCTTAAAGGAGACTCGTCTTTTGAGGAACGAGTGATAAAACGGGTAGCAGCTGATTCCAGGTAAGGTTTGGAATTTTCCAATCAGGGCAGTGTCACAAGTATGGCTAGTGAAATCACTCTTCGCAGCTGTTCCTCAAAATGGGTAAACAATCAAGTGGAGGTGAACGATCGGCCAATGAAAAAGTGGAGGTGATGGTGCAAACACGACCAAGGCTTTAACGGCTCAAGTACTACATTCACGATGGTTATTTACCGGGGAAATAGTTCATTTTTTAACGAGCTTAAATGCAGGTGGAAACATTTGCTCATGGCTTATGTTTATTTTTTAACGAGCTTGAACTATGTGCTAAAACTGCTCGAATAATCCAGTCGTATGTTAAGAATGGCTCATATAAAATGGCAACTTTTAGAGTTTTGCCCCACATCCTTTCTTTATGCAAGTTAGGAAATGACCAATCCTACGAGTTTAAAGGGTTAGAGGTCCTAAAAATTTTAAAAATGAATAGTCGCTCTTCGCTTGCACTCCAAAAGGTTTGCATGCCCCGAGGTATAAAACAGAGTTTCAAGGTTACCCCTACTTTAGTCTGTTAAAACATTTGTTTTACCGAGAGAGGCCTACCTCTTATAGGTTACCCAAATATTGTTCTGTTCACAGTGGAAACAAAACACTTCTTCGGCGATGTCTACCGAGATAAACAAAGGTGAGTGAAGGAGGCTATTCCACTTACATAACTTTGACAAGAAAATCTTGTTCTAGAATAACCCCCTCTTCCAATCAGGGACGGGAGTACAGACTAGTCATATTTTCTCGCGGAAACCTACCCTATACCCGAAGTTCTCCTACCGGAGCAGACCAGGATGCATGCCCCCTGGGTTTCAGTCATGTCCCCCCCGAATCACTCGTGCTCATTGGGTGGATGGACTGGGGATTGAGACATTTCTTGCGTGAAAAGACCATTCAGGGTTGGTATGTGGCTATTTGCCATGTGTGATCTGGGAAATGAAAGCTGGTCTACGAGCTTGACCACTCTTCCTTCATGCGGAAAACACATCACTCTAAAGAGTGATGAGACAATGGCTCTCATGCAATAAATATAGTCTCGTCCAAGGAGTAGATTGTAATCCAGGGGTCCTTGAACTACCATTACGTTCATGTGAACGGTTTTCCCTCTCAATGTTATGGCCACATTAGGAAGGATCCCTAACGGTCGACTGGTTCCTTTATCAAAGCCTGTCAGATTTCTCATTTCAGGCAAAAGTGATGGCGAACCAAGCGCTTTCCAAGTAGTCGAGGAAAGGATACTCATAGAAGCCCCCTCATCTATGATGGTACCAGCCATAACCATTCTATATATTTGAATAATAATCCGGAACGGCACACTAGCTGGTAAACGGGGTCTGCCTAGTTGGTTCCAGTCGAAGGAGACAACTAGGTTGCTTGGCGGTGGGACCGAATAGACGGCCAGGTATGACTCTGACGAACTTCCTTCCTGCGGTAAAGGAACGGGTAAATTGCCCCCATGTTCGTTGGAGTCTGTGCTTATGAAAAGAATTCGGACGATGTCATCCTTGTTCTCTTCAATGACTGTATCATCTGAAGATGCAACCTCTGAAGGCAAGACCGGGTCAACTGCTGCCTCGACCTTTTGACTTTCGTCTGGTATGGATTCAGATGGTTTATCTTCAATGATAGATGCTTCAGCCGACCACCTGAATGGTCTAGCCGGATTTTCTACTGGTGACGGACTCGGCAAGAGTTTTTTATATCCAGGAGGAAGTCGTACCGGTGAAACCGGACGATCACCCAAAACTCTTTTAGCTTCATCTAAGAAGGGACAATGGTGGACGACGTGATCACCCTCACACAGCTTACAAGGAAATTTGTATTTTCCTTTTTGTCCTGGGGCTTCACTTTCACTAGTTGACGGTGTGTTTTCAACATGATCATCAGAGGTTGACGACACCGGATTGTGCAAACGGGGAGACCAATCCCTTAAGATCCGAGGGATGCAAGGACAATCTCTGTGATAGTGGTCTCCCTTGCAAATGACACATGGCGATTTAGGCTTGTTCGGTGCAGTGTGTGGATTTTCGTTAGACGACACTCGTTTGCCCCCAGTCGCTTTTGGCTCCTTCTTCTTCTTCTCTTTCTTCTTCTTTTCCTTCATCTCCTTTGGTACTTGACTTTTGGCTTTACCAGCCACATCAAGCGAAGAGGAAGGAGGAGAGGAAGAATTAGAGGAAGTAGAAGGTTGGTGGGTAACTCTGGACTCGTCTAGTTGCTGATTCGATTGATCAGGAATAGTGGTGTTCTGAACGACAGAGGTTGAGAAGATCCATACAGGCAAACCAATTGTCAGTCCTGGAAGCGACAATGTGGCCATATGGGGTGAACCAACATCTCCCCAAGAGGAGAAAGGACTAGGATTTCCTCCAAGGGGAATTCCTTGGTTGGTGGACTCCATTTTCTCAAATCAAGATCAACGCAGGAAAGGGTAATGAATATTCCGTTTAAAATAAATTTTAGACGCTTTGACACAACTTGTTTTTTCAGTTTTTAAGAGTCGAGAAAAAACAAAATATGACTCTAGTCTCCTTCAATTTTTAATGAGCCTGAAGTGACAAGTGCTCAGATGGACCTTTTCCGTTAAGGAGTCTGAAAAGGAACGAAAGGGACTGCTCTAGAAGTCTAGGTAGAGGGAGTACCAAACCAATCGCAAAACTGCAGAATACTTTTTACGGTACGGCAGTCAATCTTCCCGAATGCTGCGTTCAGTGTATTTCGATCGATAGGGTGGCAGACATGGCTTCCTATGGATAAAAGATTTAAGCCTATAGGGGTCTCCCAAAATATACTTGACGGTACGTGGGAGCACAAGTCCGTACTGGCACTTATCATCGCAAAGTGGAGGAATCACCCAACCATGAGTGAGAACAACAGTTACCATGCTTTACAACGCCGGAATACGTCTCTAGCCTAGACCTCTAGATGTTGTGCATTAAGTTCCAAAGCGTTGTTAGATTCATTGAATTTATTTTAATTTGATCTTGCTTATGAAGTTTGCCTTTTGGGTTCACCACGAGATGTAGATGTAATTCCTAAAATGCAATTTAAAGATGATAAACAAACTTTTTATCTCTTTTATGCAATGAAAATCCTAGCTACTAAGGAAAAGAAAGACTGAGTCTTTTCACAAAGAGCAAAGAGCACACTGTAAATGCACTTTCCTAAATCAAGCCAAACAGACTGTCTATATGAAAATGCACATGCATGTATTTGTTTTCGA
This sequence comes from Pinus tabuliformis, assembly GCA_031772625.1. Classification (NCBI taxonomy): domain Eukaryota; kingdom Viridiplantae; phylum Streptophyta; class Pinopsida; order Pinales; family Pinaceae; genus Pinus; species Pinus tabuliformis. Next base: position 3,274,890 of record CM062805.1, on the reverse strand, counting down.
CTTTCTTAGTATATGATGCAAAAAAGAAAGTTGATGCACAAATCTGAATTTCTTTTCAAGCAACAAATACAAACAAGCTTCTTTTCGAAATCAAAAATAGAGATGATTACGACACCTTACGATTTTGAAATGAATACTTGTTTTTGACACTAGAAAATTAGAAATTCATACCAAAAGCAATAGTAACAGGATAATCAACCATCAACAGCAATCAAACTCTTTCCTATGATCGAAATCGACACTTGCGACAGATTCAAATCAAAGGACGACAGTATGATTATGCTACTTTTGCAAAGGAGAACTGTAAATGAGTTAACAAACACACAAAAACATATACAGTTCTTTTGTACAAAGGAGGCGGAATAACAGCAAGGAAAAGGGGTTTTAAACAGACATATACTGATCACAGGCAGCAAAATTCAGAAATAGAACTGGAAAGAATCACAGAACTCACAACTGCACAGAGCTAGTCTGATCAGCGCACCTGTAACAAAGAGTATCTGAAATGCAGCGCAGGTTGTCCACTCGAGAAGTGCGCTGAAGTTCAGAATCTCTTAACAGTACCTGCGCTGGGCTAGAAACGAGACTCTGTTTGGGTTTCGGGTCACGGTTTGCAGTTCAGTTCTTGGGTTTTGGCCGAGTAAAAGCAATCAGTAATACAACAATTAGGGGTAGATCTAAGGAGGATCTAAGAGCTATCACAAGGGAAATCAGAAAGTTTGTGAATCAGTTGTTTAAATCAGAAACAGATCCCGGAGGTCGACTAAAGCGGCATTTATCTACTTTTCATTTGCATAGCAAATGCAGTTCGAAAGCTACCTGGCACAACTTCAGACTCCGTCTGTAAGTTTATGAAAAAGACAACAAAGAAGATAAACAAACAAACTAACACGTCCCCGGTATGGTCGCCATTTTGTTACAGGGAAAAGTGTCCATATAGAAATGCTCTATCCCACTAAGGTGTGACAGCTGCCTTAGAAAAAGACAGAGAAAAGCTACTTATGTTTTTCCTTTATGAATTATAGATAGAGAGGAATAGAAAGACAAACCTCAGTCTTGTGCTAATCCTTCAAGTTGATTCCTCTCTTCTTTGATAGTCCTCAGCTACTGGCTCCCTTGCACGCCCAGCTTCACAAAGTACCTGTAAGATCACAGAAGCATAGCACTATACAAATACATGGATCTATATTCATAAACGATCTAGGATCATATGTAAATTGACCATACAAATGTAACAAGCATCAATGATACAAAAGCATGGAGGAAAACTCAAATAGCTTTTATTGATAACAAGAAAAGATCCAGGAGGAGTTACAACCAGTGGTTCCTGACCCAGCATCAACCTCCCAGCAAAGAAGCCCCTCTTCACCTCAAACAAAGCATAGATCACCCAACAATATGATATTTGTCTCAACAAACCAACAACAATTCCCTACAATATGCAAAATTCCAGCCTCTGGATCTCTGGGATGAGGGATCCATATATAGATATCTGTAAGGGGAATGAGTGAGCTTATGATTTGATTAGTGTCTTCTCTCTGTCAGTTCTTGCTTCCACTTGGAGACTGAAGGCCTCTTACTCATCCTTGGTCGAATTGAGTGAGGCAAGTGTCACGGGAGAAGATTCTGGAAGCTTCCATTGTCTGTCCACCTCGCGGAATGACACTGCCATTTGTCATTTCTCGCCCATCGCACCCCACAGAAGGGAATTTTGAAATGCAACGCACCCTCACAGTGTATTTAGGTGCAATGCAACGCACCTAGCTAGTGGAGCAGCTGAAATGATCTTGTTTTGACCCATTCTGAGTAGTTTCTGGTGGAGAACTTCTGGGAGAAGCTGTAATCTGTTGACCTTGTTCCTTTAGGGGTTAGAAGAACACTTTTAGGGACTTAGGAGCCCTTGATTTATGGACATTTCCTGCTTGGGGTTGTAGGGCCCAAAAATGTCTATAACAGTTGTTGAAGAGTACAACAATTGGCAATTCACTGGAAGAACGAATTATCTTTGATGAATAATAACGAAATTCTCCAAAAATTCAGTACAAATAATTTAGGAAGTGGAAACTACTTTTCGAAACATTTAGATAAATAAAATTACTCTGACTATAAAACTCATTATATTGCAATTTATTTAAAAACCTTTCGTGAATGAAAAAACACCTATTCACTTGTATCAGTCATTAATCAATTATAGAGATAAAGTAGGGGGCTTTTACAACTTAGCTTTTGATGTACTCGTTCATCACAGGTAGAGCCACTACTGCCAACAAGCATTCATAGCTTCGACAAGGTTACCTTTTAACCAACAATAATCTAGTATCCCATCCATTTAGTAGTGCAGCAATTAAAGGTAATTTTTTTAATTTTTTCTTTTCGTTTCTATTTTAACTGATGCCTAAACACCATTGTCCTGGTTTGGTGACCAGATAGCGATAATGCCATTCACTTGGTAATAATCAAATGGAACAAGCTGGCTCGTGATGAGACCCCTTGTCTTATAACTGAAACAATCATAAGCCATTACCCTGATTTGGTGTTCAACATTGGTAATGTCAGTTTAATTAGTTCCCTATGATCATGGTGAGCAAGCTCATGATGAGACCTCTTATCTTTTAGATTTATTATATTTTAGAATTACACTCTAAAAATTGTTTTTTTAATGGATGGGAAGAATCATTGTCTCCTTAAGAGTTTTGGATGACAAATCTGAGTTGAAAGTGCTTATTAGTAAGGCAATCTTTACTTTTTAAAAGATAACCTTTTTGACTTAAACTAGAGTAAAAGGATATAATATTTTTTTCTAATTTTCAATATTGGTAACCACTTCTTAAAAAATTCCTACCTTCAAATTGAAAAATGAAAAATAACTTCAAGAGATGTTTGAAAGGTCAATATAGTACTATTTAACATTTTTATTAACATTAACATTATTATTATTATTATTAAAGAATTTATTTAATATGAACCCATTTATAGGAAGAGAATCTCTCTTCCCTGATAAATCTTGCAGTATGAATGTAGATGGGCTTATCTGTTCGACAATTTGGAATGGACCGAGCCAAAATTTTTGAAATTTTGTATGTTTCCCTTTTTCTTCATGTGCTTTGTCCCACTTAAGAACTAGATCTCCAACTTGGAAGGATTTTTGTGCAACTAAGCTTGCATCAAAAGAATCTTTAACTATATGTTGATGTTTGGCATGTGTGAGTTTGGAATTTTCCCTTTCTTCTTCAAGTTTTGGGATTTGGGAATGTCTTAAGTGTAAAGAGGAAGTAGGCATTTCTTCAATGAATTGAACTAGGGCTAGTGAGGGAAGAGATAAATGTGATGGAATGATGGCTTCCTTCCCATACACTAGGTTAAATGGAGAAGTACCTATAGAGGCCTTCTGAGTTATCCTATCATCCCATAGAGCAAATATTAATGATTTATGCTAATTACGTTTATTTTGGTCAACATTTCTTTTGATTATTCTTAGGAGGTTTTTATTAGTGCATTATGCTAAACCGTTTCCCCGAGGATAGTAGTTAGCGGAATATTTTAGTTTAAAACCTCTCTTAAGTGCAAACTCAGTCAAACTATTACCCGAAAAGTAAGATTCATTATCAAATATAAGTGCAGAAGGTAAAACAAATCTTGTAATGTTAAATTGATTAATAAACTCAGTAACAACATCAAAATTGGTTACCTTTAATGGAATTTCTTCTACCCACTTAGTCAAATAATATATAGCAGTCAAAATATACTTATGTTGTTTAGAAGAGTGATGAACGATCTCACCTATGATATCCAGTCCCCATTGTTCGAAATGATTTTCAATGTTGACTGGCTGAAGAGGCAAGGCTGATTTCCGTTGTCTTGTAGACGCAGTTTGACATGTTTTTCATTTTCTTACCTATGCATGAGTATCTTTGAAGAGAGTGGGCCAATAGTATCCTGCATGCAGGATTTTATGCACGGTAGTATCTCCTCCAAAGTGTCCGCTTGTTGGTCCATCGTGAAGTTCATGCAAAACCTTTTGGCTTCATATTTTTCAAGATATCTTAACAAAACAGAATCATAGATTCTTCTGAATAACACATTATCAACAATATCGTTATTGATTTTCTTTCAATATTAAAGCCCTTTTTCTTTTATGATTGAGTTCAGGAGGAGCATATCCATTTTTCAAATAAAAAATCAGATCAATGTATTGTAATTCAGTATCAATAAGGCTTACCTCATATATGTGTTCATTGTTACATATATCCTCATCAGCTGGTATGTTGGATGTTGTTGTAAGAAATCTGTAGAAACCTTTTCCTTTGACGATTTTGGTTGGTTTCATTTCAATATCATATTCTTGTAGAGCTGTTACCCAATTTTCTATCTTTTCTCCTAACTCTTTCTACATAAGTAATTGTCTCACTGCTGGGAATGGGACTATTACTTCCATATGTGTTTTTAAGAGAAAAGGTCTAAAATTCTTTATGGATTTATAAACAGAAAATGCTTGTTTCTCTACCTTTGAGTAATTCAGTTCAGGGCCTTGAAAATTTGAACTAAAAAAAGAGATAACCATTTCAATTTTTTGATCATTAATTTGTGTTAAGACAAGAACATAAGATGTTGAAGAAACAAAATTATACAAAATGTGGGTGAAGGGTTCTCCGCTACAGTTCATTACTGACAATGGGAGCAAAAATAACCTCATTTCAGCATAGTTCATGAAGCGGCTATGCCTAATGACCACAAAACATCCACAACCATACACCATTGGGTGGCTTCACCAAGGACGTGATCTCTGCATCATGCAGTAATGTCACCTTCCCTACAACATCAAGCCCTTTACGGATGAGGTATTGTGTGATGTCGCTCCTCTTGAAGTTTGATAATTATTATCAGGACAACCATACTTATGGAAGCGACATGATGTATATGAGTCTAGACCTCGCTATGTTATTATTTCTTTGGGTACTAAGTTATACAGGATACTAGAGGTAGCCCCACCTACTGCCATCTCTTTGATCTCTACTAAGAAATGCAGTAAGGTCATCTCCCAGACTGGGAAATTTGTTTCCTTCCTGATTCACTCTCAAAGTAAGGGGAAGGTCGTAGCCACATCCATGGCCCTCAGGAAGGGTTCCTCCAAGAAGAAAAAATAGGTGGATACAGTCGTGGAAAAATACAAGGACATCTTCTCCTCACCCAGAGGGGTACCCTTGCATTAATGCTAGGTCAATCATTCAATCAATTTGACTCCCATAGGCCCTCTACCCAACGGGCCGATATATGGTCTCTCCATTCTGGAAAATGAAGAGATCAAGTGACAAATCCAGGAGTTGCTGCAAAAAGGGCACATCCGGCCAAGTTCCTCGCCTCATGGGAGGCTAAATGTACTTCTACAGAAGAAGGATGGAACCTGGAGGCTCTGCATTGAATATCAGGGACTAAACATAATCACTGTCAGGAATAGGTATCCAATCCCAAAGATTAATGACCTACTGGACCAACTCAAGGGGCCCAAGTATTTTAGCAAGATTGATCTGAAGTTTGGTTATCACCAGGTTCCAATAGAGCCCACAGATGTATGGAAGACCACCTTTAAATCCAAGGAAGGCCTTTTTGAATGGTTGGTTATGCCCTTCGAGTTGACAAATGCCCCAGCTACTTTTTTGAGGCTAATGGATGACATCTTGTAGCACTTCAGTAACTCGTTCGTGGTCGTTTATCTTGACGACATCCTCATCTTTAGCAAGAGTTGGGAAGAACACTTGCAACACATTCAAAAGTTCCTTCAAACCCTTCGACCACACAAACTCTATGCCAAATTGGAGAAATTCACCTTTGGCATGATCCAGGCCCAATACTTGGGTTACATCATAGACGAACATGGCATGCATGTGGATCTGACCAAGATCCAAGTCATTCGAGATTGGCCAGGCCCAACTAGTCTAATGGAGCTTCGAAGCATTTTGGGCCTTGAAAATTTCTATCGGAGGTTTGTCTTTGGATTCTCCCATATCACTTGGCCTATGAGTCAAATTACTAAGGGTGGGGTGAAAGAAAATTTTTCATGGTCCAAGTCCCAATATCAGGCATTTGTTGAGTTGAAGCACTGCCTCTACTCTACAGTAGTACTCACACTGCCAAACTTGCCACAACTATTTGAAATCGAGACGGATGCCTCAGACTATGCTATTGGTGTAGTTGTTACCCAACACGGGCATCTAGTGGCCTATCATAGTGAGAAAATTTCGATACAATTCATAATTACCCCACCTAGGATAAAGAGATGTATTCCATCATGCGTGCTTGCCGACAATGGAAGCACTACTTTTGGGGAAGGAGACGGCCATCCAAAACGATCACCGACCTCTTCATTTTATACAGACACAGGGGAAGTTGCAGAACGATTGCCATCATAAGTGGTCTAAATATTGTTAGGTAAAATTGACTCGGGATAGAGTCGAAATTGACTAGGTTAAACAATAATGATTTTGGGGCACATGGTATTGTGCACCCATAGTATTCCGCCCGTGGTATTATATGTAATGGAGCTTATAAAAGGCCTGAAGGAATTAATTGTAATGAAAGACCTGGAGGTAAGCGGTGAAGGCTCACTTGGTCGGACTGGCCAGGGTTTTGGCCAATGCTAATGAGATCTTATTAGGTTGGGTTTTTCCTTGGATTTGGGGTTTTCCCAGATAAACATTTGTGTTTATGTGTTTATGGTTGTTGCTGGTTATTTTCTTATATATATTCCTCTCGGTAATTATTTATGTTATGCATTAAATTTCTTAACAACTGGTATTAGAGCCAAATATTGGCTTCAAAGGGATTCTTTGATGCCAGGGGTTTATAGTGCCTGATGAGATCAATGCAGCCTTTTTATAGATCTGGGTCGGAAAATAATGGTGGAACAATCGTACGCAGAAGAACCTCGAGGAGAATGTGCGGAAGATAGTGTCGTAACTGCCAAGGATCGCAGTGCATTTGCGATATTTACCAGTTTGGAACATGCTGATGAATTGTTCGAGATTCATGCGGCTATTTAAAGAAGGTCAACAGAAGAAAATTGTTCATGCAGCTTCAAAAATTGTTCATTTTCTGCTACGTGAAGGCACTGGTGCTGGAATCTATGAGGTTATCGTTGGGCTCACAGTTGGAGCGGTTTGACAGAAGTTTTTAAGCAAATCAAATTGAGAGAGGATGGATCAAAATCGCAACAACAAAAAAAATAAAAATTAATGAAGTCAAAATTATTGCATGTAAATGGGTATACTACTGTAAGACCTGGTAAGGCATGTGTACCCCTCGATGATCACCGGTAAAGTCTGGGTTAGACCTAGGTGATAGGGGGATGTCGGGTTAACAATACCCCGGGTAAAAACTCTGAGGGGGGTAAGAGCTAGAGTGAGCGGGATTGTCTCACTTAGCAGGTTTGGCTGGAGTTAGTCAAGGAACCCCAAGTCAAGTTTAAGGGGGGAATTGTTAGGTAAACTTGACTCGGGATAGAGTCAAAGTTGACCAGGTTAAACAGTGATGGTTTTGGGGCACATGGTATTGTGCACCCATAGTATTCTTCCCATGGTATTATATGTAATGGAGCTTATAAAAGGCTGGAAGGACTTCATTGTAATGCAAGACCTGGAGGTGAGCAATGAAGGCTCACTTGATCGGATTGGCCAGGATTTTGGCCAATGCTAATGAGATCTTATTAGGTTGGGTTTTTCCCAGATAAACATTTGTGTTTATGTGTTTATGGTTGTTGCTAGTTATTTTCTTATATTTATTCCTCTCGGTAATTATTTATGTTATGCAGTAAATTTCTTAACAAATATCTACAACAATTCCACTTGAACATTAAATACAAAAGGGAAGCACCAATCATGATGCAGACTACATCAGATGGCCCCTAGTTGCAACATTGAATATTGTTCTCAACTCTTGTGGTCACAAGAACTTGGATGGCCGCAACTGTGGAAAAATGATCCAAAGTTTGCCTTGACATGCCAGATGCTAGTAGATGGCAAGCAAGTTCCTTCTTTGCACCTCTTGGACACATTATTATCCTACTTGGGCCACCTTTTTGTTCCTTCAATCAAGTGTGCCAAGCTAATTTGGGAGGCACACTACAGTCGGGTCACAAGACACTTTGGTGTGGAGAAAACTGTGGTTGTACTACAAAATTACTTTTATTGGTCCAAACTCCAACTAGATGTGAAATATATCAAATCCTACACCGCATGCGCCATCGTCAAGCCAACCATCAAGAAAAAGGGCATGTACACTCCTTTTCCTACTCCCAGCCAGCCGTGGGAATCCATCTCCATTGACTATATGTCTGACCTCCCTTCTACGAAGCATGGTAATGAATGTGTATTTGTGGTCATGGACATATTTTCTAAGATGGCTATATTGGCAGCCTGCAAGAAGAGTATCACAACAAATGACATTGCCAAACTCTTCTTTAAACGAGTATGGGTACATTTTGGGATCCCGCAAACCATTATATCAGATCGGGATAACAGGTTCTTGAGCACATATTGGTCAAGACTTTGGACAATATTGGACACTAAGCTCACCAAATCAACTGGCTTCCTTCCCTAGACTGATGGCTTGATGGAGGTCGTCAATAGGGTGATAGTGTACATACTCTGCATGTACAACTCCAAGCATCCTCGAAACTAGGATGAGAGTCTTCCATATGTGCAACACATTTATAATAGATCTCTCCATAGCTCGACATGGTCCCAGTCCCTTTCAAGTGGGTCTAGGATTTCAACCATTGTGTCTGATTGATGTTGCCAAGACTCATGCAACTACACAAACATAATCCACACATGTACTGTCTGAGGATGATAAGGCGGCCATATTTATTAAACGCATCCAACACATCCAGCAGTAGGTTCATGACATCCTAGAGAAGTAAAATGCAAAGTACAAGCTTCGACATGATCAACATCGGGTGTCACACAAGTTTTAGGTGGGTGAACAATTCTGGTTGCATTTTTAGAAATAACGCCTTACCAAAACCCATATGAAGCTCAAACCACTCCGATATGGTCCTTACACAATTACCAAGGCTGTGGGAGACAATTCTTTTGAGCTCATCATTCCCCCATTCCTTGGCCTACACCCAATGTTTAATGTGGACCGCCTTCAACCATAATTCCCACCATTTTTGGACACATCAGACATTGCATAAAAACTCACACCAAGAGAGTTAAACCCAGAATACATGGAAAATTCCACAACTGATTGGATCATGGACACACAGGTCAAGAAAACTTTCCAACAAAATATTTACACTAAATCGGGTTATCAAAGCTAGCCAACTCTTGCACCAAGGCAAGTGGCTCAGTAGGGACCAGGTTCAACAAAAATTTCCTCACCTCATGGAGGCTTTGCATGCAATGGGGACCATGTTGAAGAATCTAGGGCAATTAGTACTAGTAGGATTCTTCTAGGATTGATAACAATTTGTGAAGTTTTTTTACAATGTATCTTAGCTTGATCTTCTTCGTCTTTATTAGTGTGTGTATTTAATTCATCACACTCATACCAAAAATAAAGAGACAAGAACACAAGATGTTGGCTTTCTTACAGGGCCCAAACCTCTCCTTGTTGGAGAGGAAAACCCACTCAAAATTATTCTTATAGAGATTCCAATTCATGAATACCAAGACCCTTGACAAAAGTGTTTGACTCAAGATTACCTCCAAGATACTTGTTACTATGACCTGTAGTCTTTGACCTTCAAGTGACAGACTTCTATTTTCACATTGTGTTGCTTCAAAACTCTTCCTTCGCACTGTTATATCACTGTGTTATTTTAGACCTCGGTCTCCTTTTTCCTTTAATGTCTAGGTATAGTCCTCGGTCTTTAGTATTCTCTTCTTCCTTAGCTTTTACAGTTCAACGATGAGAGTATCACTATACTGTTGTGAAACTGTCTTATAGAAATCATCAAACCTTTGCTGAGATGATAGAGATAGGACAAACTTCACCCAAAAATTTCTTAAGACATGTATCACCTTATTGCTTCTTGTAATGCGTTCTTCCTTCTTCACTGTATTAAGTAGAGAAGTCCGAGATTCCTTGAAGATTGTGAGGTGAAGTCACTACAGATATATTAGTGATGTTGATGGTGCTAGACCCACCAACATGTCAGGGGATCTCCCCGGTAATAATTCCAAATTAGACCTCATACCGTTTGGTATAGGAGTCCCAGCAGTGGGTCATACGGTAATGCCTTGACCGCGGTTTCGCACAAAGGAAAGTAAGATTTCTATGTTGATAGCAAGGGTGTGACATATGTAGCAAGCCAAGGAAGGTTCATGAGAGGTTCTAACACATGGAGGGTGATTTGAGTGCACCCCTTGGAAACCTGTGATAGCACAGAGCTAAGAAGGGAACACACGAGTGAATATGCATCACAACATGGAAGGCAAGTTAGCTAGCAATCCAAAGTGATTGTTAAACCAACATCACATTTCAGAAATATTCATACATACATACACATAAATAGCTATACATGCATGCGTAAGCAAATAGAGACATATATCATTTAGAGTAAACAAATAGCTGAAATACAATACAACATATGGATGAAACGTGTTGTCTCTTGTTATATTAAGAAGTGTAACTTCTAGTCATACAACTTCCAGTCATACAATACATCCATGTCCAACTGCTAGTTCCGACATCGAAACATTACAGCCACAACCGCCCGCTCCTCCAAAGAGATGTACTAGATCTGCGCAGTGGAGAAGCCAAGGCTCGTTACAATACTATCCAAGCTCTCTCTAAGATAATTCTATTGGAAGCTTGGCTAACCAAAATCCTTTACAATGAGTTATGAGGGACTATTTATAGCAAAGTGTGGAGTGGCCCTTGACATTCCTCTTTGTGATCGTTCATCTACCCTCATGACTCTTCATCTACTCTATAATTGTTACATCCAACTATCGACACTTGAACTTACACTTTACAAGATGTTACATTACAATGCACATGTACCCATGTGAGACAAAACAGCTTGAGCAAGCCATGAAAGATATCACTATGACTTGGACAATTGTTGGGAGACCAACTCTTCAACATCTTCATGGTGGTTGACAATAGTGAACTGATGCCAAGATCGGTAGTCCGTGATGGTGTCTGTGTGCTCCAAGGTGACATCTTTCTAGAACCTGACTCTTGCCTCCATAGCATCTAGGTACACTGCTCAGGATCCTCTGTCCAAATCATCTGAAAGAATGCACATCATTATCTTGAGTATTGTCGGACCAGCAACATACTTGTGCATGGCGTCTGCAATGATTAACAAGTCTGGGCTGGTCGCTATGCACATTAGCTTGTCAAAGTATGAGTCAAGCTCTAGTTAGACATGTTCCTTTGTCTTCGATTGGGCGAGATTCCCAATCGATGGGATCGCATGTGTGCACACCACAACATCCATACTCTTGAATACACGTGCATGGGAAGCCTGTAGACTAGTGATGAGCTGCGAGAGCTCTTCATAGTTCCGAATCTGACTCTAGATGTGTGCCTTCATCTCAACCACTCTAGGATTCATCATCTTAGGCAAGTGAAGCGGGGCTCCCTTGCATCTCATCGTCCATGTTTTCATGTAATCAAAAACATCATGCACGTTCGACAAGATAGGTGCTCTTCTAGCACATCGCTGCTGCCATCCGTTGAGATGGACGACTGCCTTATGAATGGTACCAAACTTGGAATACAATGCCCACATGACTGTATCAAGGGACAATAATTCATCTAGTATTTCCTTCTTCAATTTTTCTCGGGAAGATGTTGTAACCAAATGTCCTCCTTGCTTGGCTGTCTGTAGCTCCTTAGCCATTCGCTCATTCTGGTAGCATCAACCAAGGATGTTGGATATTTGTGCATGTCAGACATGATAACTCGTTCCTCAAATTTCACAGGAGGTGTATGATCATCCGAAGTCGACACTCTGCGAGACTGCACAACTATATGTTGAGACTCGTTGAATGACATGTTGTGCATCTCTCCTTCTGGCTGACCTCCAAGGATCTCAGTGTCTTCTTGGTTGCTTGGGACTTGCTCCTCTTCTGGATGTGGTGAAGCTGGTAGGTCAACCTCTTGGTGATGACGCATGAGGTCGATATCTTTTTCTAACTCCTGTTGCTCCATATATGTATCCATCTGTTCAAGTGCTTGCTCTATCTCCTAAGCAAAGTCCTGCTCTTATGATGGTTCACCCTGTTTACCTCATGCAAACTATTCTGATGAGTCCACTACTTTTATGGGTGTTGTTTCATTTGTCTATACATGTTGTGCCCCCTGTTGTACCTATTGTTGCTGCACTTCCCTCTCCTGTTTGTGCAACTCTGTTTCCTTTCGGAGTTTCTCCTTCAACTCATGCAACTCCTTCTTTGTTTCCTCCATTCTCGATTTCTTCCTCTACCTTTGCGTGATTTTCTTGTCGTGCTGTTGCCTCTTTGCCTCTATAGCCATAGCTGCTTTCTCCACAAGTGGATCTTCTCGGAACTTGCAGCTTTTCTCTTCCTCCATGAAGTCTAAAATATTCATCTTTCTCTTGTCATGCATTGGTATGTTCACCTATACTGCTACTACTGCTTCTGGCGCTCTCCGGGATGCTGCTTCACGTTGCTTCCCTAACCATTCCACAACAAAGCTGACCTATTCATTGGGTCTAGAAAAACTATGGCAATAACTCCATGGGTCCTCCTCCTCCCAATGAAATTCCCCATGGATTCAGTTGAACTATACTCTCGCACAATGATCTTTCACAAGGAAATGTGGGTCATACGGATTGTAACTTTGGAGCTCGAATGGATACTTCTTCATCTATTTTGCTTTGACATCCACATGCTTGAAAATTCAAATCTCGTATAACCTAATGTGCAGCAGAAGAGCGAGCTAAGGTGCCTTCTTCTTCCATTGCAGCCTAGCTGTCAATCCTGTTGAGATGTGATATGCTACTTCCTGCATGACGAGTATGTCCAAGGAAAACTTCGGTAGAACATGCAGAGGCTTCTCCATGCTGTACATCCATATGAAGGTGCCAGACGACGAGGCATACCAATTAGTTATGTTTATCAATGCCTCCATTGCTGCCTTCGACATTCAAGGTGGATCATGTTCGAATATCATCATGTAGACCGGAGTGACAAAATGATCGGGCATCCACGTGATAACTCCTCTGAAGATGCATTTGAACAACATATTATAGTAAGTGTTCACAGTAGTCTCCATCAGTGTCCATGCCCACTTCAAGCTCGGCAAATCCTATCGGGCACAAATTGCATCCAAGATGTAGGCGGACATGTAGATCTCTACTTGCATAACTTTGGGCGGCTGTCAAGCCCTTGTTACCTGTTCCTTCAGTTGATGAGCCAACATGCCAGACCAGTTACATGCTTTTCCTTCTCTGGCCAGTTGGTCCAACGTGATCACCCAACTCTATGGGAAGGTTTCCATGCTTTCATGGCCATACAGTTGACATGCAAAGATGACCAAGTATTGATACAACTTTCGTAGTATCTTCGTCTTGTAGACCTAGTTAGGTGTCATCCTGAATCTAGCTGACTCCTTCACCCAGTTCTTCAAGATTTATCTGGAGTTGGCATTGCTACTGGGTATGCTGAAGGTAGTCTCCATGATGGTCACAGGCTTTGACATCTGATACATCTCATCATAATCCTATGCCCCGAAGATTGGAATCTTCGCCCAGCTGACACTGCTTAATGTCATCGTCTTAGGGTTAGTGTGCAAGATGACCCAATGTATCATGTTCACACATGGGAATGCAAGTTATCTGCATGTAATCCGGTATAAGCCAAACTTGTGAATGTTCACATATACCTGGTAGTCTTCGAGGTCTTCCCCAAATGTTCCTGCAAATGCATCATTGACCTCTTGCCATTTCAACTTGATTTCCTTGTATAGAATCAGCTTGGTATCTTCTTAGATCGGTAGACTTGCAGACACTCACTCAACTGTTTCTCCAGTTGCGCTTTCGTCAGAGTCCTTTGATCCTTCTCTCTTGGAGGCCATTGATCCTGTACTGCTAAGACAGGGATGAACACCTACAAGATCTAGAGACAAAGTAACATGCATGGCAAGAAATCTGTCAGTGAAAACCAAAGCAAACGTGAGGAATGACATAACACATACCTGGGGATTGAATGGCAAGGATTGAGCAATTTCTTTTGGGAGACTGGGAGACTGGCTACTAGAATTGCACAAAAGGAAGTATGGGCTATCTGGGACACATGATTGGCTGCTGGAATTGTGCAACACGCAATCTAGGTTGACTGTTGGAATTTCCCAATGCACAATTTCAGCTAGCAATTGTTACAGGCCCGGTGACTGCATTGCACATTTTTGTGGGCCAGCAGTCACTGTTCCTCAGAATTGTGAAATACAAGACTGTAGGATAGTCACTAGGAAGAAATGCACATTTCCTGAGAGAAAGACAGAGCCTTCCTTCCCTAGATTGCGCAATGCTGTCCTGGTAGGCAGAGTCCGGCCCAAGGCCGCCCAGACCCGCCGACGAGAAACTGAAATAAAATGTGAAAGTGAATGCATGGCGATACTGAGTGTAAGCAAAAGTGATTAATCGTGCATGCAAACAGTGAATGAAATATTCAGAAAACAAAACAACATGCATGTGGGTGAAGCGAGTGGCCGAATCAACGACCTTTTGTGCAAAACAATTTCATGCATGCGACAACAGCGAGATGCTAACAAAAATTGAAACATTGCTAGGACAAGCTAGTATGCATGTAAACAATAGCAATCATTCACAAAAATCAAGCAAACAACACTCACAAAAGCGAAAACACAAAAAGCGACAGAAATGATGAAAAAGACAAGTTAAGCCAACTTACCCATGAATAGCTAAGGTCGATGTGTCGAAGAGTCCTGGATGTACTGTTGGATGTCAGAGCTCCAAGATCGATGTGAATGAGTGAGCTCTGAAGCATCGAATAAATAAGTTTGAGGTTCATGATGCGCATGCCACAAATCTAGGAAAAAGTAACACTTGGAGGAAAGATTCTAAAACAATCTTTCATGTAACCACCAACTGCTAAAAATAGCTCCATAAAATATAGGGATTATTTTGGCATGTATATTTTTCTATTCCTGGCAAAATCAACCCATGCATGTAACTCAAATTTCCTTGCTCCTGGGTGGAACTGGTCAACCCAACTGCACATGCAAGAGCCTGCTCAACTGCTGGGAAAAAATTCGCATTTCTGGGAGGGAGCTGGGCTAGCTACCCATGAGATTTGTGCAATTTCTGGGAAGAGCAGCTAACTACTGCCCAAGATTATGCAATTCCTGGGCTGAGTAACACTGCTATGAAGAATTGCGTAATTTTTTCAGTGAAGCTTGATTGGCAGATTTGCGCAATTATGGAGCCTAGCAGGCTGCCAAACAAAATTGTGCAATTTCTGGAGGGAAGGCTGGTTACCCTCCAGAATTGTGCAATTTCTTAATGGAGCTACTTAGCCTGTAGCTGGACGAAGTCTAGAAGAATAATCTGTGAGGGGAATGCAACAAGCTTTGATGGACAGGTTGTCATTTTGCACAAAAATCACTGAAGCTTCTGTACTCGACAAGGCAAGACATGGTGCTATGAAAGGTTGGTAGGGAGGTTCCAAAATGAAGCTAAGGAAATATTTTGGAGGGTGGTTGTAGCCGATACAAAAAGTGACTAATGTTATCGTATTAGGCCGACATATGAATCTAGAACTAGGCCAGCACTACCTTGAGGAGATTACTTTCTATATTTTATCTGACTGCAAGAGGGATATTGACAATCATTTTGGAGTGTAGACTTTGACTTTGACTTCTAGAATATTTATGACAAGACAATAAATCCTAAAGACATCAAGAAGAAGTCTTTGACCTATGGTAAACACATCTTGCTCATCAAACCCATGATGCAAGGAATAATAAATTCATTTGATTCTTCTTTACATAAAATTATGATTACAAGTCATAATGAAAACCGAACCTAGTTAGATTTTCTTCAACACTCCCTCTTAACTAGGGAGGTATTCATAATGGTACTTGGTCATTCTCAATCTGAACAATTTATCATAAGAAGAATCAGATTGGTAATCCCATCTGTATAGCATCATATCAATCAACATTGTCATAGTGCAAGGCCTTGACTAACAAATCCATCTCTCTATGGGACCATTAGCTATAATGCTAGCGAGGCCAATGATTTATAGACACCTTCATCATTGTCTCTCAAGGTTCATACCCACAAGGGTGTTCACTGAGTATGACCTTATAGGAATATTATTATCTTGGGTTCCCAACCCTCAAAGAATATTGGTCCTCTTTCTTACTCTTATCCTGGATGCCCTACACGTCCTCAAAGAGTATCGGGTGCCAGACGCTTACCCAACCCTCCATTATTTCTTCCCAGGTGAAGACAATAATGATGTGTCTATCATGTGTCTACATTTCCATTCATTTCCTTCATCTAGACTTACGGTTGTTAGTCCCGGTTGTGGGTTTTCACGCCGTACAAAAATTACCTACATATGAATTCTAGAACATAGAAAATAAACAATGTGAGAGCATAACACATAAAACACATATACACAGAGATTTTCCCCTAGATCCCAAAACAGGGACTACCAGCTTGATTTTTCATTATGTTCCTTTCAATGTTATAATACATATTTATACATGCCGAAGCATCGAATACCATGGATCGAAAACCATCACATCCAAAACCATGGACCGATAACCATCGTGTCCAAAACCATGTGCGAAAAACATGCACAAAACCATAGGTAGGTCCGCCCAACCTAATATAGTGTCCAAAAACAAATTTTTTCGGGGTGCTGCCCTGGACCCCATAGAGTGGGGTTACCTGCACCCCTCAAACCCCCTGTGACTCCCTCGCTACTCAATCGACGCAATGAAGGGGGGGCTTCGCCCCCCTTCTAACCCCCAGTTAACTACATGGGCTAGCCATGGAAAGGATATAACACAACCCAACATTCTCCCACTTTTTTTTTTATTTGCACAGGGGGCCACAAGAGAGCTTAGTCATTTATCCAGCCTTGCAACACCCATTGTTTCTCTACACCAAGAGAACTTCTCAGAGCTCACAGATTTTGTCAATGCATTTACAATATTCTTCAAAGTGTCCACCTTTACCAGCAACACCTTTTTGTCTTCTATCACATCCCTCAAAAAGTGATACTGAACATCAATGTGCTTTGTCTTTGAATGATATGCAAGGTTCTTTGCCAAGAAGATTTCACTTTGGCTGTCACAGTCTATCCTTATAGCTCCTTGTACTAACCCCATACTTGAACACAATCTCTGCAACCAAACTGCTTCCTTGCTTGCATGAGTGGCTACCATGTATTCTGCCTCTGTAGTTGATAGTGCCACTACAGATTATTTCTTACTCATCCAACTGACTGCACCTCCAAATAGGTTAAACACATACCCACTTGTAGATCTTCTTTGATCCAGATCTCCAGCCCAGTTTGCATCAACAATGCCACGAATATCCAACACACTATCCGATCTTGGTCTTCCTTGGTAGCACAAACAATAATCACTAGTGCCACGCAAATACCTGAAAACCCGCCTCACTGTTGTCTAGTACTCCTTCACTAGTTTTGACATAAACCTGCTCAATACTCCCACTGCATGTGCAATGTCTGGTCTAGTACAGACCATCGCATACATTAGGCTACCGATTACACTTGCACATGGAACACGAGACATGTCCTCTTCCTCTTCTAGTGTCTTGGGACACTGTTCAGCAGATAACTTTACACCTATAGGATTAGGAACCTTCACCGGTTTACTATCCTGCATATTAAACCTCTGCAATATTGTCTCGACATAATTCCTTTGGTTTAACCAGAGCTTCCTCTTTTTCCGATCTCTTTTAATTTCCATGCCCAAAATATAGTTTGCAGCACCAAGATCTTTCATGTCGAATTTGGAGGACAAATCGGTCTTCAAGTCCTGGATAATTTCTTTGTCATTTCCAGCTAGTAACATATAATCCACATACAAGACCAGATAAATAACACAGTCACCAATTAATTTAAAATACACACAGTGATCTGCTTTGCTTCTGGTGAAGCCAAGTCCCCGTATAAATGTATCAAATTTCTGATACCACATCCTTGGTGACTGTTTTAACCCATACAGAGACTTCTTTAACTTGCATACCAGTTCTTTCTTACCCTTCACCACAAAGCGTTCAGGGTGCTTCATATAGATCTCCTCTTCCAGATCCCCGTGAAGAAATGTTGTCTTCACATCCATCTGTTCTACCTCAAAATCAAAAGCAGCAACAAAAGATAAAAGTAATCTAATAGAAGTTACCTTGGCAACAAGAGAAAAAATATCACCAAAATCAATTCCGGCACCTGGCAATAACATTTTGCTACCAACCAAGCTTTGTATTTCTCCACCTTTCCCTTTGCATTTATCTTCTTCTTGAACAACCATTTGGTGCCAATGGGTTTCCTTCCAGCTGACAACTCCACTAGATCCCAAGCCTCATTTTTGTGCAAAGATGCCATTTTATTAACCATGGCCTCTTTCCAGAGTTTTCCATCCTTTGAATCTACTGCTTCCTTCACAGTTCTAGGATCATCATCGGTAATAGATAAAGCAAAATTTGAGCAGAAAGCAGATGGACTATACCTTTCGACCTGCCTTCTTTCTCGAACTGATCTTCTCACACTCGGAGTTTGGGGCTCTTCATCTTCTGATTCCTCCTCTATTGTAGAATCTAATTCTTCCTCCTTTAGCTCAAACTCTATCTTCTCAGGTTCCTTTGGTTGGACTGCATGTTTAATAACATCTTTCACCTCTCTGAACACCACATCTTAGCTATACACAACCTTCCTTGTTACTGGGTTCAAAATCTTATAACCCTTTAAACCATCCTTATACCCAATAAAGATGCACTTTTCAGATTTACTATCCAACTTGGTTCGTTTCTCCTTTGGAACATGTACATATGCATCACATCCAAATACCCTCAGATGTGAAAGAGAGGGTTTCTTAGCAGTCCATACCTCTTATGAAGCCTTATCCTCCAACACTAATGAAGGTGATCTGTTGACCAGGTAACATGCTGTCTCCATCGCCTCTTCCCAGAATTCTTGTCCTAACCCGACACCACTGAGCATGCTTCTTGCCCTTTCCATCAATGTCTTGTTCATTCTTTCTACAACTCCATTTTGTTGAGGTGTATATGGAGTAGTCTTCTGCCATTTTATACCACACTTCTTACATAATTCTTCAAATTCCTTACTGCAAAACTCTCCACCGTTATCTGTCCTCAACACCTTTATCTTCTTCTCTGTCTAGTTTTCCACCAAAGCCTTAAATTATTTAAACCTATCAAAGACTTCTGATTTCTTCTTAAGGAAATATATCCATGTATTCCTTGAGAAGTCATCTATAAATGATACATAGTACACAAACTTACCCAGTGATGGAACCTTCACAGGTCCAAACATGCCACTGTGCACAAGTTCTAATATCTGTTTCGCCCTCTTACCACTAGAGGGGAAACTCACTCGATTCTACTTCCCATATAAACAATTTTCACATAAATTAAAATCTAGAGAGCTATTACTCATACCTTCTACCATACCTTTACCATGAAGTATTCGAAGGCCCTTCTCTCCAATATGTCCAAGCCTTTGATGCCACAACATGGTCTTCTCTCCAGAGACCACTAGATTTTCTGCTCCACTTTCAGGAACCACGAAACTGTTGCACCCATCAACAACAATGCTACCTTGTAGCTTGTACAAAGTTCCAATCTGAACTCCCCGCATCAATACCAGTGCTCCCTGAACCATCTTGCAGGAATCCTTCTCGAACACTATTTTTAATCCTGCATCATCTAGCTTGCTTACAGAAATCAGATTTTTGGCCAATGCAGGAACATGTAGAACACCCGGAAGTGTTCTAACCCTTCCACCTTACAACTTCAACTTTACTTTTCCACGACCAACGATTCTAGCCTTCCTATCATCCCCTAAGAAGACATCACCACCATCATATTTCTCATACTCGCAAAACCACTCTCTATGGGGAGTGAAGTGAAAGGATGCACCTGAGTCAATCAACCATGCCTCGTGATCTACATGTGTACTTGAAGAAGCCAAGTACACATCTCCACCTTCATCTGAGGTGGTTTTCACCTCTGCAGAAGGAGCATCATCATATCCCTTTCCTTTGTCAGGAGCTTTAGATTTACAGTTCCTTTTGTAGTGCCCTTCCTTTCTGCATTTCTAGCACACCACCTTTACAGGTTTTCCTTGAGATTTAGATCTCCCACTCGATGACTTATTTTTGTTTCTATTCTAGGACCATCCTCATACAGACAAGGAATCACCACTCTGGCTCTCCATATTCTTCCGCCTCATCTCCTTCGTCAGTAAGGATGAGACTATTTCATCAAACTACAAGGCAGTTGCATTGCTACCAATTGCAATAACCAGATTATCCCACGAATTTGGTAGAGAACACAACAAACTAATGCACTTATCCTCATCTGAAATTTTGATATCAACAAATGATAACAAACTTACCACAGTATTAAACGCATTCAGATGCTCTGTCACCGAGTCTTCATCTTTCATCCTTAGGTTATACAGCTTTTTCCGCAGGAACAGTTTATTCACCAGAGACTTAGATTGGTAGAAAGTCCCTAACTTTTCCCACAAAGCCTTCATCGTAGCTTCCCCTGATACATTCAGCAATACTGAATCTGAGACACATAATTGTATTGTGCTCTTTGCCTTCTGATCCAACTTCTTCCATTCTTCATCGGACACTCCCGTTGGTTTAGTACCCGGATCTACTGTGATCCACTGATCTTTATCCACCAACAAATCCTCCATCTTGAGTTTCCACAACTCAAAACTCTGACCATTAAATTTCTTGATCTCTATCTTTCCACTGCTCACCATCTTCTTTCACCACTAGAATTGATCTCACAGATCTCCCACTGAACAAGGTCAACCACAGACTCGAGTGAAACCCAAATGTAGGTTTTAACCCCGTTCAAAAATTACCTTCATACGAATTATAGAACACATAAAATAAACAATGCGAGAGCATAACACACAAAACACATATACACAGATATTTTCCCGTGGATCCCAAAACTGGGACTACCAGCTTGATTTTTCATTGTGTTCTTTTCAATGTTACAATATATATTGATACATGATGAAGCATCCAATGACATGGACTGAAAACCATCGCGTCCAAAACCATGGACCGAAAACCATCACGTCCAAAACCATGTGCGAAAACATGCACACAACCATAGGTAGGTCCGCCCAACCTATTATAGGGTCTAAATACAATTTTTTCCTAGGTGCTGCCCCGAACCCCATAGAGTTGGGTTATCTGCACCCCTCAAACCCCCTGTGACTCCCCTCGCTACTCAATCGGCGCAATGAAGGGGGGAATTTATCCCCCTTCTAATCCCCTAGTTAACTACATGGGCTAGTCGTGGAAAGAATATAACACAACCCAACATCGGTGTAGTGCATGACACATGAAATATATAAACACAATTGTCACTCCTTCGTAATTAGGGGTGATTTAATTCAAACTCCCTCTTGATCAGGGACTTGTCAGATCTCCCTCTTAGCTAGGGACTCTTCTATATATTAAAAAATTCTTCTTCATGCGTCCTTCAGCTACTTGGTCAACTTCTCTCCTTGATGTCATGAAATCTAGTTGAGCTTCTTCCTTGTAGGGTATTAGCCATCCATAACTTTCCTTCTTAGTTCATTATGTCATTCCTTTCTTCATGGAAAGTGGCCTTCTTGATACATATTTGGAACCTTCGTCATATGGATGCTTCTTCCTCATCATGTTTCTTTCAGAAATTTCTATCCACCACATGAATGCTAGTTGTACTTGTACTTACAACTCTTGTGTCAGTAGCCCTACATGAACTCATCCAGATATTATTCAAGAAATCAAAACATAACATTAAATCAAATTGTACCTTTCAATATGGCTCTTCATCATGACATCTTCCTGTAGGTATCAACATCTTGCATACATGTTGACACATCTCCCAAAGATATCCATTGTCAAGGATCTTCATATTTTTCTGACTTTCATCAGAGTCTTCATATCTTTCCAGGAAATTTCCTAGTAAAATCTTATTGGTCTTTTGGATTTTGATTGCCTTCATCATGGTTGCATATCTCACGATCTCTTCCTTCCTCACACATTCAATTTCCAAGAGCTTTCAATCAAAGTTTCTTAGTCAACTACCTCATACTTCATATGAGGACATAATATGTTGATTTCATCTAGTGTGACTTATACCTTCTTGCGTTCTTTCAGAGGAGAAGATCTTTTTTTCTCTTGATCATGCTTCTCAAGATAGAATTAATGATCCATGTTACTTGCAACCATATGGCCTGACATTATGATATTAAATACAAGAATACATACCTAATTTTACCTTTAGGTCATATAGGCTTCTTCTAGCAGCTTCCTTGATTGAAAATATCTTCAATCCCTTGATCTACTTCATGTCACCACACCGTCATCCCATGAATTCCATAAGTTAGAGTTCCTGATGAAACACTTGCTTCCTCTCTGGATTAGTGAGCCCTATGATGAGGCTTCCATCAAAGAACCTTGAGGATGTTGCATATCCCCATCTGGCAAATGTTTCCTTTTTGCCTTGATGTATGATGAGCCTTGTCCTAGATGACATCTCTCTTTCCTTCAATGTTCAATGAGATTCCCAAGAGCTATATCGTTCATGTTTGACTGTCATGGATTTTGTCCCATTTGTCCTTCATGATTCCCATGGTGATGTCACAAGCTCTTTCTTCACATGCTTCCATGCTTCCATGATGCATCTTATTATCATTGTCATATCTTATAATACAATATCGAAGAGCTTATGATATGACCTTTTTGTGAGGGATATTATCTTACTCATAGGAGAGATTTGTTACTCCCTCTTTCCTTGGCCCTCATCTTCAGCTTCCTCCATCTTTCAGTGATATGATGTTCCAAAATCTTTCTATAGCATGGAATCTTAACTATACTTATTTTGTCTTGCTTGAGGACCAAGATTTCCTTCCTTTTCTGCACATGGTTGAGTTCTTTTAACCTTCAATATTTTTTCCATCAACTTGTCCTTCTCTATCTTCCATAGAGACTACAAGTTGCTGAATGAGGTAACCTTCTTGTTCATGGATATTTGTTACCTTGCTAGTTCATCAATGATGGTTGTCTTCATTCCTAGATCTTATATATAAGACCTTGTGAAAATATCCTACATCCTTTGATGCCTCTTTACTTTCATGTAGATCATATTTCATTTGACCTTCTTTATTGCACCTTAATAGAATGAGTTTATCATCTACATCACTTTGATGTCTCCAATTTTTCTATGTGAGGGAATCTTTCATAAATATCCCTTTTCATAAATTCATAGGAGACCATTTGATGACTTCATCTACTTAGTGGACTATGTCTATTCTCCTTCTTCATGCAAGGAATCTTGATAACCCATCCAATTCATAGATGTCCTTGCAATCATGAAGTCATTTAACCAAACTTGAATATAGAATTAAAAGATACTTACTTGTCATGTGAAGATGAAATCTTCACCTTGATGATTTCTTGAATGATCTCCTTCAATGAGATTCTTGCTTGAGCTGCCTGGTACATTAGAGTTCCAGAACCTTTCTTGAGACTTCCTTGCATTGCTCAGCACCAAGCACTACTGCCTTTTATGATATGTTGAGATTATTTGATTCCTTAACTATGAGGGTATGGAATCGAAATCAAGAATTTTGAGAGCACTATCATTATGTCCACCCAAGATGTGGCATTGTGTTCTCCTTCTGAAGTGATATTACTGTAATGTACGTTGTGATTGTATATATTTGTAACCTTGTTGCAATGCTCCTTGTTGGAGTAGAACCTTGCTTGAGTTGACTAACATGAGAAAAGATCTTTGTGGCCTTCGAGCATTGTTCAATACCAATCATCGAAACTGCTTAAGTCATTAAGATTGATGTGGTATGAAATGGGTTGTAATGACACCCAAATTTTAAGGCTAGCACCACGACTGTGAAAGGTATTATGTTTTTCTTTTGTTGTAGTGTAAATTAGGATTGCTTCTCAGATTTTTGACCTTCTCCAAGATGATAATATTGGACTTTGAGTTATCTTGCTTTGTAGTCATATTGATAAGGTTCTTGGTGACCCTTTTGATGATGGCTGTGGAGAAAAGGTTCTTTGTTGATGTAGACTGCTTGTTGTAGACTTTATCCTTTATTCTTGACAAAACCCTTAACCTTACTTTGATTACCTTCTTGAGGACTGATCCTTGTATGTCTCTTTTATTGCCCTTCCTTTGACTTTTGCACCTTAGCTTTGATGCCATGTTGAAGAATCTAGGGCAATTAGTATTAGTAGGATTCTTCTAGGCTTGATAACAATTTTTGAAGTGCTTTTACAATGTATCTTAGCTTGATATTCTTCATCTTTATTAGTGTGTGTATTTAATTCATCAAACTGCTACAAAATCCAAAGAGACAAGAACACAAGATGTTTGATTTCTGCAAGGGCCAAAACCTCTCCCTCTTAGAGAGGAAAACCTGCTCAAAATTATTCTTATAGAGCTTCCAATTGGTGAATACCAAGACCCTTCGTTGTCTAGGTACAATCCTTGACTTCTAGTATTCTCTTCTTCCTTGGATTTTAGAGTTCAATGATGAGAGTATCACTATATTGTTATGACACTACCTTATAGCAATCTTGAAACCTTCATTGAGATGATAGAGATAGTACATATTTCACCCGAAAACTTCTTAAGACATGTATCACCTTCTTGCTTCTTGTAATGTGTTCTTCCTTATTTGTTGTATTAATCAGAGAAGTCTGAGATTCCTTGATGATTTTGAGGTGAAGTCACTCAATATATATAGTGACTAGTGTTATCTTATTAGGCCGACATATGAATATGGAACTAGGCTGGCATTACCTTGAGGAGATCACTATCTATATTTTAGCCGACTGCAAGAGGGATAGTGACAATCGTTTTGGAGCATAGACTTTGACTTTGACTTCTAGAATATTTATGACAAGACAATAAATCCTAAAGAAATCAAGAAGAAGTATTTGACCTATGGTAAACATATCTTGCTCATGAAACCCATGATGCAAGGAATAATAAATTCAATTGATTCTTCTGTACATAAAATTATAATTACAATTTGTAATGAAAATTGAACCAAGTTACATTTTCCTCAACAGACCATTGCTTCCTGGGGGGAGGAATGATCTAGGTGGATATTGGTGGCCACCCACATATCCCACATAGAAATCCATTTAGTCTCATTTGTTTCCTTGTTTATTTTAGCATCTACTATTTTTAGCATTTTTTCGGGTCTCGAACTTCCGGAGCAGTTTTGTCCCCCATAAATGACGTTTTTTTGAAGTACGCAGTAGACCCAATGGCCTATGGAAAATCTTGTAGTACTCGAAGTGACATATCAAAAAAGGTATTGTACGCACCAAACAGAGATAATATAGCCAAGTTATGACCCGGGAATTTGGCTACCCAACGAGGGCCACAAACTCTTGGCGTTACATCTCTTGGGGTTAGGGTTTTGGTTGCTTAGGGTTTTCTCATGTTTTTTAATAATAAATAGTCCCTTGAGCCTCATTGTAACATAGTTCACATGCATTTAGCCACCATATCTCTTCTTAGAGATAAGCTACCATCACCTGAGCTAGTCTTATTTCCATTCTGTTTGTAAGCATATTTCGATATTTGATAGTAATGAAATGAAGTGTTATTTTTGTTGCATCTTTGTATTTATGGTTATATCTGTAATTTGTTGCATTCCTTTTTGAATTCAGATTAGCTACCTCAAGTCTGGCTGAATATGCAGTCTTTACTGGAATGAAGTGAGGAACTTTTCTGAACCTGTCAACCACGACCATAATAGAATCATGTTGCCTCACTTTCCTCGAAAGACTAGTAATGAAATCCATGGAAATGACCTCCCATTTCCATTCTAGAATCGCAATAGGCTATAGTAACCCACCTAGATGCTTACATTCCACCTTTACCTGCTGGCAATCGAAACATCTAGCCACGAACTCTGCCACTTCCTTTTTCAAATTCGGCCAATAGTAGAAATTCTTTACTGCTGTCAATGTCTTCTGATATCTTGGATGACCTGAGTATGGCTTGGCGTGAAAATCTCTGAAGATAAAATTCTTGATCTCACTTCAATTCAACACATAGATCCTGTCTCTAAATCTCACCAAACCATCTGTCGTGAGACGATAGTCTACATCCCGACCACCTGTACCTATACCTGTACATGTACCTGCACCTGTACCTACACCTGTACCTGTGCTCTGCTATCCTACTTGTAAGATCCTATCCTGTAACTCTGTCCCATAAAAGCACATAACTGCTTGATCCAAAATGGATTTTGGATATACTCCTAAGTCTAAGTGTTCCTCACTGAGGAAAATGAAGGTCCAAGGAAGTTCCTGGAACTAGCACCATTGCAGAGATCGTCTCATTCTGAATCTATTGCAACTAGAATGGGCAAAAGTGGACTTAGGATGCAGAAGTTATCGCTCAAAGAAGATGCCCTTCATTCCTTAGAAAAAGAGGAAAAATCCTTTAAAAATGGCCTAAAAGACTTTATGAAGAAAATCACATTGGAGGAGGTAAAAGGTGGATTTAAGCAGAAAAGGGGAAGCACCCCCGATCGACGATCCCGACATATCGGGTGGGAGGCGAGCACATGCATATAACATAAAGCGAGTCCCTGGCTGATGCGATATCGCGATCGCTGATATCGGTGGATCGCAATTGGCGATTGGCATAAGCCATGCCCTTTGGGAAGACCCCGAGACTTTGCAATATGCGATTGTGACATGTCGCATCGCAAAATCGCATCGCGACATTACCAAGGAGCGGGGCTACATATATATATGTGTGTGTGTGTGTGTGTGTGTGTGTGCATGTGTGTGTGTGTGTGTGTGTGTGTGTGTGTGTGTGTGTGTGTGATGCAATAGCTGGACCCGACGGGCTATAGGCGAAAGTTGATATATTTTGAAATCCGCCCAACAACATTTTGCTATGTATTTCGCGTATTTCATTTGATAAACGAAATATGAAGGGAAGCGCCGATGCGATGAAATCCAGACTTGAAAGGGGTTTCTAAATGAAAATGTATATTATTTCAAGTCCGTCTAAAGCCATTTTTACGAGATTTTCCAATGTTTTCATGTATTTTCAAATATAAAGGGAAATCACAAAATAGACAAGATTTCGGGAGGACCAAAGGCGGGAAGTGGTTTGGGTTGGGCTCTGCCTTATCCCATATAATGGTTGCCACGTGTCCAGGTTGAGGAGAGAGAAAACCACCCTTATCCAGTGGTTAACCCCCGTATTCCTAGGCTGCACGAGATTGCATATGGACCGTTGGATCGGGGATCCCGTAGGTCGACGATGGGGATTGCACTAGCACCCAAAGGCAGACCCGATAGGAAAATAGTGTGGATTTAGGAATATTTGAAGTCCGATAAATAGAGTTTCTGCAGATTTTTCCTGTGTTTAGTGTATTTTCCTGTGTAAGATGAGAATGCTAATTTTAGGGATTTCAAAGGCTTGATGGTCCCTTCCATTGCAGAACAGGTGGCCACCATCCCTGAAAGCATTTAGCAGTGATTGCTAACGCTCAGAAAGGGAATTCGAGCGGACAGAGGCTGGGAGATAGAGAGCCGGAGAAGAGGAAATGAACGGACAATGCCAGTTGGCTTAAAAGCAATGAATGTCAGAGGCAGAAAGGTTGTTGTTGGAGTCGTTTCTGAAATCGAGCATAAGCAGAAAGCGAAGAAAAAGCAGGCAGCACAGAGGTCTGAAAGAGCTCAATTGAGAACAGCATCACAAAAAGAAAAAGGTGGAAAGCAAAAGCTGAAGCGCAAAGCAGCCAAGGGAGTCACTTGGAGTTCAAGTGAAAAGCCATAGAGCTATACATTGATGAGAGCCAAAGAAGCCAGAGCTGAAGAGCCAGAGCTAGAGACAAGAGCCAGAGATAAGAGCCAGATCGAAGAGCCAGAGCGAGAGCCGAGAGCTAGAAAGCCGAGAGCTTCAGAAGCCAGGTTGAGATGGTATTCTAATCCCATTGTTCCTGTGTAAAATAGTGGAGTTGAGCCAAGAGCTTGTAAAAGGACCTGCCATAATCCCAGAGAGCTTTGTTGAGTTGACTAGAGCTCACGGAGATGTAGTCCAAGAATTTTGGGTGAACTCCTAATTAAATTGTTGGTTTGTGTGTTTTGTTTATTGCTACAATAGTTATTATTGTATGTATTTGCATATCAGCCTACACAACAGAATTTAAAACACATAATTAGTTAAAAACAAATACCAACATACACCTATATTTTCAAGCATTTTTAATTCCGCATTGGTTAATCAATAAGACTTGGGGAATATTTAAAGCTTTGGAAGTGGGAGAGGTTCTTGTAAGTTAGACAAGAAGCCTAAGTGGCCCATTTTCATATCACTGCTATATGATTTACCTATACCTTCCTGCTAAGAGAATCCATAACCCATTTATCCTTCCCTTTGATGTATTTGATCTCGAAGTCAAACTCACTAAGGGTAGCCAACCATCTAGCTTTCCTGGCATTTAGATTCAACTAGTCAAACAAATACCTCAACCCACTATGATCACTCATCAATGTAAACCTCTTGCCTAGAAGATAGTGCCTCCACATTTTCAAATCATATATAATCACTGATAGCTCGAGATGACACATTGGATAGTTATGCTCATGCTCATTCAGTTTCCATGACTTATAGCACACTGCATGTCCTTCTTGCATGAGAACTCCACCAAGTCCTCTCTTGGAAGCATCTGTACACGCTACGAACTCCTTGTCCATATCTGCATTCTTAACACTAATGCATGTGTCAAAAACTGCTTAAGTTGCTCAAATCTAGCCTCACACTCCTCTTTCCATTCAAAATTTTTACCTTTCCACTGCAATTATGTGATAGGATATGCAATGTGTGAGAAGTTTCTGATGAACCTACTGTAGTAACCTCCCAATCCCATGAATTATCTCACCTCATCCACATTCTTAGGAGCTGCCCACTCCATTATAGCCCTTATCTTTTCTGGATCTACTGCTATGCCATCCTTGGAGACAACATGGCCCAAATAATGTAACTCAATTTGAAAGAAGCTGCACTTTCTAAGTTTAGCATACAATTGATGCTCTCTTAGCAATCTTAACACTGCTACTAAATGATCGACATGTTCTTCCTCATTTTTAGAATATACCCATATATCATCAATGAATATAATAACAAACTTGTCCAGATAAGGATGCAACACACTATTCATCAAACACATAAATGTAGTTGGAGCATTAGTCAAACCGAATGGAACAACAACAAACTCATAATGCCCATACCTGGTCCTGAACACAGTCTTGAAGGTATCCTCTTCCTTGATGCGTACCTAATGGTATCCTGATCTCAAGTCGATCTTAAATAACACCGCTTCTCCCTTCAACTGATCAAACAAATCATCGATCCTTGGCAAAGGGTGCCTGTTCTTGACCGTTACTTTGTTTAGTTGTATTTCGTCAATGCATAATCTAAGAGTACCATCTTTCTTCTTCACGAGCAACACTGGTGCGCCTCAAGGTGATACACTCGGCCTAATGTACCCCTTGTCCAACATTTCCTTCAGCTGCAACTTTAACTCAACCAACTCAACTATGCTCATCCTGTAAGGTGATTTTGATAAAGGAGCTACCACTGGCATCAACTCAATAGAAAAGTCTACCTCCCTGTGAGGTGGAAACTCTGTAATGTCCTTACGGAATACATCCTGAAACTGCTGCAAAATTGGGTACTTTCTTAACACATCTGCATCCTCAACTTCCTTAACTTTATCACTAGAAATGTGTACTACAAATATCACAAAATATTTTCTGCAACTACTCTTAGCCTATATAGCGGTAACCATCCTCACTGATGTAGGCGTCTTCTTTCCCTGGTGTCTTCTTTCCCTGCAAATTCCTCTTTTCCCCACTATCATCCACACACTCAATGGCCATGTTGAAGCAATCCACTTTGGTCTAGTGAAAGTATAGCCAATCCATACCCAAAAGCATATTATACGATCCCAATGGCAATACATTGAAGCGTGCTACTGTAGGCATACCATTTAACTAAATTGCACAAGCTCTTACCTAATGGCGTGTTAGGTCCATATACTACTAGTGTAACCCCTTATTGTTATTAGTACAACCCCCTTATTATACTTTTGTGCCCATGTAGTCCCCATATTGTTATTATTGTGCCCCATAGAAGCCCACTATTGTTATCATTGTGACCTTACATTATTATTGTTATGTCGGCTCTAATTATATTATGGCCCCTTAGACTCCTATATATAGAAAGGATGTATTGTCATTTGTATCATCCAAGAATTTTTCATTTGTGTAATGTAAAGGAGGTTGCCCCCTCGAAGAGGCTGAATTATAAGGCGTTTATCTCTCTTTTCTATCTTTTTGTTAGTTGGTTTCATAACATTTGGTATTAGAGCTTTGGATTCTAGGGTTTCGTTGCTCCAAACAAGTCATTGTGGAATTTTTGCTATAACTTTTTTTTTGCGAAGTTTTAGAAGCTAAACCAAGAACCCATTTTAGAAGAAAGTGGTCTGAACCTCAGGTCTGATTTTCCAATCTTGTCTCACTATATTTTCGGATATATGATCTGAGGAAGTTAGGGATTTTGCAGACTCCCGAATTACATCTTAAACATGTGACCTTGGGAAAATTTTCATAACTTTCTCTCTGAGCATCAGATTGAAATTTCATAAGAATTTACAAAAATACGACGGACTGTAGTCTTCTATGTATATTTTTCAAATTTGAAGGTCAAAACAGTGACATGTGGCACTTCATACAAGTTTGCTCCTCTGAAAAGGTATATAATCCAGTCATCTTGGGAGATTGTGCATAACTCTTTCTTGGAGAATCCAATTTTGATCAGACTAGTGGCATTGGAAAGAGGACACAGAGAGCTACTGTAACTCATGATTTATGAATTGGAAGATCCAAAATTATAGAGTTATAGTCGTTTCAAGATCGAGCTCCTAAAATCAAGAAAATGCGATATGAGGAAGTTTGATGGCAAGGATCCGGTAAATTGGATACTACAGATGGAGAAATATTTTGATCAACATGAGGTTCAAATTTTACAAAAGGTACATATTGCATCTTTATATTTAGAACCAAATCAATTTTTATGGTATAAAGGGCTTTTTCCTCATAAAGCACTTGTTACTTGGTCAATTTTCACGGAAGAAATGATAGCACATTATGAGGATACAAAGAGTAACACCTTCTTTAGCCAATTGATAAATCTCGAACAAAAGGGTTCAATAGAAGAGCACATTGGGGACTTTCAAACATTGAATATAAGGGTAAATGATATTCCAGAGAAGCAAAGGATTGATGTCTTCATAGGGACTTTAAAGGATAACATTGAACATGAGGTTCGTCTTTGGGAAGCTGATTCATTGGTGAAGCCATTCAGGTTGGCAAGAATGATTGAAAGTGAAATTATGGAAACAAGGAATCCCACCACTCACGACTATAATTATGAAAGTGTTTTTTCTCCTAGCCTTCCACAACCTACAAGGTTTACACAACAACAATTGGAAGAAAAAAAGAGAAAAAGGACTTTGTTACAATTGTGATAACAAATACATTAAAGGTCATAAGTGTGCTAAGAAGAAATTATTTTACATTGTTTATGAAGAGGAGGAAGAAAATGATCAAGAAACATCAAAAGAAGAGGATATACACCAAGAACCAAGTCCAGAGAAAGAAGAAACAAATCCGACCATATCTTGTAAAGCGTTGGCAAGAATTACCACTCCTGAAACTCTCAAGATAGAAGGACATATCAAGAAGAAAAAGGTTCAAGAAGTGAAAGATCACATCAAGAAAGAAGAAAGGAATCCAACCATATCTTGTAATGCATTGGCCGGAATTACCACTCCTCAAACTATCAAGATAGAAGGACATATCAAGAAGAAAAATGTTCAAGAAGTGAAATATCGCATCGAGCATCAAGAAATGAATCCGACCATATCTTGTAATGCATTGGAAGAAATTACCACTCCTCAAACTCTTAATATAGAAGGACATATCAAGAAGAAAAAGATTCAAGTAGTGAAAGATCACATCGAGCATCAACAACAAGTTCTCCAACTTTTCAAGGATAATGCCACTTTGGTGTAGAATCGAACGAAACAACAAGAAGATCAACATCGCAGTGAAAGAAGTTTTGATGTAGGCAATTGGGTATTTTTATGGCTACATCTCAAGAAAGCTATTCATGAGAAGGAAATGTTGGAAATACTACAAGCACTTAAGAAATGATGACCTTACATAATGGGAAGACACTTCAAGGTAAAAATGGATCATGATAGCATTAAATACTTTTTAGAACAAAGATTATCTTTAGAAGAACAGAAAAAATGGGTCACAAATATGTTGGGTTATGACTTTGAAATCATCTACAAAAAAGGGAAGAAAAATGTTGTTGCAGATGCACTCTCAAGAAAGGATGAGGATGTGGAAGCATTGTTTTGCGCTATTTCTATTATCCAACCAGATTGGATAAATGAAGCAAGCGATGAATGGAAGAAGGAAAAAGAAGTGTGGCCACTCATTCAAAAGTTGCAGAAGATCCCAGTTCAAACAATATTTCCAGAACTTGACGAGGAAGGAAAATTCATATTGGAACCTGGAGCAGTCACAGAAACAAGAACCCGACAGCTATGAAATCGATCAATTTCAGAGTATCTCATCAAGTGGATTAACTTAACCGCTGAGGATTCAAGATGGGAGAACAAGAATTTTATACAGAAGCATCAAGAACTACTCAAGCGTTGAGGACAACACCTTTTGAAGGAGAGGGGCATGTTAGGTCCATATACTACTAGTGTAACCCCTTATTGTTATTAGTACAAACCCCTTATTATATTGTTGTGCCCATGTAGTCCCCATATTGTTATTATTGTGCCCCATAGAAGCCCACTATTGTTATTATTGTGCCCTTACATTATTATTGTTATGTCGACTCTGATTATATTATGACCCCTTAGACTCCTATATATAGAAAGGATGTCTTTTCATTTGTATCATCTAATAATTGTTCATTTCTGTAATGTAAAGGAGGTTGCCCCAATTCTAAGGCGTTTATCTCTCTTTTCTATCTTTTTGTGAGCTGGTTTCATAACATGGTGAACTCTCTTCTTCGTACCTGTAGCCAACTGTACCAACCAAGATTCTTCATGCACTTCTTTTCTCAAGCCACACTTATCCACTAGGTTATGATTAATATAACTATAGTTAGATCCAGGATCAATAAAAATAGAAACAATTTGATCACAAATACTACCATCCATCTCAATGATCGATTCTTGATGATTCACCTACCTGTTATCCACAACTGCATACATTCGAGGAATGCTATGACCAGCATCACCAATTATATGTGCCTCCTGAGCATTGTAGATCTGGGGTCTACCACTACTCTGATACTACGGAAAATCCCTCTTATGATGATCCTTACAACATATCCAACACTGTAATGGTTCCCTACCACTGCCTCTAGCTTGCTGCTCTTCACGTCCATTCTCAGTTGTATTGAATCTCTTGTAAGGAATTGCCTTTTATTTCTCACTTGCATATAGAGGCCTTCCTCTCTTTGGTGGCCAATTTCCTTTAGCTTTCTCACTTCTTTTCAAGTCATGTTTAGGCTCAACTTTGCACTTCGACTACTCATAACAATGTTTCAACTTTCGGATAGCCTCCTCCAATAATCTAGGCTCATCGAACTCAATCTGGTCTCTGTATGCAATTGGAAATCCACTGATGAATCTCTCAACCTTGGCCTTCTCCTTGAGGTAAGGAACATATCTCAACAACTCCAAAAATCTACTAGTATACTCCTCATCTATCATAGAAACCATCCACAACTCATAAAACTCCTTAGCCTTGTCATCATAGTACCTCTCCGACAAGTACTTCTCCTTGAAGAGACTTTAAAATGCATGCCAAGTCAAATCCTCCTCATGTGTACCTTTGAAATTCTTCACGTCTTCCCACCAAATATCTGCTTTACCCTTAAGACTCAAAGTGGCTATCTTTGCTTTCATGTTTTCTGAATAATCATGCAATCGAAAGAATTTCTTCATACCAAGCAACCATGCCTCTACATCCTGCGATTTCTTCAATTCTCCATCAAAGGTAGGTGGATTTTCCTTCTTAAACTCATTCAAAAAATATCTCCTATCACTCCTCTTGTAAGGATGATAACGATGATGATCATGATGCCTATCATAGCCAAAAATGGAATAGTACCTACGCCGATCACCTCTCCTATCCAGAGTGTCCAACTGTCTGCCATTTCTGATTGTGTCAGATATATCCAACCTGTGTCTACTACGATACCTACTGCCATATGCCCCATTAGTTCTTTCCTCATTTCCATGGCTGACCCAAAGTGGTCCCTGTCGCTGCAAATCTGATAAACTCTGAAGTAGTATCACATTCACCTTTGCTTGTTTCTCTTGTGCCTGCATGATTTTTTCATTGTTTCTTTGCAACTCCTTATTTCTTCCTTCAGGCTTCTTAATGTGTCTGCCAAGTTAGAAGAGTTCCCCACACCACGCTTCCCATCTGATGCATAGGGAGATTCTATGTAGTCTACCACCTTGCTAGCCATTTGATATCTTTCCTACAAGGCATACTTTGTTAGCTAAACCAAATCACAATAAACCAACATTTATTAGCATAATTCAGGGAGGATACCTTGTCTGCAAGATCATCAAATCATCGTGATACATGTATAACATAATCATAACAACATATAGACATATAACAAATAAATGCATCAATGCATAAACATCATTCTAGTTGGGGTGCAGTCATCAATGTAAGGCCATATCAACAATGCATGTTATGTCAACCTCATGCATGACAACAACCATCACTCCATTGCACACATTGCCACATGAAACTATCAACATGCATATGAAATGCCTAATCAACTACACATACGTATGAATGCATGTAGTCGATAATAAGCAATCAATTCTTGTAACCAACCTACACGACTGATACATGTAATCAAAAAATTTAAGAATGCACCTGATATACAAAGGTGTATTCAAACGACATATAATCAACATGTAAGTGACATATAACCATATGAAACCAGTCATATACTTATGACCATGCATCCCGCAAAATCACATCAAGTTCCTCATGACAACCTTAATACAATCATGATCAACATGATGCAATGCAGCAAGCACATGGAATGCAAGTGTAAGAGACACACATGCAACTGACATGCATGCATGACTAAAACTTTCACCCAAGGAGAGAAAAACCACACTCTGATACTAATCTGTAACACCCCCTCCTCCCAGGTCCACCAGAGAAACTGACTAGCTGGGGTAAACATGTGATGAGAGGGATCACTACAAAGGATTAAAATTCCTTGGTGACCTTAAGAAAATGGAACCGATGTAACATATCAAACAAACCCATCCACATCAGCAACAACACCCTCAGGAAACATGTCAGCCACTCAGACATCCTGTCCATGAGTCCCACTAATGTTTTCAACCTTTTAACCCCTGGTCACTCTCATGATATAGGCAAGACATCGACCATAATCCAAATTCGCTCTCACAAGCCTATGTGCCATCATCCCTGGACTCTTTTCAATAGACCTATGCCAACATCCATGGTATTTGAGACTCTTTTCTAGCTCAGAATCCAGGCCTCTGCCCGTAACTTGTTATAACATTTAGAATCCATCAAAGACATGATGACAATATAAAAAAATTAAAAATAAACCTCGGGACTAGGCCTAAGCATCCCCAACTATGATGGACATTTTGTCAAACACTTGGCATCAATGAAATCTGTAGATCTAGGATACAAGACAAAGTATAAATGATTGAAAAAACTTATGAAACATAACCAAAAGGATCATCACCTTCTCCATTACACTATTATATCATCATTTAGGTCTTGCAACCATCCATTTAACAATTACAAGTAAATACATGAAATAACCATGACATGAACTAGTCAGATAACGATGCTTATAACCAGCATACAACCATATAAATATCAGAGATATGACAACCAATAAATCCACATATAAACTAGTGCAAAAGTAAGAGAAATTAGCTTTTATTAATCATATGAAAATCTGAACAGGTTTGGGTCTTCCACGTACCACCTGACCATAGACATGACTGAACCAAATCTTTCTTTCAACCAATCACCCCAGTGCCATATTCCAAGCATGAATGTGGGATTTCATAGAACAACCAATCCATGAACAACCAAGGGAATGTAGAGGTTAAAATACCTCCACCCTCATCAAACTGTGATCACACCAAAATCAGTGCTCCGATCACAACCAACCCAAACTTGGAATGCCATTCGGAATCCATCACTATCCTTGAGGAATTTTTTCTCTCCTTGTCTCTCAGGATTTGCCGCAATCCAATCCCCGAGCACTAAGACCTAAATTGAGGCCAGTCTCTCAGGCTTTACCACAATCCAAACCTGGATCACTAGGACCTAAACAGAGACTCCTACCACAGGATTTACTGTGTATCCTGCCAAAACTGGTCAAGGGATTCCTAGGCCTTTGGGAATGAAATTTGAGACTACCTCTGCCCCGGATTTCAAAATCCATCCAGTAAACCAAACCTCAAAAACTGAAATAAACATCCCAATGCCATGGAATCCAGAAAAATGAAATTCTAGGTTGAAAATCACAGTCACAACCTAGAAAAACCATGCCACCAACAACAAGAGAACCATACACTAACATGAAAATCCATGCATGTCCAAACCAGCTAGGAAATCACACATGCAAAAGGTTACCAGCAAGTATTCTTGTTCAAGCTGCTTGATCCTTGTTTATTTTCCTTTATCCTTGCTTTCCTTCCTTTCCCTTGCTTGATCCAAAGCTATAGTGCTCTGAGAAAACTCTAAGTGACCAAGGGGGGGAGAGAGAGAGAGAATAATGAGAGAGATCCAAACTTGAATTGAAAAATGTTGGGTGTGGAGCCTGATTTTCTTCTTTATTCAGAGTTATCACCACATTGGACCCCAACTCGTAATGTGGTGGCAATGCCTCCCATAATATTTTCACTGCAAGGGGGGTCCAGGGGGGCGGCAATGATCTTTAGGAGCCCCCCTTGGCAGGGGATCAGGGGCACCGCCCCCAAAGCTAAAAATAGATGTAAAATTTCCTTGTAAAATGTTGTAATTGCGTAGTCAATCTAGGTCATTCATTAGGCGGAGATCTGACGATAGAAGTTATGTTTAATTTAGGGTTTTTTGCCCTAGAAGGCAACCCCTCGCTATATATGAGGGGATTTTATTGCGTCTATGTAGATCTGTATTTTGAGTGAGAAAGAGAGAGGAGATTGTGTGTGAGAGAAGAGGGAATAACAATGGATCTGCTATAGGTTGTATCTATTCAGTTTGCTAGATAATATAAAAGGAAGGACTGGCTGTTGCTCCATGGACGTAGCCCAAATTGGGTGAACCACGTATATCTGTGTCTCTCTTGTTTTAAGTGTTTTCTGTGTTTATATTTCTGCAATATATTTTATGTGTTCCATTGCTCCGTAATATATAATTTTCTAACAAAAAAAGGTTGCCAACTAATCCTTAGAAGCCATTTTATTAACGAGGCCTCTAATTTCTTCATTTTCCATTTTTTTCCTTCAATTTATTCCTCACACCTTGCTCTTCTCCTAATTTCCTTTATTTTCATAAATAAATGTGCCAAAATGCCTTTTTCCTTTTTATTCCTTTGCCTCAACCTTTGCTAATTTTCCTTAGCCAAAGCACACATCCAGTGATGCCCACTAGGATATCTTTGCCCAACATTCAGCTTGGAATGGGTGTCAGTTAACCATGGTCTTATTTTTCCTTTATTAACTTTTATTACATGAAAATTTTCACCAGGGCTGCTACAAAAATTAAAGCCCTCAAGCTAAAAATCAAAATCTGGAATCGAGAGGAATTTGGGGATATCCTCTTTGAAAAACATAAGCTAGAGGAAGAATTGGAGACACTGCAAATGAGGATAGTCTGTGAAGGCTGCATTGAGGAGCTCACAGCTAAAGAAGGACATATGTTGCCTCAGCTGGAAGAACATAGGTTTCAAGAGGAAGCATTATGGAGGCAAAAATCGCGAATCGAATGGCTTCGGGAGGGGAAATGGAATTCAAAATTCTTGCATAGATCTATGATCAATCACTAACAACACAATCACATTACGTCGCTCACATCAGATGAGGGGGTCCTCCTGGAAAATCATCAAGACATGGAAAGAGAGTTGGTATCGTTTTACTCCACTCTATTGACTGAAGAAGGCATAGATAGATCAACATACATTGAGTGAATCACATGACATATCCATACACTCATGACGACAGAGAAAAATGAGGCACTACTGCAACCAATCTCATATGAAGAGGTGGAATTAGAGGTTAAAGATATGCCTTCACACAAGGCATCAGGGCCACACAACTACACCTCTGATTTTTTCAAGGCTTGCTAGTTGTTGTTGGGCCCATAAACTATTGACCTGGTGGAGGAGTTCCATCGGCACAAGCAGATATGATCAGGTTTAAATGCAACCTTCTTCACCCTTATTCCAAAATATAAGGAGGCCAACACTCCCTATGGATTCAAGCCCATTTCCTTATGCAATGTGATATACAAGATCATTTCCTCTATTCTTGTTCGATGGTTGAAACCAATCCTCCATCACATAATTAGTCTGGAGTAGTCGGGGTTCATAGAAGGGTGGAAAATACTAGATGAAATATTTTCTTCCCAATAAATTATTCACTCGCGCAAGAGTTGCAAGAAGTAGGGGATGCTGCTAAAATTGGACCTATCAAAAGAATATGACCGACTTAGTTGGTCATATATCCTTTTATTCATGAGAGAATTTGGTTTTGCTAAAGATTTGGTTTGTTGGATTAAGTCAATGGCCTCCACTCCTTTATTCTCAATTTTGGTAAATGGTGCTACCTCCGCCACCTTCATATATTCCAGAGGCCTTGGGCAAGGGGATATGATCTCATCTTTCCTCTTCATCGTAGCTGCTGATGGATTACGTCAATTAATCAAGGCAATGAATCTCAACAATGACCTAAAATGCCTCCACCTCCCAAGAACTGATATCATTACGGCTCATAAACAATTTGTTGATGATAATTTGATGTATGGTGAAGACACTGTCGTGGAAACTCTACAGATTGATGGAATCCTTGCGGAATTCCGAGCCACCTTAGGTGCTCCTTAACAAGGAAAAATCTAATATTTATTTTTTTATACTTCGCTTCTCATCCAAATATTTCTAGCTCATGTCCCGGGCTTCTCCATTGGATCTCTACCGTCAAAGTATCTGGGGGTTCCTCTTCTCACACATCCCCTCCACATAGCTCATTGGAAGGAGTTATGCTCTAAAGATAAAAATATTTCCGAATTATACCTTTTGGGTCCTTAACTTGGCTAGATGTGCCACTCTCCTGAAATCCATCTTGTAGGCCATCCCACTTTATCAAATTTCAGTCCTCCTTGCCCCAAAAAGCATATACAGAGAGTTGGCAACCATCTTTAGGAAGTTTTATGGCACATAACTACCCTTGAGAAGAAATTGCCCCTAATAGCCTGGAAAAAAATTTGTTTACTCGAAACCTAGGGGGGCTTGGGTTTGCAAGATCCTGGGGAGGTGAATGTGGCATTAGGTGAAAAGCTATGGTAGGGTTGGATCCAAGGTGGTACTGAGCAAGGGAAACAAATATGGACATAGAAATATGGTCAAGGCAAACCTCAAGGTACGCTCTTGCGGGACCATTCTTTCCCTTTAGGATCAACGATATAGAATTTGGTCCATCAGAATAACAACCTCATTTGGGAGCACTTCTTCTGGGAAATTAAGGATGGTCAATCTACCTTATTTTGGGAATATTCATGGCAACATCTTCCTCTACTTGACCGAGACTTTTCACTCCAGGAAATTAATATCCTTCTTCAGGACCAAAGTGAAGGGTGAGTAGCAGACTATTGGATTGAGCATCCAACTCACCAAGGCTGGAGATATTGGAAGAACGCTAGAGACTGGCAACTGGAGGCCCCTCTGGAATCATGGCATAATCTCAAACAACAACTACACTAGTGACACATACCTCACTCTTTGGAGAAAGATAAGATAAGGTGGAGGGATTCAACATTATGGATCTTCTCCCTTAAAGAAGCCTACCTTATTAAGGTTGATGCTCACAACAAGCCAAGAAGCAAAATTTAGCGAGGGAATCTAGCCAAAAGTTGCGCATTTTCTATGGCTAATCGGGCACAAGAGGATCCTCACTTGGGTGGTTCCCTTATGTTCCTAATCTCTTCAATCAATATTTTTAATTGATATAATCTTTTGTAATTTGTGTCTATGGGTTGGTATTTTCCTTGAGGTTAATGTTTTCTTATGGCTCTTGTGGCGGTTCCTTTATGTTTCTAAGCTCTTCAATCAATATTTTAAATTGATGTAAATATTCTGTAATTTGTGTTTGTGGGTTGGTATATG
This sequence comes from Pinus tabuliformis, assembly GCA_031772625.1. Taxonomy (NCBI): domain Eukaryota; kingdom Viridiplantae; phylum Streptophyta; class Pinopsida; order Pinales; family Pinaceae; genus Pinus; species Pinus tabuliformis. The sequence goes on along the minus strand of CM062805.1, from coordinate 3,234,107 downwards.
CCTTCAAGTTGATTTTTTCTTGTAGTTCTGTTATGGGATTGGTTTCTTTATTTGGGTCTAGTTTTTAGCCATCATAATGTTATATAATCAATTTACAATTAAAAAAAAATCTTTAATTTTTTTTCGTACATAAAAAAAGAAGAAAGGAAAGATGAATTATCTTTGCATCAAAATGACTAGGGAACCTTCGAAGCATTTCAAGTTGGGAACCCTAAGTAGGGGTGTGTTCATATTCTAATTGTGTTGGAAAATGGTTAACAAATGGGAAACCATGTCGGTTAGGGAAATAATGAAACCATGCAACCTGTCTTAATACGCAGAGGAATGTGCATACATTAATTTAAAAAAAATATGTGCACTTTATTTTTTAAATAATGTGTGCATGTTCATATGCCATGTTAGAAACCCAACGCGAAGGTTTGGCAAAAGCTGAAGCTAAAAAAGAGGAACACTCTTATGTTTATGAGAATGCATGCATGTTCATAAAAATACTATGCTCACGCGCTCCCATTTCACCAAAACTTGGTAACATCCCATGTGAGCACCCTTAATTTCTAGGAAAACTTCCTCAAACTACCACATGAGACCATGACTGGTTCATAGGCCCCTGACCATCATCAAACAATGGAAACAATACCCTTAAGATCTTAGTGAAGATTCTTAAGCTTGCGGTCCTTAAACAATTACTTGAACCAATATGTAAGAACTTTATAAGGGGTCTTTAGCCTTAAGATGAGATATAGGCACCATGAATACATTTTTGGAGATGTGTGTCAATGCATAAACATGGTTAAGTAATAAATAATGATATTAATCCCTCACTAAAATTTATTTAGCCTAAGAACCTAGAAATAATGACATGAGTCCTCTCTAGAAAGTCTTTAACATCTTGGTTGAATATGGACGAAATTCTGAAGTCTTAGACTTGTGGGTAGGCCTTAGGTCCATGACCATAGTTGAATGAGTGAAACAAGAGACTCTACTCCTAAATCATGGTTCTTATGCTTAAGCACCGCGAGTGAGACCCCAAACCACCACATTAAACCTTTGATAGTTATAAATTACTTCCAAAGTTGTTGTTGGTGCCATGACTTGGATAACTATGCATCAAGAAGTGGTCTACATGTCTAACCAAGGTCATGGGATAATAACAATGACCTTGTCTCTAAATGACTCTTCATAGTCTTAATTAAAATTAAAAACACCAACATTCCACTAAACATTACATGCTTTTGGCATATTTTGACTATGAGTGGTTTACTAAGGGACATTATGTCATTTTACATAACATCAATTGATATTTACATTACAACAATGATTAGGGAAGTATTACAAAGGCCTCAAGTATTTAATAAAGCTTCTCAAGCTCAAGCATGGTGAAACATGCATTGAAATATCTAAGTAGATTATGACTACTATTAATTGGTTTTGGGTAGTAATGATGTGTTTATGGGCCTAGACCATGGTCTAAAAGGAAAATAAGTGCCTTATATGTTAAACGGAACCTTCTATACCTCTAGTGCTATGAACAATGCCTCCAACCATGACACATGTCCTCTCTATGGAGGTTTGACTCATGAGTGACATTCCAAAATTTTTTATTTAATTATCAATAATTATTAGGTGGATGGTAGGGATTTAATCTCCATAGAATATTTTAGAATATTCTTAGTAGTATCCAAAAGTCAAAGGTTGATATTTATCTCCAAAGTAATTATGCCATTTTTTTCTCTTTTCATTAAATTGATTAATTCAAAAAAATATCATATAAACAAGTGTCATATGAAATAAGATATGGTGTTTTGGGCATGTGGTATTGATAATACATGATATTGGTCCATGTTATTGTAACAAAGCCTCTTTACAAATTAAGAATCCCAAAGTGAATCGACATGTTTAAGAATCTTGTCATGTATATATATTTATATAACTTATATATTAATTCTTTTTATCAATAATAATAATAATGTTATAATTTTTAAAAATTTTCTTATTATAATTTTTTTTTTAATTTAAATTTTAGAAATGTAAATTGTACCATGAAATAAATGTTTTGATGCTTATAATAAATTAATGGCTAAAATTCTAAAAGTCTAATTTCAAAATAAACACATCTATTAACATAAAAATATATAAAATTTAATAGTAATAACAAAACAAAAATATATATAAAATTTAATAGTAAAAACAAAACAACAAAAATAATGATTCTAGAATTGACTACTCTCTACAACTCTACCAATTTATTTAAAGAAACACCTACAGTTAGATATTAAAGCAACATATACCATGAACATATACATTATATCTTAAAGAAAAAATAGCATATTACTATTTCTTTAAAAATACATATAAAATTTTCATAAATGAAAATTAAATATTTTAAAAACTCATTCATATTTTTACATTTTGTTATTCATACTATATTTTAATAAATGGTATACACATATATAATAATCTATCCTAATTAAATTATTATTATAATTTATTATAAAAAACATTAACAAAATAATTTTAGATTATTAATAATACAAATATATAAATCCATTCATTATTAACTTGAATTCATAAATGGATATAGAAAGATACTAAAATTATAAAAGACAAGCTAGTTCTCCAAATTAAAATGTTCACGATTATTAAATTGAGTGACACAAGAAAAAGAAATAATTAAAAACATATTTCAATGTACTCTTTACTTCATTTTATTCATTTAATTTAAACACATTTTGATACTATTGGAAAAACTTGATTAAATATGATTAAGTATTTAAAATATATATTAGATATATATATATATATATATATATATATAGATAGATATATATGGAAAAAACTAGTCTTTTTTTCAAATTGAGGATTAGAATGAAGTTGATGGTACTAAGCTATCCCACATGTATACTTATTTAAGAATTCACAAAACTTGAAGCCAATACAACAATATTCATAAGCACAAATCATTAGAGCAATATATATAAATATATATATATATATATATATATATATATATATATATATATATATATATATATATATATATGCACACACTAGGCTACCCCACTTGTTTACTCACTTAAGAATTCACAAGGCTCGAAGCCAACATAATAATATTCATAGGCACAAATCATTACAACAATATTTATTGAGGCATTATAGCTCATTATGTCACTAGAAAGTATTGGAACCATGCCAAATAACCCAATTGACTTTTATATAATAATATTTAAGTTTATTAAGCCAATACAACAATATTCATAGGCACAAACCATTACAATAATATTTATCAAGGCATTATAGCTCATTATATCACTAGGAGGAATTTGAACCATGCCAAATAATCCAATTTACACATATATAAATTGATAATCAAAGCATTTTGACATGAAATATCACTTCATTAGATTTGGTGAAGAAGAAGGATATTGAATTGAAGCATATAAATACTCAGCATCACCTAGGAGATATCTTCACCAAAGCAGTTGCAAAAGCTCATTTTTTGGCACTACGAGATAAGATAGTAAATCCTCATTAATCATTAAGCGGAGCCTTGGGAATAATGCTTAATTTGTTATGTAAATGGCTGACAATTTAGTCAGCGTATTTTGTATTTTGTGTTCTCTGTGTAGCAAATTATTAGGAAGGTGAGTGCTCAAAATTAGAAGAGTGCTAGAAGATTTGTAGTGTCACTAGATTTGTTTCAGAGTTGATTGATAATCATATTAGTAATAATTTTACCATATAAGAATGTAATTAATGGTTTAATAATATATGAGATTTACAGCAGGTTTGTGTGACACATTAACTGTGTTTTATTTGTTTCATTTTTTTATATATGTATTTTTCTTCATAGTTATGTTGGCTTATCAACTGGCTTAAAGAGGGGCATTTCATATTTTACACTTTCATTTAGATGCTCAATCATTTTCATGTCATAACCTTCAGATTCATTACCACAATAACCCCACCTTTATCATCTTTCAAGATAAGAGACAAGATGTTCTTCTTTGCTAATGTTATTTCTAGTGGCTTTGGCACCTCTATGATGGAATTTTTTTCTTCAATAGTTAATAATTATACACTATCTTCTATAATAAAAAAATAAATCTTTTCTCTAAAACTTTTTGTTCAACACTATTTAATACCAAATTAAAGAGTAACGCTATTTAATACCAATTATAAAATAAGTTGTGAGCTGTATTTAAAAAAATGATTATATTTAATTTATTAAAATTACAATAATTTAAATTTTTTATTATAATAAATATATATATATATATAATAGAGTATATCAAAATTTTTAAGACCATATCCAAATTTTAATTTTCATATTAAAAAGTAACTATAAAATTCAAACAGAATTCATTTCTCTTATATTAAAAAATTCATTTCTCTTATATTAAAAATATAATTTCAACGTTGTAATATTCACTCTTATTAAATATGAAATTATTTAAGTTTATTACTACTTGTAATCCCTCACACTCCACGGCTTTCAATGACAAACTCAAGAATTACAGCTACAAATTTAACGACATAATGACACAGTTTTATATAATGACCTGCATATCAATACTGTAAATCTGGGAGAAGGTTATGGGAAACAATAACCACTGAGATACATGGGAGAAGGTTATGGGAAACAATAACCACTGAGATGCATGCAGCTGTGTTAAAATTTACAACTTTTAACAGTAATATGATATCTTACCCACAACATAGCTAAACAGAGTATCAACTTCTTGTAAATTCTAGATTTGGTTATAAAGGCACAGGTTCAAGGAGGGTTCTCATCACCAAACTCTTTGTTTCAACGCTGGAAACGCTGTAGCCATCTCGGTATTTGTAACCTTAATGGAAAGCTCTAGTAATGTCAAAAGTAATTTTCTTAGAAGAAATGGGCACACTGCTCTGGGGTTTGAACCCTTCACTACCGTTCAGTTTATATAGAGGTTTTACGCCCACGCAGGATACTCTTTTTTTGTTGGTTTCTCCAACACGTTCACTGTGATACCTTCCACATCCATTGAATTGTTGAAAAAATTAATTGTCAATTGCCCTTTGAATTGTTTTATTTTTATTTTATTTTTTTTATATGAGATTTACAGCAGATTTGTGTGACAAAATCACTGTGAATGGTAGGGATTATCAATAAATTAATTGTCACGTGCCCTTTCAAGCATGTACCAGGTGAAACATGCGCTTTCTCGACAAATATTTTACTAATTTTGTTCGGATTTGAATATTATTATTTTCGTCTAGATATGATGCAGTAGTACCCACACTTTGGTGAGTGTGCGTTTTATTCCTACATGATTAAATCGTGTAACTTATTTTAAAGAATTGTTATAGATTTATTGTCCAAGTACGGAGCACTTTTGTTAGTGGGGTTTTTTTATTTTTTCTAATTTAAAGAATTATTATAGATTTATTGTCCAAGTACGGAGCACTTGGGTTGGTGGGGTTTTTTATTTTTTATATTTTTTCTAAGAATCAGTATAGGTTTATTTTAATTTCAAATTTATAAAGTGTTTAAAAGATTAAATTTTTTGAAATGGCAATATAAAATTTGAAGAAATATTTACATTTCAAAAAATTTGATTTTCCAAACTTTTAAGTAATAATGGATATATATATATATATATATATAGAGTATAGAAGAATTATTTATCTTCTTTATTTTAATCAACAGGATAACAAAATATTACAACTACACAATGGAGAAATTGCAATTTTTCATTTATAATTTATATTTTTTAATCCAAAAATGGAATCCACTTTAAAACTCGGATTGTATAAACATCAAAACTTAAATTTATATTTCTAACAAAATTTGTTCTTGTTGTTGGATTTTGAATAAAATTATCCAAAATATATACCTAAAAAAAGAGACCAAAACTTAGAATAATTATTCTAAGTGAAAGGTAAGGTTCTAATCATAAGTATTTTTCTTTCTTCAATCACTACATAGTTGACATTGAAATATTCTAAATCAACTTTTCCTTTGCACATTGAAATATTTTGTTTATGTATTAGTTAGCATGAATACTCAAATAATATATATATATATATATATATATATATATATATAGATATTGTATGTGGTTCATCTGTGATTTGTACTAGGTAGTGGACTCAACGATTGAACCTGACCCCAAGAATGCCAAGAGAAATGAACCCTTGACCCCTCAACAAGAATGGTGCTTTAACTATATTCACTCACCCAATTAAGCTAACCCTCAGGGTGATGTATATATATTTTTATTATATTTGATATTGACATAAAAATTAATCCAACTAATTGTAAACTAAGAGATTATGGTTGAGAGAATCTCTCAACAATCTCTAACAACCCAACCCAAACCAACAAACCATTGATAATCATGTAAACATTAATCCTAACACCCTACCTTAATGCTTACATTACAAAGAACAATATTGAAGTCACATTAGCATATTTCACATTGATATTTTTGTCTCGATTTGTCTTTATTAGCACTTCAATCCATTCACGAATCTCATAGCCTTCGCTCTTTCTTTAACCACCAAATTTGAGCTACCATTTGATTCATTTAAGACACAACTACTTCTCACCATCGTTGATGTATTTGTAAGACCGACGATTCTTAACTAATATGAGAAATAATCTCGATACTGAATCACTCTATGGACATACTTACATCCTAGCAGTATGCATCGAAATACATAATTTAATTATATAGGTAAGCAATCTAGGTCCTAAGTGTATTCAGAATCCAGTCATACAATTTGACCCTTTTTGACATACACAAACTTACATACACACAAAGGTAACCTATAATTATTGATCTTGAAGCACCAAAGAACAATTAGGCCCATCAACATATAATACTCTGTAGACATAATCAAATTAGCGATACGTTCTCTTGACACCAAAGAACGTCGAGAACAACTAATTCAAATTATGTTACTCTGTTCTATATGATTGGTTCTTCATATTTCACAAAAAAACCTTAACTAAAAAGTGATAAAAAAACTTCTTAAAAAAGAAGGCAACAAATCCAAAGACAATAAAACCAATCAACTTCTCTCCTCCAAATAGAAGCTCTTTTCGTTGGCTTAGGTTTGATTCCCTTTGCATTCTACTTGAGAATCTCCAATTTTTCTCGGGCTAAATCTGACCACATGGGTAAGAAATCAAGCCTCAAGGGATTTTTGGTACCATGGAGGATGGCTCCCTAAATATCTGTAAAGGTCTCGACAAGTATTTAATGAGAGAAAACACTGCAAAATCTTCTCCAGATCAATGGGCTGGAAAATTTGCTTCTCCATAATTTGATCGAGAGCCCACACTTTGGGACACATGCTGTATGTTGAATCCACTGGACTTGACACGGTCAATATCCCCACACAATTATGAACAACCTGTGATTGGACATAGAAATGAACTAAACCACATCAAGATTATATACAAAGCAAGGGCGCACATGAACACTTTTTTGTTAAGGCTTCTATTGATCACTCACCACAAAGATTTGAGAGAGTTGACGAATTGGAGCTTGTCGAACGAGAGAAACAACAACAAATCCACTTTTTCATTCCCATCGTTGAGAAAAAAAACATCCCGTTAGACGTTGGAGAGCACGAAGAGCTTCTCCTTCCACACGAAAAAGATCTTGAAATGGGAGATGCTAGTGTTCATTCCTTCCATGAAAATGATGTATTGGTTCATTCCTTTAAACAATTGACCACACCCAACTATTATGTAGTCCCAATAATTGAATTCAACTAGCTTGTTTCTCGAGAGCCCTAAAGGACAATCGAAACTAACATGAAATGCACAAATAAGACCAGAAAACTATTGCAATTAGCTCACCAGATGTTATTCTTATGCGTGACAAATATAGCTCTGTCCCAATGGAAATCAACCGTAAACAAAACGGAGAATACCATTATATTAACTACATCTCCAGTAACAATACATATGTATTTTTCCACAAATTCTAACATGTTTGTAGAACAATTGATTTATATTAGAAGATAAGAAGTTGACTAGCACAACAAATGGAACGTGAAATTATGATTTTCGATTAATTGACAGAGCTAAATGGCTATGCTATAACAACAACTCTTTAAAGTTACATCATAGTCTCAAATCATCATCTCGTAATGCACAAGTCATGGTGCCCATCTTCCATGAGCTTTCCCCTTGAACTTTGTAATTGCATCGTGAGAAATGCATTGATCCTGTCATTTCTATGAAGCTCCCTACGACATTGTTTTCATCTTCATGTAGGTCACAATAAGACAATGATTCCTTCTTCAACTACGAAAAAATACACAGACACACGTAAATCTCAGTCATTAAACTAATCTGATCTTACACCCTATGGTAATCTATGTACAACGATTTAAAATTGCAGAATTGGCATGATCACAACCACTCTCTTGAGAGAGTCCATGCTGAACTAACTCTCATACTATGATAGCAAAAATAATTCCACACCAATTTTTTTAAAATAATTCCACACTATTTTTTTTTTCACTCATTCAATTACAAATATTACACACACATATGATTGGAACTAGATCCAACTAATTCTAAATTAGGAGATTATGATTGAGAGAATATCTCAACAATCTCCAACAACTTAATCCAAACCAACAAACCAATCTACATATACTTTAAAAATATGTTCGGTATCCATTGAATCAACTAAAAAATAATTGCCAATTTCCCTTTCTAGCATGTACTAGGTCAAACATGGCTTTCTAGAGAAAATTTTCACTAATTTTGTTTGGATTTGAATATCTAATATTTTCGTCTAAATATCATGTTGTCCAAGTACCGAGCACTTTGGTGAGTGTGGGTTTTATTTCTACATATTTAAAGCGTGTAATTTTTTATGTTTTTTATTTTTATTTTTTGAATTAAGTATAGATTTATTGTCTAGCACTTTGGTGAGTGTGGCACTTTGGTGAGTGTGGGTTTATTTCTATCTGTTTAAATCATGTAATTTTTTTTTAATATTTTTTTAAGAATTAGCATAGATTTATTTTAATTTCAAATTTATGAAGTATTTAAAAAATCAAATTCTTTGAAGTGTAAATGTAAAATTTGAAGAAATGTTTGCATTTCGAAAAATTTGATCCTCTAAATTTATAAGTTATATATATAAACTTTATGTTGAACATGGGAGAATTACATATCTTCTTTATTTTAAGCAACACAATAACAAAATATTAGGAATACAGAATGGTGAAATTGTATTTTTTCATTTTTAAATTATATTTTATAATGCACAAATGGAATTGAGTCCTAAACACTATGATTGTAAATGGCATAACTTAAATTTATATTTCTAACAAATTTTTATTGGATGTTGAACAAAGTTGATCAAAATATATACCTGAAAAAAAAAGGACCAAAACCTAGAATAATTATCATAAGTGAATTTAGTTTTTAAGCATAAGTTTTTTCTTTCTTCAATCACTTTATATAATATATATATAGTTGACATTGAAATATTTTCAATTACTTTTTTTTCTTTGCACATTGAAATATTTGATTATATTAAATTATTAAATTTCGATTTGTATTTTTTCTTTAATTTTACCTCTATATATATGAAGTTGATATGAAATATATTAGTTAACATGAATATTAAAATAATATATATGTGTGTGTGTGTGTGTGTGTGGTTCATTCATGATTTGTATTAGGAAGTTGCCTCAACCACATAGCTTGACCCCAAGAATACTGAGAGAATTGAACCCTTAACTTCTCAATAACAAAGGTTCTTTAACTACAGGGGCTCATTCAATTGAGGTAACCCTCAGAGTGATATATATTTGTTTTTTTTATTATATTTGGTATTGACTTAAAAGTTAATTTCACACCATAAATTATTTTTTTTCACTAATTTAATTACAAGTATGATACATATATATATATACTTGGAACTAGATCCAACTATTTATAAATTAGGTTATTATGGTTAAGAGAATATCTCAATGATATCTAACAACCCAATCCATCCCAACACACTAATTCTAATAATGTAAGCATTAAGCCTAACACCCTACCTTAATGCTTACATTCCAAAGATTACATTACAAAGAACAATATTGAAGTCACATTAACATATTTCACATTGATATTTTTGTCTAGACTGATCTTCATTATTAGTTCTATCCATTCTCGAATCTCATAGACTTCACTCTTTCTTTAACCACCAACTTTGAGCTACCACTTGATCCATTTAAGACACAACTGCTTCTGACCATCATTGATGTATTTGTAAGACTGGCAATTCTTAACTACCCCAACAAATAGCCTTGATATTGAATCACTCTATGGACATACTTGCATCCCAACTGTATGCATCGATATAGATACTTCTATTTATATAGGTAAGCAATCTAGATATTCACTGTATTCAAAAGTTAATGATAAAACTCAACACTTTTTGATATACACAAACTTACATACACAAAAAGATAACCTATAATTGTTGATATTGAAGCACCAAAGAAAAACAAGGTCCATCAACATATAACAAACTGTAGACATAATCAAATTATCTATATGTTCTCTTGGCACATAAGAATGGTGAGAAAAACTAATTCAAATTAAGTTACTCTAGTCTATATGATTGGTTCTTCATATTTCACAACCAAACTAAAAAGTGAGAAAACAAAATTCTTAACAAAGAAGGAAACAAATCCCATGACAGTAAAACCAATCAACTGCTCTCCTCCAATTATAAGCTCTTTTCGTTGGCTCAGGTTCAATTTTCTGTGTGTTCTACTTGAGAATCTCCAATTTTTTCCGAGCCAAATCTAATCACATGGGTAAGAAATCAGGCCTTGAGGGATTTTCGGTACCATAGAAGATGGCTCCCCAAATCTCTATAAAGGCCTTGACGAGAATTTAACGAGAGAAAACATTGCAAAAGCTTCTCCAAATCAATGGGATGGAAAATAGGCTTCTCCAAAAATTTAATCGAAAGCCCACGTTTTGGACACATGTTGTATGTTGAAACCACTAGACTTGGCACCACCAATATCCCCACACCACTATGAACAACTTGTGATTGGGTGTAGAAATGGCTAAACCGCATCAAGATTATATACAAAGAAAGGGTGCATGGGAACACTTTGTTGTCCAGGCTTTTGTTGATCACTCACCACCAAGATTTGAGTGAGGTGATGAAGTGGAGCTTGTCGAATATGAACAACTGCAACAAATCCACTTTATCATTTCCATTATTGAGAATGAAAACATCCTTCCAGACATTGGGGAGCATGAAGAGCCTCTCCTTCCAAATGAAAAAGCTCTTAAAATGGGAGATTGTAGTGTTCATTCCTTCCACAAAAAAAGGTATTGGGTTCATTCCTTTATACAATTGACCATACCCAATTATTATGTAGTCTCAACAATTGAATTCAACTAGCTTGTTTCCCGAGAGCCCTACATGACAATCCATACTGATTGAAATGCACAAATTAGACCAAAAGACTAATGCAATTCGCTCACCATATGTTTTTTTTTGTAAATAAGATAAAATATATTACTTGAGGAACTAACAGATTACAAAATTTGGGTTGTGTGGGAAAGAGAACCTGACACAAGACCCAATCAAAATACTAGTGATGGTCATAACATTGTCTTTTTTATAGTAAAAACATGACAAAAGAGGGATCTGAGTACAAAGGTGGAAACCGAGAGGTGCTCTCTTAACAACATTCTCAGAATTGAGAGTATAGAAGCAAAGAAAGGAGAAGAAAACCTTATCGCGGCCGACCATGCAAATTTTGTTTTCCTCTGCGACATAAAGCCTTTCACCTAGGAAGAAGAACATAAACAAAGGAAGAAGAACAGGGAAGGAAACCGATGACATCACTCCTGGTTGGTGGTGACCCGATCCTCATCCAGATGAATGGGAGTCTCCTAAGAGCTTCCCTCCTACTGCACGGTGGTGATCTGTCGACTCACGGAGGCCCCAGCATGCTCTTTATTGATGCTCAAGGATCCTTCAGCAGTTGAATGGACCTTTGCTGTCAACTGCTTCTTGATGAAAGTATAATTCTAAGCGTCCCGAGTGATGAATCTGTAGTGGTGGATGGCTTCTACATACATTACAAACTTATCAGTGAGCTGATCAATATTTGTTTCCAGAGCCTTGGTGCGCTCCTCTTGTTCCTACATTGCAAGCCCCATGATGGTCTTAACTTTCCACCATGTTTCGATATTACGCACGTAGAGGTTTTCATGCACTCGAGTGAAAGAAAGGTCCAGAATCCAAGCAAATTCGGCTTCAACCTCCTCAGTGGTGACCTCTCTACGGAGAACATTTTCTTGGGCTTCTAAATCTGAAATTCGCTACTGAGTTTCCAGATTAACTGCCACCGCATAGCACAAAGCTTCACACCTAGCAGATGTCTTTGCGCAAGTGGTAAGGGTCGGGCCCAAGGACTGTTAGTGGGAGGCTGCGCGACTGCGCACACCTCCCCAACTTGGACCAAGGGTGGAGCAATTCTTCCGGGCCATGAGAGAAGAAGAAGGACTGGAGAGTGGGGGGAACGAGAGAGCGAGGGACCCACTGATAGGGGAAAAGGCAGAGAGAAGAATGAGGGGGAGAAGGGGGAGGGGTAAATTTATAGAAGTCAGGAGAAGGAGGAAGGCCAGAATGAGGGAAAGGGAGCGGGAAGGGGAAGCATGCGAGGGGTGGTGGAGGAATGAAAAAGCAGAGAGGATGTGACTGAGAGGCAGCGATTACACAAGGGAGAGGGGAGGTGGCATCGCGGGCTTTAGAATCAGGCGTGCCAAGGATGAGTCTGTACTCAAGCGTCATCCACTTGTCCTTCCAACTGAGAAGAGAATTGACTTTGAAATGATGAAAGGTACGCGAATAATTATTGTTCGGTAGAGTAGTTATCTTCATCATTGATTGATGCGCATTCCTGACAGAGTTCCCTTTCCTCCAATTCATGCCACGTTCAAGACTTCAGGTGTAGGGTATGAGTCGTACCCTCATTTGGCAGTCTGTCCACGAGTTTATTTCCCTTCCTTCTAAGTGATAAAAGTGGAGGCCTACCATGTTGTCAATTCCCTGCTTGATCTGTTGTATTATTTTGTTTAGGCACCATTTTTCTGAGAAATTTTCCACCTCGATACCCTGCTGAAGTTTTTTGTCAATTTGGGTGGCCAATGTGGAATCTCCTTTAACTATCAGAGGACTGAGGTTTAGGTCATGCACTATGGTGATGCCATGTTCTAGGGCATGAAGTTCTGCAGAATTGTTTGTGGCTGAACCTATATTTCCCTCATAAATCCATATTATCTCTCCTTTAGAGTTTCTGAAGACTCCTCTAAAACCGGTTGGGCCTGGATTCCCTTTAGCTGCGCCATCATAGTTGAGCTTGAAGGTTCCCTACTCTGGCGGCCACCAAGTGTTATGTTTATTTTCATGCTTGGGGAGGGGAGTGACTTTGCAGACCTTTATTTGAAGGAGGTCCAACATTGAGAGAATTCTCACTTCGAAGAAGGTGGGAGGGCCTTTAATAGTCTGAGTGGGTAGAGAGGTCACTGTTTCCTGGAGCGTGCTTTTGATCTTCGAGATAATGAATTCCCCCTGGATGGAGAGGCCACAAAAGATTCTTGCGTTGCGTTCCTTCCACAGATCCTTGCAGATCAGACCAGGAATTAAATTCCATGCACGGTTAACCAGAGGATGTGGGAAAAGACTGTTCTCCAATTCGTAATGGTACTTTGAATAGATGAGGGGTCCTAATCAGAGCTTTTAAAGACCAAATCCAATTCCATAAATTGGATGTGAAAGGGCATACATTTAACAAATGATTGGGGGTTTCTTCTTCTTGCTAGAAGAGGGGGCATCTCGAAGGGCCAATAAAAACTTTTCTTCTTAGATTTTCCCATGTTAAAAATTTTTTGTGCATTACTAACCATAGAAAGATAGAAAATATCGACCAGTGCTTCTTGTCCCAGATTGCATTCCACTTCGGATCTAGTTGGAGTTGATCATGCTTTTCTATGTATCTGTAGGCTTCTCTTAATATGAAGTGTCTAGTTGAGATCCACCCCCCCCCCCCATCTGAGTTTATCCTCAACAGAGTCAAGGAGGATATGTCTTTTTTGTAATTTTGAAGAGAGGTCCGAATAGGTTTGGGGGTTCATATGGGGAGTCCATTCCGCTTGTTTAATCCAATTTCTCCATCTGTCATTTTCTTCACTTTTTCCCCAGTACTGGTTGACTTTGATCTTCCCTCTATTTTACATTTCAGACTTGATTTGGTGATAATTATCTTGGTCAAGTTTCGACCTTTGTTTCCCGGAATCCTCGCAGAAAAGAGCCTTGTTCCCACTGCCTATTTCCCAGAAACTATGTCTTTGAATGATGTCACTGTTCTCCCAAGCTTGATTCCAGATGACTAAACCTTTGATTTTTCCACTGAGCCTGATGATTTGCTCTTGTGTTAAGGAGGGGGTGTACTTTGCTTTCCAAATGATTCCCCAAGGGGAGTTGGGGGTTGTAATCCATCTCAATAAGTTTTTGGCTCCGAGGGCCTTTCCCAGGAGGTCTATGTCTCTAAGACTGAGGCCACCATATTTTTTGGGCTTGCAGATTTTTTCCCATGCTACCAGAGCCCATTTTTGTTTGACCTCTGCACCTCTCCATAAGAAGTTCCTCTGAAGGTTTCTAATTTTTTTTTAAATCACCTTTGGGGCGGCCAGAGCCAAGTACAAGTAAATCGGGATGGCCTGTAGGACATATTTAACCAGGATAACATGACCAACTAAATTGAGAGATCTGAAGGTCCAATTGATAATTCTTTTCCCCATTTTGTTAATGATGTTGTCCCAAGTGGCCCGGGAGAGAGGCCTATCTGTAAGGGGAACACCAAGGTAAGTGGAGGGGAGAGTACTAATGGGAATAACCAGGAGTCTGGTGAAGTTCCTACAAATGGGCAGTTGAGTGTTAAAGAAGAACAACATGGATTTTAGGGGCTTGATGGAAGTACGAGAAGCAACAAAGAAGTCTGTCAAGATGGACATGAAAGAGGTGGCCTCTTTGATAGATGGGAGGCCCATGAGAAGGGTATCATCCAAAAATTGTTAGTGAGTTGCAGGTGGGGTCAAGGCATGGTTCTAGAGACCGGAGAGCTTATTTTCATGCAGGGCAGCAAAGATAGAGTGACTTAGCCCTTCCGCCATTATAACAAATAGGAAGGGAGAGAATGGATTCCCTTGCCTGATACCCCTTGAAGGATTGAAGGGTTGCGAAGGTGATCCATTCAAGAGGATGGAGAAGAAAGCTCCTGACACCACAGCCATGATCCACTTTATGCTTTCTTTGTGGAACCCAAACACATCCAAGACTTATCTCATATAGTTCTAGCTAATTTTGTCAAAGGCTTTGGACATGCCTAGCTGAATCATCATACTAGCTTTTTTTTGGGATTTGAGAGAATGAATAAGCTCATGAGAGAGTATGATACTATCCATGATTTGTCTTCCTTCCTGTTATGAATAAGTTGGTATCTACGGATAAATATTAATTCCCTAGATAAGTAGCCATATCTAGAACAACAACTTAAAGCACTTCAACCTTTTTCTATAAACAATAGATAAGACAAAGAGAATGAGAGGACCTACTTGTACTTTCAATTTCCTCTTGTCTCCTTTGTATTGTTCCTGTCACTCCTTCCCGTACTTAACATGCTTCAGAAGTACTTGTAAACATCAACAGAAGACAAAGAACCAATCAAAGCAAAAGGTCTATTGATTACAAGTAAATGGAATCAGATACATCCACACATACAAGCATCATATATCAAGATAAGCATATGGAAAAAGGTGCAAATACTTTATCGAACAGAAGGATGAATAACAACCATGAAGCCTAATTTGAAGTCACTCCTCCAGCTTTGGTTCCATCCACATCACATTATAAGCATGACAATCCAACAGCATAATGCCACTTACAATAGTCTCAATTCTCAAACTAACATTATCTCCTTACAATAATCAAAGTCCAGCCCTTGATCACTTAGATGAGTGTTCAATTTATAGGAGGATGAAGGAGGTTATGTCATAAATGGGGGTATTGAATGGTCTTCCATACTTAGAATGAGTTCCATGGAGGAAGGGATGAGAGGATGGGATGCATCTTAACTCATTCCTGATCCATTCTCGAGCTCATAGGAGTTGATAAGTGAGGGAAACTTCTAGATGACTCCAAAAGATAAGAATATTCCCCAAACCCTATGTGAATTTCGCTCAATATTGCCTAGCGCAGGTGAAAGAGGGCCTAAGTGCTCTGCAGAGAACCTTGGCATGGACTCAACTGCTTTGCAGCGCACCTTCACATGGGCCTACCTCCACTGGTCCCTTTAGATGTCATTTAAGGATGTCTTCAAGTCATGACACTATCTCGGAAGGAGGCATTCAAAAGGGTGACTTGTTTAGGGCATGTAGCAACTGAAATTAGGGTTTGATGAGCCCTAAAACACTGATCTGGATGACAGGAGTGATATGCCCAAATGGATTTGTAACACTTCCACATAGCCAGACTATTGGTGGGAGATGAGGAGAGGGAGGATGACTTTAATTTGATTGGAAAGAATTTTGGAGAGTATTTTGTATATGACATTACAGAGGGCAATGGGCATACATTTGTTTGGGGAATCTGCAGAGATACCCTTGGGCATCAGAGTCATTAAAGTAGAGTTAAGGGATTTAAGGACAGACTTTTGAATTCAATGGTGAACCCATCCAAACCTGGAGCTTTGCCATTGGGCATTCCCATGACCACATCTTCCACTTCCTGGAGGGAGAATTTCCTTAGGAGCATTTTGTTATGGTCCTCCATGAGGATTTTGGGGATATTCTTGGTGATCTTTTTGATGTCCTGATCCTGATTATTCCTTGGCTCTTTAAGAAGAGATTTGATGTTAGCCTCACTCTCTTAAAAACAATTATAAATCCAAATAAAATAATTAATTAAATTAAATCATGAGAGTTAGTTGCTCAAACTAGGGAGTTTAGTTAGGAGGAGAGGTTCTCTCCAACTAGTTCTCCTAAGTTAGTGTGTAGTTGAGAAATTATCTCAACCAAAGGTGTCTAAGGTAGCACGCACTATCTTGAGACACTGTCTCTCATCTATTTATTTGTAACACTACATTCAATTATTTTAATGAGAGAGAATCCCTAAGGAAGCCATGAGGCTAAAGCCTTTTCTGCCAATATTTTGTGTCTGGTTTATTATGTGTTGTTTATATATTTGTCTGAGTTAATTTCATTTTTCAATATGTGGTATCAGAGCTAATGGTTTGCTCTTTGGGAGCGAGAGAGCATTGATGACAAAATTTTATGAAATTAGATCAGGGTCCATCTCATTCAAATACTTCAATGCATGAATTGAATTGGTTTGGTGGGAAATCAACGTTGTGTACGAGACTACATCTGGTCGGCATCCTCGCTTCGACATTTGTTGAAGAAGCTTGAGGGTAGCATCCATCCTATTGTTCTTGTAGAGAGCTTTGAGAGGAATGTTGTAGGTATATACATTGGGTTGAACGACCTCCTTCGTCATGTTATTGTAGACTGATGAGATCATCTTAAAGCAATTATGGGCAAGAAGATCATCCAATACATGGTTGTAAACTCTCACAGAGACCTTGCAGTCGAAATCCAACATTATGTACATGGTTTTCAGGGCTTGCTAAGATATTCCTGCTCTCCCATATGCCTTTATTATGTCGATGAATAAATCTTCACTGCTGCTCTGGCCTTCTATTTTCGTCCTGTGCAGGAGGTGTTCTACTTTACCTACTTTTTTTTCACAAGCGAATTTATGAATAATCAACCCAACATTCTCGCGTTTTAACTTGCTTGGCAAATTGAAATTGCAATTTCCTCGTGTAAAAACACCCTTTAGCACACCCATTCTTCTCATTCTTTCTTCTGTCCTTGCTTCTTCCGTCCCTGGAATAAAAGTCTAATCCTGTAGTAAACGAAAACACACTACAATACAACAAAAGTTGGCAAGGGGGTCCTGGGTTCTGAAGATTGCGGAGGCCTGCATTAAAATCAAATTTGGAGATATGAAGAAGAAGCGTGGACTCTTTCCTGGTGATGAATTATGAATTTTCTGATCAATGTCAGTGTTAACATTCTTGTGTGTAGGAACCTATAAGAGGCAGAGCTTTGTGTCATAAAAACGTATTTAAGAAATATCAATACAATTTTCTCTACAAACAGATTGTCTGCAGAAAACTGGAGAAAATTCGTGGATCCTGAGAACAGATCCATGCTTTCCCACATTGTGGAGGTGGACACCGTGAATGGAACCCTTGACCTGTGCCAAATGTGAGATTAGATAACTGGGGTTTCTGTGCAAGAATCGAAAGGGAAACAGATTTGGTTTTGTTCTGATGTTTAGATGGGATGGATGTGTCAGCTAAGACCTTGGCATCCTCGTGCTCCTGTTGTCTTGACTGAGAGAGTATTGCAGCCAATGCCTGTTTTCGGTCAACCTCTTTTCTGGCTTCTATGTTCAACATTCTGGCATCTACACCAATCTAAGGTATATGCAATTCTACAAATAATTCATAGATCTGGTTAATCAATGATTTGGTAGGTTTGAAATCTGTGAGTGTATTATTGGCTGTGTTAAATTCGTTGAAAGTTTCTTAGTGAATGATGTGTGACTTATGTATTAGTCTGAGTCAATCGGTTTTATTGGAAGCGTTAATGTTCGGCTTCGCAAGGGGAAAGAGTTTAGATATTTGTGATAACTATGAAGGGATTCGAGGTTTGAAAGTTTTTATGTGGGAGTTATAAGAGCACAACCATTACTATTGCAATACCTCCTACTTTCATATGTTTAACGAATTGTGTAGAGAAGTTTTATTGCATAATTCAGGTTGAAGATTTGTGCATCAATGAGCTAAGGAGGTTGAGTCAGTTTTTTGAAGACATTTTTCTTTCAAAAAGTTCTAGAATTCTGATTCCATGAAGATGTTGTGAAGCTGAGAGATTATGTACTCCAAAGTTTAATAAAGATATCATTTTTGTGGTGATTGTGTCCTAGATCCGCCCGAAATTGAATAAGGGGATCTTAGGTACATGAAGAGTGTGTTGATGATGGTGCATGCTTCATGTTGTTGCTTTTTGATTTGTGTCTAGTTTTGACACATAAATGATCTCATTTAACACACATAAAGTTCAATGCAAGCAAGCACAACACTTGTAACGAAATAGCTACAAGGAAGGATAATTAAACTCAACCCATGCATTTGCGTCACTACAACAAATAATCAAAGTTTTCAACATTGACATTCTACCTCAACAAACAAATTCACTCAATAAAATCAAGTTCATGAATCTGCAAACTCCAACATTTCAAAGCAAAATCTACATCACTACAATCAAGTTAATGAATCTGTAAACTTCAACGTTTCAGAGCATAGTCTACATCAACATTATTGAACTTGTAATCAAACTCAAATTACATTGAATTGTAAGGGTGCATTCTCAATTGAAACTGACACCCAAGTCTTGAATTGAGTCAAATTGAATTCATTGCAGTGAGTCATTAAATCATAAAGCATTTTTTGGGTGCATTTTCGAACAGTGTTCGACACCCTTCCTTTAAGTAGAATCAAGTGAATGCACGAATTTTAACTCCAAAGCAAAGAAGCAACAAGTTCACATCTCCTACAAGCAAGTGTGAGTATTCATTCAAGCAATTTGCGTCAAAACAGTACAAAGTTCAAACCTTCAAGCGAGCTAGAGTGAAGTTCATTACAGCAACCATCAAAGCAACCAAACAAGTTCAACTCTAACACCAATCAAGCAAGTTGAGATCGACATCAAACGAGCATGGCTATTCCTTCAAGTGAGCGTGAAGTCATCAAGTATGGCAAGTGAGCATTCACAAAAACACGATCTTCATCAAGCGAGCGTGAATTCCAGAGAAGTTCTACAACTCTAGCAAGTGCAATAAGCAAAAAATCGAGCGAGCGTTCCATTCAAGTCCCATAGCAAGCGAGCCTATCATGCAAGTAACAAAATCAAGTGAAACAATTCACAGCATGACATCTATGACAAGAGAGCCTGATTTCAAGTGAGCAAGTTCGGATGGCACAACATATTCAGTTGTTAAACATTCTTCATAGTTTGATCATCTCCAGTGATGGAGACATGGTGCACATCAACAAAGAAACTCTTGCTGATCTTTTACGGCATCTACGACAAACACATGAAACCATTGAGTTTCTTCAACTTGAGTCGCAACTTCAAAGGAATGAATTGCAAGAAAAGAGTGATACTTTCAAGTCTTTGAACCATCTAGATGATAATTCATTCATCCCAACAACTTCAAGTGTCGAAGTTGTTCCAGTTCAAATTTCTTCCAAACCCATCATCAAGCCCTAGGAAGAAATTCAAAATAACAAGAATTGACGAGGCTTAGGATATGTCACTGATGACACCAACTTACATATCCCAGATTATTCCAAGCCAATTAAGTTCGTCAGTGCAGGTTTTCTTGCACAACCCACCTCAGCGGAATCTGAGAAAGTTGCAGACGAATAGAATTGCATGCAACCCGAAGTTGAAGTCCAACCGAAATGTTCTCATTGTCAAAGAACCAGTCATATGGAAGATTAGTGTTTTGATCTCCATTCTTGTCGCCATTGTGGCAAGCCCAATCATTCCTCGGAAAAATGTCGCAACCAAAAAAAATCAACCAGATTGAAGATACATTATGAATGGATCGATCCTTGGGAATGGTCATCCACAGTCAAAAGATTGTCTTAGTTCTACAACCGACTACAATCACACATAGTGCAGCCAACAGTGAATCGATGATGGTACTCTCATGCAGTTTAACAAGGGGGTACAACAGTGAAACTCTCCTACACCTGAAGGGGGGAGTTCATATATATTTTGGAGAAGATTGTCTCTCCTTTCAGCTGATAAAGTGGGGAAAATGTTAATGAAATTGACAAGTGGTTGTCAGACTGAAAGTCTTGACAACATCAGCGAAGCAGCCAGTGGGCATCTTCATCAGCCAGTGGGCATTTTTCTTCAGCAGTGAGCATAAGCAAATTTGCCAGTGGGCGATCAACAACAAAAGCAACAGTGAGCAGCTTTCATCATAGCAAAAGTAACATTGAGTTGTTTTTCAACATCTTCAGCCAGTGGGCGATCATCATCAGCAAATACGCCAGTGGGCGTTCATCAAATTGTGTCAGTGGACACCGGATGTTGTTTTCAAGCAAAGGATAGTTGGATCCTTTTATAGCTTGGCACGTGATGGAGTTGTCAAGCGACATTCAGAGATGAATCAAGCATGCAGCTGATTCATGTTCTCTTCAGATTTGAGTTTTTCCAGCATCCAGCATTGGCGGTTTTTTCAGGCAGTGTTTTTTGAGGAGCAACTTGAGAACTTGGCAGATGGTTCCTTGTTCTTTTTGGATTTATCATTGAGGGGGGGAATGTTAGCCTCACTCTCTTAAAAACAATTATAAATCCAAATAAAATAATTAATTAAATTAAATCATGAGAGTTAGTTCCTCAAACTAGGGAGTTTAGTTAGGAGGAGAGATTCTCTCCAACTAGTTCTCCTAAGTTAGTGTGTAGTTGAGAAATTATCTCAACCAAAGGTGTCTAAGATAGCATGCACTATCTTGAGAAACTGTCTCTCATCTATTTATTTGTAACACTACATTCAATTATTTAATGAGAGAGAATACCTGAGGAAGCCATGAGGCTTAAGCCTTTTCCGCCAATATTTTGTGTCTGGTTTATTATTTGTTGTTTATATATTTGTGTGAGTTAATTTCATTTATCAATATTTGAAATAATGGTTGAGCTCTGTTTCGAAATCCTCTTTAGAGTGAATGAGATGACCTTCTTGATTATTTAGAGCCAGAATTATGTTGTTCCTCCTGTGCTGTATCATTGTTTTATGGAAAAAGGCTGTGTTCCTTTCCCCACATTTTAACCAATTTATTCTAGATTTTTGTTGCCACAACTTTAGTTCCTGAATGGCTCTTTTTCCTAGCTTTGTTGTAGTCATTGTTCCTCTTGCTTACTATTCTCCATTAGCCCTTCTTCAATTATATTTTGTTGGAGAAGTTCCAATTAGTGTTCCAAGTTTTTTTATCCGTGATGATGTTGCCAAATGTTTCTCTGTTCCATTTTTTGACTTCCTCTTTGATGTGTTTTAAATTTTGTTGGAAAGTATACATTTTGTTTCTAGTTCTGCTATGAGAATAAGTCCACCATTGTTTCATTTTTTTCTGTGAAATCCTGGTGTTCCAACCAGAAGGCCTCGAATCTAAAAGGCTTATTTTCTGGACCAATGGAATTTGAATCTTGAGAGAGATAGGCCAGTGATCAGAGCCTACTTGCGGAAGTATTCTCGCCTCCATTTCCTAAGAGGTAAGATAAGTTTCCTCGGATAGAAGGAAGCGGTCTAAACAAGAGAATATTTAATGGTTTCCTCCTCTTCTATTATTCCAGGTGAATAAGCCATTACTAGTGGGGATGCTGATGAGGTTGAGGTTTTCAATGGTGGTAAGGAAAGTCTCAAAGTGCTTATCTAAGTTTCAGATTCCTCCTTTATTTTCAGATAAGTTTGTTATCATATTAAAATCACCAGCTATGATTTTGAGAGGGTGGTGCAAAGGGTCAAGGAGATTGGATATGTTTTGGAGAACTTTGATACGATCTACCACCTTGTGCAGGGCATAAATATTAGTTATGCAAATGGTCTCGTTGGTGCCTATGATTCTTAGGATCACTGTTATGGAATGGTGGGTGGCCAGAGAGGAAATAAGGTTGAATTTAGAGTTTTTCAAAAATGTCATTATGCCCCCTGTCGTACCTGTAGCTGTATTAGCCAAGGAGCTGTAAGGCTTGAAGCACGAGTTGAGAAGGAGGGGAGGGTGAGTCGAATCAAGTTTAGTTTCTTAAATTAGAAGGATGTTGGGATGATCAGACATGATTTTGATTTTTAAGATACGTTTCTTCCGAGGACTGTTAAGTCCCCTAATATTCCAAGAGATGCAATTCATTGACATGGAGATGGGTATAGAGCGAGAGCCTTTAACTTTCCTTCATTGATTAGCTTGGCACCCAGTTCTTAAAGGAGCTTACTAGTGGTCTTTCATCCTCGCTTTCTGCTTGAGCCTTTGAGGTTGAGTCCTTCTACTCGAATATTGGCTAATATGCCTTTTGAAACTGTGCTTTCTTGTACTGGATAGTGAGATTTGAGTTTTAATTCTTCCTGGAGGAGATAAGCTCCTTCGATTTTTTGTAAATGTTGTTCTGATATGGTATTTATTCCTTTTTGTTTCCATTCCTATGCAATTGTGGCAAGGTCTACCCCCTCTAGAGCTTCCTCTATTGCATTTTCCTCTAGTGTTTCCTCTATTTTTACTTGCTGCATTTTTGTATCCTCTTGCGCCTACTCCTTTCCTCTGTTGGTATTACATGTATCCCTTTCATCATGTTCACTGTCTACTGGGTTCATTTCTTCCTCTCTTGCTTCATCTACTATCAATTCGTTAGGATCCATTTGCTCTTGGGTAGTTTTCAGTACCTTGAACTGATTCTGGCTTGCTTCTTTAGATAGGTTCTTCTTGGGGATAACTATTTTCCTGTTATTCTTGGTCGTGGAGATGAATTTAGTGATTCCTTCATTGTATTTTTGTTTATTTGCTTGCTCTTGCTTTTGAGGGGTTTTATTCATGGGACAGTCTTGGAAAAGGTGCCCATGCTCATGACACTTTCTGCATCGGAAGGGAATATATTCATAATCTATATTTTGAAGCCAAAATTCATCCCTGAAGATTAATTTTGATTGATTCTGGTAGGGCACCAGAGACGTCTATATATACGCATATTCAGGCGTAGGAAACATAGTGACTCGTTCTGGTGCCTTCAGACATTTTGATGTACTCCCCCAGCTAGTCTCCTATTCCTTTTAAGACTGAATGAGCCCAATAATCAGTTGGTAAGGAGTAGAGGCGTACACAGACTGGAACCCTAGTAAAATCCTCTTTTTCCGGTGTGAAGTTCTCCATCCAAAATCTCATGTATAAACTGGGTAAATTGTAGAAATAGGGTCCTCCTCCAAAAATTCTGTCTCTATCTTATAGGAGGTCAAATATGATTGTGAAAATTCCTTTGGAGCCCAACTGAACTTTGATCTCCCCTTTGGGTTTCCATTTGCTCTAAATCCACTAGTTTAGGGCTTTTTTAGTTGGACACATTCCCATGAACTTGCATATAACTTGTTGTTCTTGCATTTATTCTCTATATTCAGATACCCCGGGGCCCTGGATTTCTAGTTCTGGGATTTTCTTGGCTTTGGGGTTACAATTATTCTCAGTCCTTTTCCCCTGATCCTGCGTTGCTCCTAATATTTTGAAGGATTGATGCTAATAGGGAAGGGCAAGTCTGCGACCTTGCCCTTGTCTGGCCGAGTATCATTGCTTAACCTTTCACTATGTCTTCGTTCCTTTTTGGTAGCTTGTTTTTCTCATGTTTTGTTGTGGATGAGTAGTTTCTTCTTTGTTAGAGCTTCCTCCTGGTGGCGTATAGAAGGTAGAGCTGGAGGCAAACTTTGTGAAGAATGAAGCATGGTCTGGCGACTGACCAGAGACCATATCCTTGAAGGAGTGGGCACCGGGATGCTATTGCGGATCCGCCATTGCTGACAAGGCCCCAAAGGCCAGACCTAAAAGCACCAAGGGGAGGTCCACAAAAATAAATATGTATATGTATATGGTCCCAATAGTGAAGTGCTTTAATGCACGAGGGCTTCACTGGGCGAGCAATATCATAACACATCGGTTCACATTAGGGGTTATATATTAACGAAAAATTGAAATAATATAATGGGGGATATATAGGGGGTAAAGGGTTTTTATGTTGGCAAATATAAAAAATGGAGCTCAAAGTTAATGAAAAAATATAAAAAGATATAAAAAATGTTAATAAAAAAATGGATACCTACAATATCTAGTGAAAGTAGGGGTTTTTTAAATTGGGAAGTTGTATTGGGTTCATATTGGTAGGGGGTTAAATAATGTGATTTTTAGAGGGATTTTCCAATATGTAGTCAAATTAAGGGTATTGTTTAATATACCACAAATGCACGTGATATGTCAGAGGTTCATTAAGTGAATCCCCCATGCTTCAATGTGGAGAACTCAACCAATTGAGCTAATTCTTAGGGCTAAAAGGAGATGTTTTTAAATTGTTGGACATTATATATATACATATTGATATAAATATTTTATTTTTTTAATATTAAAATTTTCTTAATTTAAAAAAAAAGAAGGTACTTTTTGAAAATAAGTGTAATATGCAACATCCTTGATTATTACCTGCCTCTTATGCAACAAGTAATTAGCTAATACATTTAATTTTTTCTAAATTTTATTGGAATCATAAGTTTGAGTTGTGAATGTGTGCAATTCTAGTGACCCATAAGTTTTAAACAACAAAAAATCAAGATTTGATAAAAAATTATATGACCAACTTTTTCAAAAAAAAAGTTCCAAAATATATAATATTTATAGTGAATCATTTTCTAATGGGTTTTAAATAACCAAAAAACAAAATTTGGCTAAAAGTATGACTAGATTTTAGAAAAAAAGAAAAACTCAAAATGTATAATAGCTAAATTGAGTCATATCCTTAATATCAAGGCATTGAAAGATTAGCTTTCAAAAATATTGTTTTTAACCATTTTAAAACTAGTTGATAACTATTTTTACAATTGAAATTATTATAACATTTTTTAATTTCAAAGTAAATAACATATTTGGATTTGAGAGATTGTTTTGCAATATTAATCCATATAATGATGTCAATATGAGTTATGTCAACTATACACTTTTTTAAAATGAACTTTCATGTGACTTTTATCTTATACGTTTCCTCACTAAAGATTTTTTTTTTATATTTTAATTTTATATATTCTTGACCTTGGAAGCTTATATGTTATGTATATTGATGTAGTTTATTTTTGTTTGTAAGTTTGGTAGGACTATATCTTCATCATGTTCAACTTCTCACCGTGATTGGGGGGATAGCACAAGTTTTGAACCCAAGACTTCTGGTTCAGTCACACTTCATTTCCATGGCCATTGCCAATTGAACTATCCCAAGCAAACATATTGATAGTATTTTAAATAAAGAATATGATTTATTTTTTTCTTTTGTTAAAATTTGTAATTGATTAGGATTCTAATTAACCTAAATCATTTTGAAATTATTAAAAAGAATATTTTAAATTGTATTTTTACATATTTATATTTTTGTAAATTATAACTTCAAGAATGTGAAATTAAAATCCAAATAAATTTATCATAACAAACTAAAAATAACTAAATTCTAAAAATAAATAAATTCAAATTCTAAAAATAAATAAATTCTTATTATTATTTTTAACATGTTACTATAATTCTTAACTTTAATTAGTTAAAAAATAAAATAAAAAATATAATAACATAAAAGTTATATATATATAGATATATATATACATAATAATAATAATAATAATAATAATAATAATAATAATAATAATAATAAAATTTAAATTATTAGTAAAATACCGTGAACACAATCACAAACAATTGATCATGTTTACCCTTCTACTCATCATAAAAATATCTTTTCCACAAACGATGCAGAGTGCAGCTCACTTTTTGATTAATAAAGAACACAAGTTTTTAAACATTTATGTCACATCTATGGAAATAAAGAACCTAAAACATATAGAATATTTGAACATTTTGGTGGAGAGTGCAGCTCACTTTTTGAGTAATAAAGAACACAAGTTTTTAAACATTTATGTCACATCTATGGAAATAAAGAACCTAAAAACATATAGAATATTTGAACATTTTGGTGGCCACGACCACACAAAAAGGCAATGTTATAGCGATAAATTTACGTTGTAGTCTAATTAGTTTGTGAATTTGTTTTGAAAATCACTGAAATTTTGGTACGATTTTGATAAAATATGGTAGGGATTTTTGTAAATCCAGGTTATAGCTGTCAAAATTCAAGATTTGGGTGCACCAGAAGTTTTTGATAGTGCTGAATCTATTTCCACCATCAAAAACATAATTCAAACACTGGTACTGTGAGAATTTTTGAATTTTTTTTGGCCGGATTCATACCACTTTTACGAGTCTAAATCATGGATTAGTTAGTCAACTGAATGTATTGACGCGAATGCACTAAGCCTTCAGTCTGTTGGCTACCAATAGTGCCATGGTTGCATTTTTTTCCATCGTGCATTACTTCTGAGTACTTCACCTAGTGTATTACAATCGTATTCATGTAGCCTTGTTTATTTAAAGATATGTTGTGATTTAAAATTACTGCGTGATATTATTTAATTGCAACCATTTTTAGGCCGATAGGCCTTTCTTTTGAATCAGGACACCTCTCATTTTTGTCTACCCTTCTCCTCTCTACTTAAATCTGTGTAGAGGTCTTTGTGCTCACCCTCCTCCTCTCCAATTAACAACTGTGCACCAATATTTTTACGTCGAATTACATGCACCATATTAATGCCATAGTTCCAGGGCATATTTCTTCATTAAATGCACCTCTAGTCTGAACTTCCGATACACATGCATTTTCCAGTCACAACATTTATGGAAGGGTATGGTTTCTTAATTCCTCTTCATGGTCACTAAACCATTGATACACCTATTGCTTCCAGTCACAACATTTCTGGAAGAGTGGCTCCAACACTATGCCAACATGCGAACTAGTTTTATGATACATGATGAATTGTCTGTCGATTTTTACAGTAAGCCAAACTAATTTAGTACACTCCTGGCTAATTTTGTGAATGATCCAATTTCCATTGGAGCATTTCATGCTACTCAGAAAGGAATTCTGGTTGTATCCTATGTGGGAAACGACGAACCTGATTCTCAAACTGTCGTAAATACTAAGCCATGTATTTTTATGGTTGGAGCGACCTCAATCGATCGAAAATTCTTGTCAAACATTGTGTTACACAACTATAAGATTATTGAGGAAAGAATAGGAGACAACAAACCCGAGAGTATTAGTACTTTCAATTGTTCACAGGAATTAGTACTTTCAATTGTTCAACATTTTTCTAATAGATTCGGCCAATATTCAAGGGCATGCCCTGTTTTTACAGAGATAACAATGAGAATTTCATGCTGGTTGCTAATGGTATTAAAGACTATTTAATAAAGAAGTTGATTAAACCTGCAATAAAATGCAGTTTTGTGTCCATTTCGCAAATTGGGGCAACAATTTTGGAAATCAAATAGATGTAGATAGGTTCTATAACTAACATTTTGTAAAATGCATATAAATTTTTTAACATTTTTCATGATGTCTAGACCTATTACTTTGGGAATCTTTGTAAAAAGATTTGTACTATGCATTTAGGGTAAGGGAATCACATCTTTAAATCTCATACAGTCGGACATGCACCCGCTTGTGTATGTAGGAAGCAATTCTGACAAGTCCAGTGATCCAATAGTTGCAAGGTAAATTACATTGATTTTCCAACACAAATTTGTCTTAGGGACATTAAACCATACAATGTAGGAAATTTTATAATCATATTTTTCATGAGGGGAAATTTTAAGGATGGTATGCTGCCATAATTGTCTTCTAGAATCCTTAGACGCAAGAAAAGAGAAAGGAAAGGTTGTACTCTGTATTGCAAATGCCACAACTACTTCGAAGCAAATAATGAAAATAACATTCCGGGACGCTGGAGGCATAGGCATGATTTTTGTGGATTATTTACATATATTTGAAGCAGAGGTCTCTAGTACCTTGCAGCTACTACCGTAAGTACATTGTTTGCAACAAAGATATTTTCTTACATAAACTCGACCAGGTGCGTAAGTGCATTGTTTGCAACAAAGATATTTTCTTACATAAACTCGACCAGGTGCGTTTAATCCTATTCTCTGTCACATGTTTATATTGATGAATTATTCATTTGGATAGTTGATTACAATGTGGCTATTTATAATCTTCTAAGCCTTGTCATTATATAAATCCCATTGCAACAATTATTCCAATAGAGGTTGTCACAATTTTACAAGCCCACTCCTGTTATTGCATCTTTTCCATCAAGAGGACTTGGAGGGTTGACCCAAAACATTCTCAAGGTTAGTACTCACTGATTCAGAGTCCATTTAGCTTAGTTAACATTCAAAAGCTAATTATGAGAGATCATCACAACATGAACACTTTAATTGATATATGCAACTAGACATCAGTGCACCGGGTGTGAATATCATTGTTGCATGGGATCTTACCAATACGTTTATAGACATAGATCTTTCAAACATTTCTTTTAGGGACGATGTCTACCACATTCTACATGATGTCTAGAACATCTGTAGTAGTTCCTCATGTTAGTGGAACTGTTGCATTTGTAAAATCTATGAATCCTACTTGGAGCTCCTTTGCTATCAAATCAACCCTGATGACAACAGGTACTTTTCAAGTTTTATTCTTGAAATTTGTCGTGTAATAATGCAAATATCACATTGACCAAATTGTGGAGAACTTTTTCCCCTTATTCTAAAATACTCGGTATTTATGATTTCAATAATGCCTAAATTGAATTTAGTACTTTGAAATGCATAATCCCTTAAAGAAATTTTTTTCCAAGGGTTAGTTTAGCAAAATCTTTGAAGTCAAGTGTTGATTCACAATCATTTACATGGGGAATTAGTTCAACTAGTGATTGTAGTCAATGTAAATGGTAATGGGTACTTGGCTGATTCAATGTCAGCATAATATCCTCTTTAAAAAAAAATCCTTTTACAATACCACAGTTGCCACTTTTTCTAACATCTACACTCTAATGTATATGTCAGTTGTTGTAAGGAACAATATGGGGGAACTATTGACTAGTGAATTAGATATATCTGGGACAACAATTGGTTTTGGATCCAGAGTAGTAAATCCAATAGGAGCTCTGCAACTAGGACTTATATATGAAATATGTTAGGTCCCTATAATACTAGTGATTACCCCATTACTATTGCCATTGTAGCCCTTATTATTATTAGTGTGCCCCTATTATCACCATATTGTTAATAGTGTGCCCCATAGAAACCCACTATTCTTATTGTTGTGCCCTTATGTTTTTACTATTATGTTGGCTTGATTATATTGTGACCCCTTAAACCCCTATATATAGAAGGGAGGTTTAGTCATTTGTATCATCCAAGAATTGTTCATTTGTGTATATCAGTTTTATGTACTAAGGTTGCAACAGTGACATGTGGCACTTCATACAAGCTCGCTCTACTGAACTAGTATATAATCAGGTCACCGTGGAAGATTTGGCATAACTCTTCCTTGGAGAATCCAATCTTAATCAGACTTGCGGGGTTGGAAAGACGACGCAAAGGGCTACTACAAGACGCAATTTTTGATATTCAAGCTCCACATTCACAGAGATACAACAGATTCAATATCGAGCTCTTACAAAGTGAAAAAAAGGTGTGTAGTTTTTTTAAATTTTGCATAAGATTGATTTGAAAAATTAGTTTGAAGGAATTCAAAGGGAATAGTGAAGAATTATTAGCATTAATTGATGCCTCGAAGAAAGAAAATGGAAACACCTAGTAAGCAACCTGAAAGCTCTAGCATGAATCGTGAAGAAGAGGAATAAATGAAACATGATATATCAAAATTACAAGGCGAAGTACAACAAATTTCACTCTCACAAAAGGTAACTAAAGCCAAGATGAATGACATGGAAGCTAATATGAATGGCGTGCAAGTTAAGATTGATGGTGTGGAAGCTAAGATGGATGGCATGGAAGCTAAGATGAATGGCATGGACATTAAGATGAATGGCATGGACGCTAAGATGGAAGAATTGAAGATAAATTTGAATAAGTTGCTACAAGAAATGGTTACTAATGGTGGAAGGGTAGTAAAGGAAACTCATGATGAGAACAAAAGAAATGTTAATCATGATTTCAGAAGCTCTAATGTTGGATTGAAAACCCACCATGTTCCAAAAATTGATATGAGGAAGTTTGATGGCAAGGATCCCGAAACATGGATACTACAGATGGAGCAATTTTTCGATCTCCATAATGTGAAAACCACACAAAAGGTACATATTGCAACTTTATATTTGGAACAAAATAAGTTTGTATGGTATCGATGGCTTTGCTCTCGTAAAAAAATTGTCACTTAGGCAATTTTTACGGAAGAAATCATAGCACATTATGAAGATACAAAAAGCAACACCTTCTTTAGCCAATTGATAAATCTCAAACAAAAGGGTTGCATGATGGAGCACATTGAGTACTTCCAAAAATTGAACATAAGGGTAAAAGATATTCCAGAGGAGCATAGGATTGATGTGTTCATATGGACTTTAAAGGATAATATCCAACATGAGGTTCACATTTGGGAACCTGATTCATTGGAGAAGGCATTCAGGTTAGCAAGAAAAATGGAAATCAAAATTATGGAAACCAGGAAGCCTACCACTCACAACTTTAAAGATGGAAGTGTTGTTGCCCCTAGCCTTCCACAACCTACAAGGTTGACACCACAAAAATTGGAAGGAAAAAGAGCAAAAGGGCTTTGTTACATTTGTGATAGCAAATACACTAAAGGTCATAGGTATGCTGAGAAGAAATTATTCTACATAGATTGTGAAGAGGAGGAAGAAAAGGAACAAGAAATGTCAAAAGAAGAGGATATACTCTAGGAACAAACCCTAGATAAAGAATAAATTTATCCAACCATATCTTGTAATGCATTGGCTGGAATTACCACTCCTCAAACTATCAAGATAGAAGGACATATAAAGAAGAAAAAGGTAATAGTGTCGATTGATTCGGGAAGTACCCATAATTTTATTTGTTGTAAGATAGCCAAGGAATTGATTTTCTTCCTATATCCAACACCAGAGTGTCAAGTGATGGTTGCAAGTGGAGGAACCATAAATTGCTCTGGAAAGTGCCATAATATCAAGCTATCCATGGGAGAATATGTATTGAATAGCCCAATGCTTTCCATTCCAATGGGTGGTGCTCATGTTGTACTAGGAGTCCAATGGCTATAATCCTTGGGTACAATAGCTTCTAATTTTCATGAAATTTTCATGAAATTTTGTGTGGAAGGAAAGGAAGTTGAATTAAGGGGTGTGGTAGGGAAACCGAGAAATATAATCAGCTCTAACGGTATGACAAAGCTTCTAAAGAAGGAACAATGAGGCGTAATTGCACAATTATGTTCACTAGAGGTTCCCACATCGAAACCATCTATTTCTCCAGATCTCTAAAAAGTCTTGGACAATCATTCCAAGGTATTTGAGATTCCCAAAGGCCTCCCACCTATTTGTGATCATGATCATGCTATTCATTTGATTATAGGAAGTGTTCCTCCAAACATCAAGCCGTACAGATATCCCTATGCCCAAAAGAGTGAAATTGAACGTATGGTTGCAGAAATGCTAGAGGTTGGTATAATTCAACCTATTCAAAGTTCTTTCTTTGCTCCAGTAGCACTAGTGCACAAGAAGTATGGATCATGGCACATGTGTCCGGATTATAGGGAGCTCAACAAGCTCACTATTAAAGATAAATTTCCCATTCCTATCATTGATGAATTATTGGATGAATTGCATGGATGAAGTTACTTCACCAAGTTGGATGTTCGTTCAGGATATCATCAAATCAGAATGAAGAATGAAGGCATTCCGAAAACAACATTTAGAACTCATGAGGGTCATTATGAATTTTTGGTCATGCCTTTTGGCCTTATCAATGCACCTTTTACATTTCAAGGTTTGATGAATTCCATTTTCAATCCCTTGCTTAGAAAATTTGTGTTAGTATTTTTTGATGATATACTAATCTACAGCAAGTCTTCGAAGGATCATGTTCAACATGTTGACAGGGTCCTCAAACTATTGGAGGAGAAACAATTACATGCAAAAAGCTCCAAATGTTTCTTTAGAGTACAAGAGGTGGAATATCTTGGTCATATTGTATCTCATGAAGGTGTTAAGGTAGACCCTAGAAAAATTAAAGCCATTAAGGAATGGAAAATCCCCACATCCACAAATCATCTGCAGGGATTTCTTAGGTTGATAGGATATTAATACAAGTTTTTTAAGAATTATGGGAGAATAGCAGCACCTCTAACAACATTATTGAAGAAAGATGCATTTTCATGGACTCCAGAGGAAATAAAGGCCTTCGAACATCTTAAAGAGGTAATGTTCCAAGCACTGGTCTTAGATACACCAGACTTCACAAAAACCTTTATTGTGGAATGTGATGCCTCAAGAAATGGAATTAGTGTTCTTTTAATGCAAGAAGAAATACCCATTGCTTTCGAAAGTCGTCCAATCAAAGGAAAGTATTTACACAAATATATTTATGAGAATGAAAAGTTGGGAATACTACATGCACTTAAGAAATGGCGACCCTACCTAATGGGAAAACACTTCAAGGTAAAAACGGATCATATAGTCTTAAATACTTGTTAGAACAAAGATTATCCTCTGAAGAGCAACAAAAATGGGTCACAAAGATGTTGCTTTATGACTTTGAAATCATCTACAAAAAGGGGAAGAAAAATGTTGTGGCAGATGCACTCTCAAGAAAGAATGAGGATGTGGAAGCATTGTTGTGTGCCATTTCTATTATCCAACCAGTTTGGATAAATGAAGCAAGGGATGAATGGAAGAATGACGAAGAAGTGTGGGCACTCATTCAAAAGATATAACAAGATCCCAGTACATCTGATACATTTAGCTGGAAAAATGATTCGTTATGGTACAAAGATCACTTATACCTATGTAAGAATTCCCAACTCAAACAAAAGATTCTTATGGAATTGCACACTTCTCCCTTAGGAGGGCACTTAGGGTTTTTAAAAACTTACCACAGGGTTAAGAAGGAATTTGTTTGGGATGGCCTTAAATCGCATATTCAAAAGTTTGTGGCAGAATTTTTGGTTTGCCAACAAAATAAAGTTGAAAAAATTAAGACCCCAGGTCTATTACAACATTTATCCATTCCAAGCCAATGTTGGGAGGAGGTTTCAATGGATTTTATCACAGGTTTACCCAAGTCTGAAGGAAAGAGTGTCATCATGGTGGTAGTTGACAGACTTATCAAGTATCCACACTTTTGTGCATTATCGCATCCATTTAAAGCAAGTACAGTTTCTACTGCATTTATGGAAAAAATTCAAAAGCTACATGGAAACCCAAAGATTATTGTAAGTGAAAAAGATCCCATTTTCACTGGAAATTTTTGGACAAAATTATTTTCTTGTCTCGGTACTTAGTTAGCTCATAGCTCAGCTTATCATCCTCAATCTGATGGGAAAACTGAGATAGTAAACAAATGTTTGGAAGGATATCTTCATTGCTTTGTATCTGATAAACATACATAATGGGTCAAATGGTTTCCTTTGGCTGAATGGTGGTATAACACTTCCTTCCATACTGCAGCAAAAATGACCCCATTTATGGCACTTTATGGATATCATCCACCATCCATCACATCATATTTAAGATAAAATTCTAAGGTTCAAGCAGTGGAACATCACATCGAGCATCAACAACAAGTTCTCCAACTCTTAAAGGATAACCTCATGTTGGCACAGAATAGAATGAAACAATAGGTAGATCAACATCGCAACGAAAGAACTTTTGATGTAGGTGACTGGGTATTCCTACGGCTACAACCATATAAACAAATTTCCCTCAAGCAAGCTAAGAAGGATAATAAATTATCACCAAAGTATTATGGTCCGTACAAGGTGTTGCAAAACATTGGTACTATGGCATACAAATTGGAGCTTCTCGCAGCTTCTTGAGTGCACCTAGTTTTCCATGTTTCATGTTTAAAGAAGGTTATAGGTGACAGGCTTCCAGTTCAAACAATATTGCCAGAACTTGATGAGGAAGGAAAAATCATATTGGAACCAGAAGCAGTCACAGAAGCAAGAACTTGACAGCTACAAAATCGATCAATTTCGGAGTATCTCATTAAGTGGAAGAACTTATTGCTAAAGATTCCACATGGGAGGATGAGAATTTTATACAGAAGCATCTAGAACTACTCAAGTGTTGAGGACAACACTTTTCGGAAGGAGAGGGGCATGTTAGGTCCCTATAATACTAGTGATTACCCCATTACTATTGTCATTGTAGCCCTTATTGTTATTATTGTGCCCCTATTGTCCTGAAATTGTTGTTAGTGTGCCCCATAGAAACCCACTATTGTTATTGTTGTGCCCTTATGTTATTACTTTTTTATTGGCTTGATTATATTATGACCCCTTAGACTCCTATATATAGAAGTGAGGTTTAGTCATTTGTATCATCCAAGAATTGTTCATTTGTGTAATGTAAAGGAGGTTTCCCCCTCAAAGAGGCTGAATTCTAAGGCGTTGATATATTTTTTCTATCTTTTTGTGAGTAGGTTTCATAATAAAACGTCAATGGATGATTACTTCTACTTTCTATGTAATTATGGTATGGACTCCAAGAATATCAAGCTCATTGCAGCGAATGAAAGCTATACATGTCCATCTAGTGCAAAGGTGGATTTTATCAATAACATGAACTATTCAAGAATAGCTATTTCCAATTTAAATATTGTGAGTGGGAGGAAAAATGTGAGCAAAAGTGTCACAAACACCAGTCCTGATCTCACACCCACTTACAAGGTTACCGTCGGTGCACGTCCTGATTTGAATGTGAATGTCCCTCCATAAATTCTTCAATTATTTGAAACTGCCAAGAAGCTATCTTTCGATGTAGCTTTTACACCAACCAAGGTTGCCACCAAAGGATATGTTTTCGGTACACTTGTGTGGGGCGATGGAAAGCATAATGTTCGTAGTCCTTTTGCATTGAATATGGTGTGACGAAAGTATAACAGGCAACCTTAGATATGGTAAAATAATAAAACGAATGAAACAAACAAAAAGGCTACTTATTCCTTGCATAGACTATAAAGTAATAAAACAAGTGAAACTTGTTTTTTGTGAGGTCACGGAGATATAATTTTTTATGGTTAGATATAATAATTTCTGACAGTTTCTAGTATTCATCTACATTAATATAATATTCATTATCTACATTATTATCAAGGGAAAATAATTGAGTTCCTAAGAACACATAAACAGTTAACGGTAATTTGACTTTATGACCTTAACTTAATTAACCTAACACAACAAAATATGCATCCAGAAACAATGAATATAAGCGAACATAAAGCATGTTGATCTGTACTAAATTGGGGTGAGGTGGGATTTTGAAATTCTATGAGTGAACCATTCAATGTATGAAATTGAGGAAGAAACCAACCCGTTCTTTCATTTTCATTGTCATTTGATAAGCTAGACCAACCAATTCGCATCTTTATGATGTGCTAGTAGATATTGGCATACCAATTATAAAACCAGTGACGCCATGTGAAACTATAAGACAAATTTCGGTGTTCAAAATGTTCTTATAAATAAATACTTAAAACAAGTTGCATTATAAATTTAAATATTTTTATAAGATTTGGTCAAACATTTTATATTGCAAACAAGCTGCATTATAGATTTAAATATTTTTATAAGATTTGGTTGATTTTTATATTGAAAACTAGTAAGTAATATTCTTCAAATTTTTTAACTTTAATATAAATTTTCATCCCTAATTTTTTTATTTAACTTTAATAAAAAATTCCAGCACTAATTTTTTTTAGGTTTACCATCCTAATTTTTTTTATGTTTACCATTGAGTGAGAAATGCAAAAATAAATCCATATCTTGAGCATAAATTTGTGTGGTGATTTATAGTTTACAAACATCCAGAGAGTGAAACGAACAATACATTTTTTGAGAGCTTAAATGGAACTAAATTATGTCGTGTCCCTCTCACCCTTAGCACATTGAATATAAAAATTACAGTCAAAAGATTTTGAAATTTCATTGGTTAGTCAAAGATTAAAAGTTAGTTAATTAAGATAAGATTTTTCCAATATTCTAGAATATGCAATTAATGACTGCCTTCATTAATTCTTTGTATTTTTGATACTGCACTCGCACCCCTTCGCCTTCTTTTAATTTTGAAAGATAGATAGAAAGAAAGAAATTATTTTAACGTCCACGAGGCTAAGGATAGCCTATGGGACATATTGCTTTCTTCATCTATTTGATACAGACTTTATAATACAACCTCTGAAATTTCTCCTCCATTAATTTTTTATACAGACTTTGCAGTGAGATTTTGTGGCTAAAAATTGGGTTTGTGTTGATCTATGATGGTACGGATTTATATTATAATGAAAAGTAAATATAGGGATGTTATTTATAATGAACACATTTTCTTGTTTCTAAATGAAATATGATGCAATGAATCTCATGTTTTAATTCTTAATACATTTTCAATAGGTAGTTATCCTTAAATTTGCAATGTGTGATATGCCCCAAGATGATAAACCATAATCCCCAAATTTAAAATGAAAAAACATATGGCATACATATCTACAAATGCATTCCTCTTAAAACTTTTCCAATTTAACAAACCTATCAGCGTCTCTTTGCACCTTTTGGGGAAATTGCTAGTCATAATAACATTTGAAATTGTGGCTGCCAATTATCTCCCTGCACCTCTTCGTATGCCATGAGATTAAAAATGTATTTAAGAGTAACTAATATTTTTTTAAGAATTAATAAATAAATATTTTTCTTGAAGTGTAATTGATGTGTTAGTTCAATGTCGCTAGCACTTGCATTAAATAAGGAATAAAACTTTATTACAAAAGGTGATGGGTCAAGTTTGTTGCTGATATTTAATGTAGAGGTGCCATTGAGATTGTTAAATTTGTTTTTTCGTTTTTTTTTCCACCAAAGAAATCAGGCTTGGAGAAATTTTTAGGTGTACATAATCTTGCTCCAAGATTGGAGTGTAGAACTTGTAAGAACCAAACCTCCACATGTAAATGTAAACGTAAATGTTAGACCACAAGAATAATTGATATTATTACCTATTCTCAATTACTTATTCACGAAAACAAGTGGATGCGAGCATGTGGGTAGGATGCACATCATATGAGGTGTTGGGTTGGAGCAGTTTTTAGGTGTACATAGTCTTGGTTCCACGCTGTTGGTTCTTGGGTTTTGTCTGAATTCCACTTTCACACCTGGTGGCTGTGAAGACACTATAAAACTTTGGCATTCCAATTAGAATTATGCGCGGGGTAGACGGAGGGCTCAGGGTGCAGGCACAAATTGTTTATGTCCTTGACTCCTATTGATGTCCTATGAGGAGGACATCAAGTTGGAATGACAATGTCTTTTTGATTGGAAAGTTGTGGAAGATTTAACGCAATGGGTGCCCAATGTTGGGTGGCCAATGTTGGGCACAACAAAGATCGCCAAATCCAATATTTCTTGAAAAGTCATCTCTATGGGAGGATCGATGAAGACTTTTTCCCATCAGACCTTTTTGGGAAATGGAGGATGAAGAAATTTGTGGGTGATAAGTGTGAAGCCAAATTCATGTAGGATTCTAGATCCTTCTACTCTGCCATTAGTTTCTAGATCTCCATCTAAATCACATGTAGGATTCTAGATCCTTCTACACCGCCATGAGTTTCTAGATCTCCATCTAAAACACATGCAGGATTCTAGATCCTTCTTCAGCCTCTATAAATTTGTAATTTCTCTCGCCAAGGAAAGCAAGCCAAGGTCAAGGGCTGTTACGTAATGCAAAGTGATTTCTATTCTCCAGTGATTGTTTTATCTATTCCGTTGTTTCTGATTGACTAATCTTGTTGTTTCTCCATTTGTCTGTCTCTGAAATTATTCTTTGCTATTGCCATCTAAGTCTCTGAGTATAAATCTGCTATGTGTTATGTATGCTCTGAACTAAAAACTAGTATCAGAGCTAGGGTCGAATATCCACTGTGCAAGCCACTTAGTGCCATCACCTTACTCTGGCAGCATTCATTAAAACGTCGGCTGTTACCTCTGGAGTTGTTGAAGGATCTTTCTAGGAAATCCGAAATCCCTGCAAAGAAGAGAGTCCAGGAAAAGGATCTATTTAGGAAATAACTGAGGAACTAGCTGAGGAACGTTAAGACAAGTGTTGCAAGAAATAAAAAGGTCGTGGGCATATGGTGAAATGTGCCATGAAGCCTAAAACGTGGAGTGCGTGAGTGCTTTACATGGAGTTCGTAATTTTTTTCATCAAGCTTGCACGTATACATCAAGTTCTTTTTTAAACCAACATATGTATATGTGAAATGTGAAAAGGTTAAAACATTATATATGTTTTTTATATTTATTATGAAACATATATAATTATATGTTGGAATTTTGAAAAGTATATTTTAAAAGGAGCAACAATTTTGAAAAGGGTATTTTAAAACGAGGAAGGTCATTATTACTAAATTTTAAAGAGTAATAATTAAAGTTTTACTTTTAAGTGGAGCTTTTTTGTGTTTTGGGGCGTGAATTTGATTGAAAATGGAGACAATAGTTACTGATATGGAGAAGTTGAGCAGGGCTAATTTTGCACTATGGAAATCACAGATGGAGGATATACCGACTTTGAAGGATCAGTATTTGCCAATTGAGGGCACAACAAGGAAACCCTCATCGAAAACAAGTGAAGAATGGAATAAGCTAGATAGAAAGGCGGTTGCAACAATCCGCCAATATCTAGCAAAGAATGTGTATTTCAATGTGTCCGGAGAAAAGACATCTGAAGGATTATGGAAGAAGCTCCATGATCTATTTGAGAAGAACATGACATCAAACAAAGTGTTCTTGATGAAGAAGCTTTATAATCTCAAAATGAAGGAGGGTGCTTCAGTTGCTGAGCACTTGAATGCATTTAATATTATTACTAATTAGTTTACCGATGTTAAAATCATTTTAGATGATGAAATTAGAGCTATTTTGCTAATGTGTTCTATGCCAGACAACTGGGAAGATTTAATTGTAGCTATGAGAACTTCAACAACTGAAGGGACCTTAAAGTTTGATGATGTTAGCAGTAATTTAATGAATGAGGAACTGCAACACAAGTCAATTGCGGAAAACCAGGGAGGAGAAGCTCTAGCTCTAATTGATCGTGGTAGGAGAATGGATCAAGGCTGGCAAGGGCGATCAAGGTCGAGAGGTCGATCAAAATCAAGGAGAGGAAGGATCATCTACTTTCATTGTGGCAAACCCGGGCACATGAAGAAAGAATGTCAATTCTGGAAGAAAGGACAAAAGGATCAGAGACCATCCAGTACAAATCACAAGTCATCCAGCACAAATGAAGGTGAGACTACTGCTATAGCCATAGATGGTGATGTGTTGTTTACTGTTTCAGTAGAGGATGCATGTGTATATACATCTAGCAATAGCTTTGATTGGATCCTTGACTTTGGGGCATCTCACCATGTAACCCCATGCAAAGATAGTTTTGTTTCATATAATCCTGGTGATTATGGTAGAGTGGATTTGGGGAATAATCATTTTTGTAGTATTGTTGGAGTGGGATATGTTCAGATCAAGATGAAAGATGGACAAGATATATTGTTGAAACAGGTCAGGCATGTACCAGAAATGTGCATGAGTTTAATATCTATGGGATGACTAGATGATGAAGGCTATTCCACAAGCTTTGGAAAAGGAGGCTGGAAAATTAGCAAAGGAGCATTGGTCGTGGCCAAAGGACCCATGACAGGAACATTATACGCATTGAAGAAACTGATAGGAAAATCAGATTTGGCTACTATCACAAAAGAAGGAAATTCAGCAGATATATGGCATAAGCATTTGGGTCACATGAGTGAGAAGGTGTTACACTAAAAAATGTCACCATGACTATTTACAGTTAGTATGGCTCAATCAACAGTCATGCTACCCTCTTAGGCAAGTCTTATGCCTCTGCTCTCCATGTCAAACTCCAAAAAAGAGAGAAAGTCTTGT
Source organism: Pinus tabuliformis (assembly GCA_031772625.1). Taxonomy (NCBI): domain Eukaryota; kingdom Viridiplantae; phylum Streptophyta; class Pinopsida; order Pinales; family Pinaceae; genus Pinus; species Pinus tabuliformis. The sequence continues at coordinate 3,193,081 of CM062805.1, read as the reverse complement.
ATAAATGTATTTATCTCTGGGGACGCAGGTTCTCTCAACCTTACCTGCGGGGACGCTCCCAATGTTCACAAAAACTGCGTCTTTGGACGCTCTATATGTAAAGGGGCAGGTGCGTCCCCCTGTAAAGGTTAGAATGCGCAAGTTTCATCTTTAAAAAGTTACTTGTGCTCATTTCTAGAGCATTCTAGAAGGTTGTTCGACGTGTATTGAGCGCCTCCAGATGGTTCATGCACTCCTATCAAAGAGGAACTTATCCCATCAATAAGGGAGCTATCCCACCCAAAGAGGGGATTATCCCATTGATGGTGGACCTGATTAACCTCCTCTTGAGCACTATAAATACAGGCATTGGGCTAGAAGGAGGAGAGGTTGGAAGCTATACATTTCTATGGGTAGATGCTGCTGGAATTAGGACTCCCATTTAGAAGCTTGTGAGGAGAGATTGCCATCTTTGCTTGTTCTATTTGGAAGTGGGTGAGCTTTGTCAAAGTAAAGGAGAACTCTTGATGGACCCTGGGAAGGACTTGCACAACACCAAGGCTCAGGTTGTATTTGTTCCTTTTGTTACCTATTAATGCAAATGAGTCCATTCTTCTCAATAACTTGTTATTTATGAGTTGTTTCATGTACTCCTTGGTCTATGTGTTAAATATGTTTTATTCTATGAGATTATCAAGTGCTATTTAATCGTTTGATTGTTAGTGTATGCAGGTTTCAAAGTGAAGGAGGAGCTCATCCGGATCAGAGGAGCTGGACTGCTACAATAGTGTTGGATTACAGGTAGGATCTAAACACTTGATTTCCCATATAGTAAATGCATGTTTAGAGAAGGATTGCTCTTGTTTGTCTTGTTTGTCACTAGAGAGTCTTAGGCTCCTAGGGAGGTTGGTTGTGTCCGCACAATCGACTCTTTCCGCCTGAAAAATTGGCGACTCCGCTGGGGAATCCATTGATGTGAAAGTCTTTTCCTTTGTATGAACTTTGCTCTGAGAAAATTGTTTTTATTTTTCTGGTTTTTGGCTCTGTGACTTTGTTTTTGGGTGGGTTAGCTTAGAGTTAGATTCATTTTAGTTTTTCTTGACTTTTCCAGTAGGACGCACCCTCTGAGTATTGCACAGTGCATCCCTGGACGCACTGTCGCTGTGTGCACAGAGCGGGCCCGCACCTGTTTTAACGGGTTGCCTGCGTCCCCTGCTAAAATTTAAGAAAATTTCCATTTTTTACATTTTTCCTCTTAGATTTTGATTTTTCTTAGTTTTTACTACCCAGATCCATTAGTCTCCTGTCAAAGATCTTCACCTAAGCTTGTTTCATTGGCATTCCTGCTTTAAGCTTTCATCAATTGGGTGTTTTGAGTCTCTTTTTTGAGAAATTCTTGATTTGATTTCCTTTGGTCATTACTTGGAGGTTTCTCTCAGTCCTTTCACAATTTTGCATCTTTTTGCTTTCGTTTTTGCTAAATTGTGTATGAGTGTTAATCGCCTTTGAGTGTTTTTATTTTTGATCTTTGGAACTCTCACCCAATTTTCTCAATTTGCACTTGATTGGTTCTTAGATCACATTAGAATCGTCTTGTGTTTGAGAATTCTCTTGCATAGATCACATTTGCATAATTAGAATTCTCATTTTCAGAACATGAATGAAAAATGTGCATAGATTACATTTGCATACTTTTCGAGTGAACTGTGCATAGATTACAATTGCATAGTTTACATTCTGAAAAATCAATCGTAGATTTAGATCAGTTTTCTGTGATTTGAATTTACACAAAAATAAAAATAAAAAAAATGGTTTGGAATTGATTTGCATTAGTTTTTCTTGATGAAATTAGTGCATTAGAGAATTTGTTATATTTTCTCTTAGTGATCAATTTTTGCATTGTCGGAAGTGAATGGAAACTCTCTCCTTACTTTAATTAGGATTCATCGAATTGCAAAGATCACATTATCATATTCGATTGCATTCAGTTGAGTCGGGTCATAACACCATTGGTTTCATATCCATTTACCCATTTGAGTAATAACAGCCTTAATAACACAGCGCTTAATTAAAATTCATCTAGTAATTTTTACATTTCTAGGGCTCTGAAACACCAACATAGCTTAGGCTAGTGTCTTGGAGTAGGAGAGTAATTAACTCTCCAAGACAGTAAAACCAAACAAGTAGCTCATCTTGTGGTAGGATAAATCCAATTGTTTCATTTGTACTCTGGGAAAGCTCCTCTTAAAGGAGAAGCACGAGCTCGTGTCCGAACCAGTGAGGGGATCAATCCTCCCTCGTTGGGAACGACGCCAGACACGCACGTACTACAAACGGTAAACCTTGGATTAACCATTGTCGAGGAGCCAGGGGTCACTTGTCGGTAAACCTTGGATTATTGTCAAGGAACCGGCAAGGGGATTGAGCTTGATACTCTGCCCTTGCGTGCTGTCAGAGTGTAGACTTTTCCCCCAGGTGCATTTGTTGCTGTTGGTAACCTTAGTGACCATTATCTTTAGGATTCTACCCAAGGTGACGGTGGAGGGAAGATCCCACTGTACCTGGAGCAGACGTCGGCTAGACTCACTTGGATTTTCTGGGGGGTTCACTTCACTCGAGACGGTTAAAGTGGAGGAACTTGGTCCAGTCTATTCATTAAGTAGGTTGCCGGGGTAACTGTTCCACCCACCACTTCTGTACTGAATTCGGCGATGTTGGGCTTCATCACCAACTAGTGTTTTCGGTCCGGAAGGTTACTGTTTGTGTATGGTTTGACTCCTAGATTTGATAGCGCGTGTTAATTTTTTTTGTTTTTACTTTTAGAGACCATAGGTGTGAATTGTGAATTTTAATTGTTAGGTGTGAATTGTGAATTGTTAATTTTAGTTTTAAATTGTTAATAAAATTCACTGAAGTTGAATATAATGGCAAATGTTCCAGAATTTATCAACCTAGGAACCCCTCCTAACGAGAATCCTAGTACTTTTCCTTACTTTGGAAACGTTGGTCCTCCTTATATGGCTACTTTGTCATTACTTGGATTTACAATAGGTTTACCAATATGGTTATTTTCAACTTCGTTGGCCCAAAGTACTCCAATTGTTCCACCTCAACCGGATGCTTCACCTCAACAGAGTTCACCATCTCAACATCACCAACCTTCTATTGACCCTTTACCTTCTTCGCCTAATTTTTCTTCCTCCATTTCTTCCTCTTCGCCTGGTAAAAGCCTTGATGCTAGTAAACAGGAGGCTAAGAAGAAGAAGAAAGGGAAGAAGAAGAAGAAGAAGAAGAAGCAAGATAAGAAAGAAGTCAACCAATCAACCACGACTGTAAGTGTTAGTTGTGTTGAGGAAAACTCCGACATGCATCGTAAACCCAAATACCCTTGCAGACTTTGTAAGGGTGACCACTTCCTTGTCAATTGTCCTAGTATTCCAAAGGTCTTGGAAGTATGGTTAGAAAAATCTCATCAACTTTCCATTGATCCATCAACCAGTGATAGTCAGGTTCCTGGGAAAAAGGGTAAAGTTAGGTTTCCTTGTAAGTTATGCAAAGGGAGTCATCAAACTCACATTTGCCCTCACATGGATGAAGCCTCAACGTTGTTGGAAAACCTTACTGTTCCACAGCAAGAATTTCCAACTGGTTACCGTAAACTTTCTCCCAACCTACCGTCAACTGACGGAGTGATTGATCTAAATTCAAGTACGGTCGATCACACTCTTCCATTGGAGAGTGAAACTCATGTCACTCAGGTTGATGATCAATTAGTTGATCAAGTGGTCGATTCAATTTCACATTCGGTCGATCCCACTTTCTCTTTAGAGAGTGAACTTCATACCGCTCAAGTTCTTCTTGTTACATCAGATTCTTCTATGCCGGGGGGCATTTCACCTGTTTCTATAGAACCCCCTCCAAGCACTGAGGTCTTTTCCTTTGATTGGCATAGATTGACAGAACCTCGTCTTCCTTCCTCCATCCCTTTCCAAATCATTGTCAAGGCTGGTGGTAGGGACATACATCGTACTCAGGTAGATGAGGGTGCTTCTGTTAGTATTTTATCCTCAACTGTTTCGAAAGCTTTGGGTTCCCCTCAGCTTGCGCCTATTACGCAGAATCTGAAAGCTTTTAACAGAACCATTAGTGAACCTTTAGGGATCCTTCCTAAGTTTTCTATTACCTTGGAAGGTAAAACTGTTTGTATTGATCTTATGGTAGTTCGAGGTCCCTTGGATTTCAAATTACTCCTTGGGCGAGACTATGTTTATGCAATGAAAGCTGTCGTATCGACACTCTTTCGCGTAATGTCTTTCCCTCACAATGGCAGTATTGTGACTGTAGACCAGCTTTCATTCCCTAGTCTTATTTCAGCTACCAATAATATGACAACCCTAAATGTTCCTGATTCTAAAGTGGTATCTACCCTGCCACGGGTTAATTATGTGGCAACTGGTCCCATGTTTTCAGTTACCGATGTAAGTGAGCCTCTCACTGTTGATTTAGATCCGGTAATTGACATGGAAAACTCTATGGGATTACTTGAACACGATGTTCTTATCCCTTTTGAGTCCCTTGACATGTGTTCCTTCCAGAGAAGTATTCTTCCTTCTGATGAAGACCTCTTGGAAGCCATGGTCAAGGTGTGTCCATTGACATGTCTTTCTTCCAGTTGGAAGCCATGATCAGTGTGCGAGGATAGTTTTTTCTTGTATCAACCTCGTTAAAAAATGAAATAGGATGTCGTGAGGATAGTTTCTTCTAGTCTCAACCTCATTAAAAAATGAAACTGGAAGTCATGAGCATAGTTCCTTGTCTTGTGTCAAGCTCATTAAAAAATGAAACAAGGAGTTGTGAGGAAAGTTCCTTTTACTGTGTCAACCTCGTTAAAAAATGAATCAGTGTGTACGAGGAAAGTTCCTTTTACTGTGTCAACCTCGTTAAAAAATGAATCAGTGAGTGCGAGGATAGTTTTTTCCTGTATCAACCTCATTAAAAAATGAAACGGGCTAGTATGAGGAAAGTTCTTTTACTGAGTCAACCTCATTAAAAAATGAATCAGCTAGATTTTAGGATATGTAGGTAGATTGTAGAAAGTAGGATTTTGCGAGGACAGTTCCTGTTACTGAGTCAACCTCGTTAAAAAATGAATCAGATATGAGGATAGTTCCTGTTACTGAGTCAACCTCGTTAAAAAATGAATCAGGTATGAGGATAGTTCTTTTCTTGTGTCAACCTCCTTAAAAATTAAACAACTCCCTTTTCAAGTTAAATATTGAAAGTAAACCTTCATTTCATCCAGCCGGTTGAATGCAATGAAGCCTGGGGGGCATGTATCTCGCTTGCATCATTATGCTGGGGGCATGCGAACTTTTTGAGCATAGTTCCTTGTCTTGTGTCAAGCTCTTTAGAAAATGAAACAAGGGTAGGTTAAGTAGGTAGATTGTAGAGAGTAGTTACGAGCATAGTTCCTTATCTTGTGTCAAGCTCGTTTAAAAAATGAAACAAGGGTTTTGAGGATAGTTCTTTTCCTGTGTCAACCTCACTAAAAAATGAAACAACTCCCTTTTCAAGTCAAATCTTTACAAGATCTTGAAAGTAAAGCTTCATTCCATCCACCCCATTGAATGCAATGAAGCTTGGGGGGCATGTACCTCGTTTTGCGACATTATGCTGGGGGCATGTGAACTTATAACAAGCATAGTTTTTCATTTCAAGCTTGCGTAAACATGAAACTGAATCCGAGCATAGTTCTTTTCCTGTGTCAAGCTCGTTAAAAAATGAAACAAATCCTCCTCTACTTGAGTCGAGAGTTTGACTAGATCTCAAATGTTAAGTTGAATATTTAGGTTAGTTAGTTTTGCATAATTTTCTTATAGTTTAGGTCGGGTCTTTCAAACGATCTCGTTCATGAACCTTCATTTCATCCAACTGGTTGAATGAAATGAAGCTAGGGGGGCATGCACTCTAGCAGTTACGCTTAGGGGGCATCAAGCACAATTTTATCTCTGTTTCAAGCTTGTGTAAAAATGAAACTACTTTGAAGCATAGTTTTTCTCTGTTTCAAGCTTTTGTAAAAATGAAACCTATCTCGAGTCACTTTCAGTTATTTTCAAGACTCGTTAAACAAATGAAAATGCCGAGTTCTTTCCGTCTCTTCCTGCTCGTAAATTAAATTGAAAGTCGGCCGCATGAGTACATTTTTATCATTTTTTCGAACTCATTAAAACTTACGAAAAAGTGAAAACCATGAGTACATTTTTATCATTTTTTCGAACTCGTTAAAACTTACGAAAAAGTGAAAACTTGGAGTTCTCTTTTAAGCCCTTTTCAGACTCCTAAAACATGAAAAGATTGCCGAGCATTTCTTTTACACTCGTTAAAACGGAATTAAAAGACGGTCCCCTTATAGCCCTTTTCTGACCGTAAAAACAGGAAAAGGTTGCCGGGTTTTTGTCGTTTCAAACTCGATACTAGAAATAAAACGACGTGTCTTTGATCGCTTTTTACTTTTCAGGTCAGTGACACTAATTATGAAAGTACTCCTTGGTCGCAAGATCAAGCGGTTCCCCCAGGTATTATTTTATACTTTTTCGGGCTTGAGGGACACAAATCTACGAAAAAGTTCAACTTGGAGTCTTCTTAAGTTTTTCAAACTCTCTAAAATTGAAAAACACCGAGTTTCTCCTATACTGGGCTCGTTAAACATTTCACAGTAAAGGACCTGTTCAATTACAAACAGGAACGAACCACTCCTTCCTAGGGTTCGAATCAAAACTAGGTTGGACTCATCCGAAGGATGAGCTTATAATCAAGCATATGTTATCCTCCTCAAGCTTGTTAAAAATAAAGAGGTACTTGCCAGAAATGGTGGGGGAAAAGAGAGAAGAATGAACCTGTTTGTTATCTTTTGTCTCAGAAGAAACTTTATTACCACTCTTGAACACGACACTTTTCATTCACCTGGGTTGGGAAATCCTTTACCTCACAGTTGATCAAACCACTTTGGAAGTCTTCAGCCGGGTTCCGGGGATTAACTTTGAGTTATTTATCACCAAACCATCTGTCGTGTCGTTATGTGTTCAAGAGGTCTGCAAGAAAAACTTTCATCTGCAAAATACTTGTCATCCATTTGACCATCCCTGAGTCAGTCCTTACAGCAACATTTCTTCAACTTGAACAATGATTTCGTGTTGTGGGCTTGCCTGCAACGGGTCGCTTTCTATCGACATCAGCACATTATCTAGAGAGATGACTTAGAAATCGTCAGTACCTTGAAGTCTGCATGCATCAATGGCAGGTTTCTCGCCTTTGACGTCAGTATTACATCATTGACTTTCGATCGAAGGATTCCGTGAAATGTTCGACATCAACTCATGCATTCACATCTCATGGATTGTACTGGGTACTTTGAGAACCATTGACATTACTGGTGGTCTCTCTCACGCTTGTTAACAGTTTACATCATCGACTGGTAATCAAGTGGTTTCTACCATGTTCGACATCAACTCATTTATTCGCATGGCTAGAATCGTACCAATTCGGGAAGTAGAAATGAAGACCCTGGATCTAGTTTCCACCATCCAGGCTGCGAGGAGTTTTGTACTCATTATCTAAGTAGACTAATCATAAACAGATGGCTGCGTCCATACTGTGTCTACAAAAGTCTATGATTGTGATGTACTGCAAGATCATTCCTGTATCAGAGTAGTTAGTCTGTTAGTTAAAGTTTTTATCTGAGTATGGGAATGCCTACCTCAGTGATGATATAATCTTATACATGTATTTTGTGTTGAAAATTGCAGGTTCTGACCAGGCTCTCCACGAGATAATCCTTGAAGTGATAAAGCGCTTCACCCTTCCTAGATAATACAAACCCTAATCTATTACAGGCTTCGCACTTTAGGGGGCAATCTGTTACACTAAAAAATGTCACCATGACTATTTACAGTTAGTATGGCTCAATCAACAGTCATGCTACCCTCTTAGGCAAGTCTTATGCCTCTGCTCTCCATGTCAAACTCCAAAAAAGAGAGAAAGTCTTGTATAAATGTATTTATCTCTGGGGACGCAGGTTCTCTCAACCTTACCTGCGGGGACGCTCCCAATGTTCACAAAAACTGCGTCTTTGGACGCTCTGTATGTAAAGGGGCAGGTGCGTCCCCCTGTAAAGGTTAGAATGCGCAAGTTTCATCTTTAAAAAGTTACTTGTGGTCATTTCTAGAGCATTCTAGAAGGTTGTTCGACGTGTATTGAGCGCCTCCAGATGGTTCATGCACTCCTATCAAAGAGGAACTTATCCCATCAATAAGGGAGCTATCCCACCCAAAGAGGGGATTATCCCATTGATGGTGGACCTGATTAACCTCCTCTTGAGCACTATAAATACAGGCATTGGGCCAGAAGGAGGAGAGGTTGGAAGCTATACATTTCTATGGGTAGATGCTGCTGGAATTAGGACTCCCATTTAGAAGCTTGTGAGGAGAGATTGCCATCTTTGCTTGTTCTATTTGGAAGTGGGTGAGCTTTGTCAAAGTAAAGGAGAACTCTTGATGGACCCTGGGAAGGACTTGCACAACACCAAGGCTCAGGTTGTATTTGTTCCTTTTGTTACCTATTAATGCAAATGAGTCCATTCTTCTCAATAACTTGTTATTTATGAGTTGTTTCATGTACTCCTTGGTCTATGTGTTAAATATGTTTTATTCTATGAGATTATCAAGTGCTATTTAATCGTTTGATTGTTAGTGTATGCAGGTTTCAAAGTGAAGGAGGAGCTCATCCGGATCAGAGGAGTTGGACTGCTACAACAGCGTTGGATTACAGGTAGGATCTAAACACTTGATTTCCCATATAGTAAATGCATGTTTAGAGAAGGATTGCTCTTGTTTGTCTTGTTTGTCACTAGAGAGTCTTAGGCTCCTAGGGAAGTTGGTTGTGTCCGCACAATCGACTCTTTCCGCCTGACAGAAGGCATAAAAATCCTTACTGGTAAAAATTTATTGCTGGGTTTGAAATCCTACAATCTTGATCTTTGTGAGCATTATATATATGGTAGACAAAGAAGGGTTTCATTCCTTAGAGGTGGCCATGACAGAAAGAAAAATGTGTTAGAATTGGTACACTCAGATGTGTTTGGGTCTGTTAACATCAAATCATTAGGAGGAGAATCATATTTTGTAACATTTATAGATGATGCATCTAGGAAGGTTTGGGCATATCCTATGAAAAGTAAAAGTGAAGTGTTTGGAATATTTCAAAAATTTCATGTTGTTGTTGAAAGAGAGACTAACAAATTGCTTTAGTGTTTAAGAACAGATAATGGTGGAGAATATTGCTCAAATGCATTTAAGGAATATTGTAACAGGTTTGGCATAAAGCATGAGAAGACTGTGCCTGGTACTCCTCAACAAAATGGTGTCACAGAAAGGATGAATCACACCATTATGGAAAAGGTGCGAAGTATGTTGTCCAATTCTGGTTTGGAGAAGAATTTTTGGGCTGAAGCAGTCAGGACCACTTGCTACCTCATAAATAGATCTCCAACTACAGCCTTGGATGGTGGTATCCCTGAAGAAGTTTGGACTAGTAAGAATTTGAATTATTCTCACTTGAAAATCTTTGGATGTGAAGCATTTGTACATATTCCCAAAGAAAATAGAACCAAGCTAGATGATAAATCTATGAAATACATTTTTTTGGGATATGTGGATGAAGATTTTGGTTATCGTCTATGGGATCCAGTCAAACATAAAATTATTAGAAGCAGGGATGTTATATTTAATGAGTCAGAAATGTCCAAGAGGACTGTAGGTCAGTTGGAGGTCAAGAAGGTTATTGACAGGTTTTAATAGTAGCAGGAAAACATACCACCAATACAAGGAAATGAACAGCAAATTCAGGAACATGAAGAACAACAAGTGGAAAATGATGAACAACAAGAAGAAGGAATATTGCAGGAACCTTTACAGGAGATTCAACCTGATAATTCACCACCACAGTTGGTTTGCAGATCTTTCAGGCCTCATAAGCCTTCACAAATGTATCCTCCTTCAAACTAAATTTTGTTGACTAATGAAGGTGAGCCTAATTGTTTTCAAGAAGCTTGTAAAGTTGAGCATAGTGAAGAATGGAAGAAAGCAATGGAAGAAGAAATGAAATCTTTGTTGGAAAATAAAACTTGGGAGTTGGTAAACCTCCCAAAAGGTAGAAAGGCTCTACAAAACAAATGGGTTTACAGGATTAAGCATGAAGGTAACGAAAAGAAGGAGAGGTATAAAACAAGGCTAGTGGTGAAAGGTTCTTCCCAAAAAGAAGGTATTGACTTCACTGAAATTTCTCACCTATTGTTAAAATGTCATCCATTAAAGTCATTCTTGGTCTAGTTGCTACTTTAGACTTAGAATGTGAATAGTTAGATGTAAAAACTACTTTCCTTCATGGTGAATTGGAGGAAGAAATTTATATGGAGCAGCTAGAAGGCTTCATAGAAAAAGGCAAAGAAGGCTTTCTTTGCAGGTTCAAGAAGAGTCTCTATGGGTTGAAATAGGCACCTCGACAATGGTACAAGAAATTTGAATCATTCATGTTGGAACATGGTTTTTAGAGGTTGGAAGCTGACCATTGTGTCTATATCAAGAGGTATGATCATGGAAAGTATATCATATTACTGTTATATGTGGATGACATGTTGATTGTTGGGCATGATAAGAATAAGATCAATAGTTTGAAGAATGATTTGGGTAGCAAATTTGCAATGAAGGATTTGGGACCAGCGCAACAGATATTGGGCATGCGGATTATGCGTGATAGGAAAAACAAAAGGTTGTGGTTGTCACAAGAAAAATATATCAAGAAGGTGCTTGACAGGTTTAATATGAAGGATGCCAAGCCATTTGGTACACCCCTTGTAGCCCACTTCAAGCTGAGTATTGAATTATGTCCTAGTGATGACAAGGAGAAAGAAGAGATGAGAAATATTCCTTATGCTTCAGCAGTTGGCAGCTTGATGTATGCCATAGTATGCAGATGACCAGACATTGCATATTCAGTGGGAGTAGTGAGTAGGTTCCTTGCCAATCCAGGAAAACAACATTGGCAAACAGTAAAATGGATTTTGAAGTATCTCAAGGGTACTAGTAATTATTGTTTATGGTTTGGTCATGATGAGACTGTGCTTGAAGGATTTACAGATACAGATATGGCTAGAGATATGGCTAGAGATATGGACACCAGAAAGTCCACTATAGGTTATTTGTATGCATTTTCAGGTGTAGCAGTATCTTGGGTGTCAAGGCTACAAAGAATAGTAGCCCTCTCTACAACAGAAGCAGAGTACATAGCTGCAATAGAAGCTTGTAAAGAGATGTTGTGGATGCAGCATAGGAGAGATAGGAATAAAGCAGGACAAGTATGTGTTATATTGTGATAGTCAGATTGCCATTCACTAGGCGAAAAACCCAACATTTCATTCAAAAACCAAGCACATTGAATTAAGGTACCATTGGATCTGACATGTGTTGGAGGAAGAACAATTATTCTTAGAAAAGATCCATACAGATAGGAACCCTGCTGATATGCTCACTAAGATTCTACCACGAAATAAACATGAATTATGTAGAGGCATGGTAGGACTCGGTGTGACTTGATTCATGACTCTTATTTGGCTTATAGATATATATATATATATATATATGGATGAGATTTATCTCTATTTTTCTTATTATTTGTGGATAATGTTCTTTTATATAATATGATACAAGTTCAAGAAGCAACAGATTTCTAATAAAACTAGGATGGATGTAAACTTTGTGAAATTCTCAATTTCCTTTGTTGATATGAATAAGGAGAGAAGTTAAAAATATTGACAATTTTTTTTTCCCTTTTAGAAACATCAATTATAACGATGGTTTAAACCACTTACGATATGTTTAAAAACTTATAGATACTATGGAAAAAATAATGGTAATGGTTAGTGGGAAAAATAGAGGTCAAGATAAATAATTGTGACGTATACCAAGTAATTATTTAGTAGGAGGATTGACTTTGGTTAATTTTATCTTTTTTATATATTTTATCATATATTTTAAAGAGTTATTTATTTTCTTCTTCTCATAATATTAGAATTTGGTGGTTTAGAAAAAGGAAAAATGGAAAGTGGTTGTTTGACCCAAAGATGAAGGGTGAACATTAAAATTTCCTATATGGGAAAGCCATCTTTAAAAGATATTATGGAGAGTCATCATTTAAGGAGTCATATCGGAAGCAATAATTGTGTAAAAGCACATCTTTAAAGGAGATTATGGAGAGTTGTCATTCAAGGAGTCATATGGGAAGCGATAATTGTGTAAAAGCATATTAGCATTTATTTTCTTATTGATAGGATTATGGTAAGAGGAAATAAATATGTAATGTTTCCACTCACTAAAAGTTATGACGTAGCCTTTGAATAGTATGTAAAATAGCTACGGGAAAGGTAAGAATAAATCCATGGTGGGTTATAAAAAGAATCACGCGTTCATAAAGACAAATATAATTATTGTAGGATAGGGATATTTTCACCATTAAGAAGGTCGTAGACCAAGAATCTATTAACATATGGAAATGAATCCATAAGCATTTGTCAGCAACGATGGAATATGGTAGTTTCTATATAAATAGAAGGGGAAACTTAAAATGTATGGAGTGATTACGTTGAAAAACATAGGAGAATATATGTAAAATAAATCAAGAAGCTAATTCCTTAGTGTAATCAAAATCAAACTTTAGGATTGTATTCAACAAGAATGGGCTGCCAAGCAATTTTTTCTTCTAATTCAAAAAATAGAGCTTGGTAGTGAAAACATTTATGGAAGGTTAGCCCCCAAAGAAATAAAAAATATTCATGTGGTTTGAATTACAAAATAAAGTTTTAACATTGGAGAATATATAGATAAGAAAAAAGTAGAATCCTAGGATAATGATATCTTTTCAAAGAGAGTAATGAAGATATATATCATATACTTGCTAAATGATCTTATGTGAAACTATAGTTATAACTAAGTAGATAATGGGTTTAATGAGAGGTTTGGTGGGTCAAACAATATAGAAAACCCTAAGAAGTTGGCGGGGAAAGAAAAAAAAGGAGTGGATGATTATCCCGTTTTTGACATGTTGGGGAGTGTGGTTGACTAGAAATCAATTTCTTTTTGAGAATACGTAGATTCTATTATTTTAGAAGGGCCACCAAATAAGATATTTATTCTTAGAATATAAAATTCCAATTAATAAAAAAACTACAACGAAAAATTCAAACATGATTATTAACAAATGCTAATCCTATAGCCTTTTTCATGATTCAGCAAGATCCTAAAGCAAAAAGAAGTTCCATAAGCTATTTATTCAATTTAATGCTCATTTCTTTGAAGCAATGGTAACTTTGGGGAAAAGTTCCAATAATTTCATTAAACTCATGTTTAAGGATGTTTCAAAATTTTGGAGAAAAAAATTAAGTCTACTCAAATTTATGGGGATTCTAAACTAATTATTAAATATAGGGATGATTTAGACAAAGTATTACATATTCATTTTAAACTTTTGGATAATCACGTTAAAGAAGTTATAATAAAATTTCAAAGTGATTATTGTTTTGACATGTAGAGAAAACAAAATATGAAAGAATACATGTCACAAAAGAAGGAAACTCAATGGCAAAAGGCATAGTTGTATGAAGAAAGCATAAATGGATTTGGCTTCATTTTCAAATAAATTTATGCCTAGAACAAATATTTAGTCTCATTATTGTAGGTTCCTTTGAACTCAAAAATTGATTCATCTGTCATGTTATGTTTTTTGTATTTGCTTCTTGTTACTAATTGCTTTCATGTGTAGCAGAAAATCAAAGAAAATATGGTTAGAAACTAATCAATCTCACATAAACAAATCACGCGATGCTCCATTTCTCATAAATAAATTATAATTTATAAGGAAAACTCAAACATCAATCAACTTCTAAAGTCACGAACATGATTAAACACTTGCTCTAAACGTAGGTAGCTTCTAAGTAATTCTAGAACACTTAGTTTTTAACAGTTAGTAATTTCCCGATCAGTACTAAGACTCCCCTTTAAAAGAGAAATGAATTTTCTACAAGACACAACTTAATTCTACAAATTTCAAACTTAGTCTTTCCAACATGCTTGGTAAATATGCCAGCCACATTTTCATCCGTATTGCAATATGCCAAGTCAATTTCTTTTCGCTGTATTTTTTATCTTATAAAATGATGTTTTGTTTCAATATGCCTTGACTTGGCATGATACACTAGATTATTTTCCAATTTGATGGAACTTACTGTAGGTACTTGTTGCTTTTCTCCAACATCTTCAAATGATTCTTTTGAGACATAATGCCTCACAAGTAGCATGCATAATGCTTTATGCTTGGCTTCTATGGATGGCAATGAAATAATTGGATATTTATTATTGTGCCATGATATAACTTTAGATCCTATACTGAACACATATGTAGAAGTGGAGTTCATGTCATCTGGATTTCCAGCCCAATCAGAATCAGTATGACTTGTTAGCTCAACATTACGATAATTAATACATTCAATTCCAAAATTAGTAGTTCCTTTTAAGTATTAAAGGACCCTCATTGTAGTATTCCAATGACTATTATGAAGCTTATCCATAAATTGACTAAGTGTACTAACTGAATTTGCAATATTTGGTGTGGTCGTAGTGAGATAATTCAAATTTCCCACCAACTATCAATACAAAATGGTTCCATCATCACTGTTGAGTTTCATTTTTTCTTTTTATAATGGATAGACACTTCCTTATATTCATCCATACAAAACATCTTGAATATTTTCTTTACATATTTACTTTGCATGATTAAGGTCTTACCATTGTCTCTAAAAACCTCTATACCTAAATAATACTGCAACTATCCAAGATCCTTCATCTCAAGTACTTGGGACATATGTCATTTGATATATTCAATCAAGTCAGTAACACTCCCTATTGATGGTGTATTTATATGTTTCTTATTTCAATAGGGATTTAGGCTACAAAATACATTTTATTTTGTCACACTGGGTTTGGTAAGCTTGCAAGGCACTCTGTTCAGTATACACAAGAGGAAAGCTCCCCATGTTGTTCTTAATGGCCTGATCAAGAAAAACTCATGGCGACACCGATTCAGATGGAAGAATTGGCTTAAGGATAACCCATTACTTGGCTAAATGGCCTTATGCACTTAGATCTTGTTTGAGGGTGGCTAACTCTGTGTCACTGAGTGAAATCGAATCCTAGAAATTATACAACACCTAATACTGCAACATCTGCTTTAGAGTATGTTGGCACTGCAGTGGTTAACTACAAGTCTCATCCCCCAATTAACCCAATTTGAAATAATTACTAATCTATGGAATGAAAGAAAAGAACATAAAACCACATGTTAACTACTATGATAACTATTATTCTAAAAATTGTAATAAACTGAAATAAGATCAACTAAATATTAAAGCATTTAAACACATGAAAACTACGATAAACATAAACAAACAATTAACCTACTTGCAAAATAAAAAGAAAATTAATTGGTAGATTACCGCACCTTGAGTGGGACCCCCCCCAAAGCTGGCCTGTGCATTCATGTTGTTATACTATAAGCGCAAGGTTGAATTTAGTACCAAACTCATCCACAACAACATATCAAATCATAATCACAGAACTCAAATAGATTCACACACAACTTTATATTACGATTTATATTGAAAACAAGCACTAGTTACAAAGCTTATTTATTGATCACTATTATGCATTGCAAGGTACACACACACACACACATGTACATACATATACATATATATATACACATATACATGTACACACACACACACGCACACACACACACACATACAAATATACATATACCCATATACATATAAGTATACATATATGAAAAGAGGCTTTGTTCAAATTTGGATGACAATATGACCCCTCTTTGGTGGACCAAATCAAGAAAAAAAATAACAGCTCATTAATTCTAGTTATGGTAATGCCAAAATATAGTTACATATTCCAAATTTGTGATTAATATGAAAACTGTATGCGACTACACAAGCTTGCATGTTGAGCTGAGGTGAGTGTTTCAATTCGAGTTCTCACTCAACTTGGAACCATGTTTTCTAACTGCTTCGGAGATGTTAGTACCTGGTTAGGATTTGAGACATAATGTATTATTTCGATTAATGATTTATGGTTTCTTATGGTTTTCCACTCAAATATGTGCCAAACAAATATGCCCATGGGACCGTGATGTTTGGTGCCAACGTGCACATTCGATCTATCCCAATGTATCCAAAAGGGTGTTCCCCGTGGCTTCAAAATAATTGGGGTTTTGTTGATGCCTCAAAATTCGCTACAACAACATGGGGGATAACCACCCTGTCCATACCTTAAACAACTCCTTTTCCATTTGGGGTAGTGGCTCCGACCGGATATAATGAGACTAGTTTCCCAACAAGAGGTGATTAAATGGATAAGAAGTTCTTATAATGGGATGGAAAAAATGGATTTGGAATGGTTTATGACTAAAAGATAAAACATATAAAATAATCTACTTATTACTTGGGTATTTTCTTAATAGTTTGATTGTGATCTAGAATAATTTTCCTTAGTAGATGAGTAAGAAATTAATCATTTACTTCAGAATTGAAAAACGATCTAAATTAATTCTTTTAATTAAGAAATTAATTAAAAGAATGATGATAAGCTTATATCACAATCAAAATATTATTAACTGTCTTTGATACATACCATTAAAATATTGCAGCACTTAAACATATTCAAAAATGAATTTATGCCAAGGCCGCTTTACAGAAATGCATATAACACAAAAGATAGAGAAACTGCAAACACTAAAATAAAACATAATTGCTTTAAAATACTGATAAAAATACCATATCCAAAAAATGCTTTCTTTTCAGATAATTAGCAATCTCAGCCTTTTCTCCTATCCTCCAACACTTTAAAGTAATACAAAAATGCAACAACTCTCAAGTTTTTTTGCAAAAACGAAAGAGGTGACGATCCGAAAATTTGATTCAAAAAAATACTCAAGAAGGAATGCAGAAGTGCGAATTCTTCCTTAGGATTCCTCTGTCAAATTATGGACCATTAAATCGATCCATCATGTGTGTTTAAATAATAATACAAAATTTTAAAAAATAGGAGGTCTGCGCACAACGCTAAAAAAATTAAATGAAGTTCCTTGAATCATGAAAAATAAAAATAGTGTGTCATTTCTGGCTTATTATCCTTGACTTTCGATCACATTATCTTTGCTTTCTGCAGATTCCAAGGAAAAAATCTTCCTTTTCCTCTGCGTAGCTATCTCCTCCTCATTGTTGAGCTCTGTGTATACCTGGAAGGATAAGCTATGAATAAGTAAATCGTGAATCGAGACTGTATTTTCATATAAAATTGAATAAAAATAGGCGGGAGAATTTTAATGCAACAACCAAAATCTAAATCGCAATCGCTTCAAAATCGAGGGCAGAACCCAAAATAATCGCAATCACATCTAAAACCGGGAGTACTCCGATAAAAAATCAAAGGGGGCCTTTTGAAACCATGTCGTAATTTCTTTTATACTAGAACTTATATCAATCAAGACCAAATCACAATCACTGTGAATCCGGGGAGTTATACTAGTCGAAATTGCATCACAATGGAATGGGCAGAGGAGGAATATGGCACATGGCCCTTGAATCTTTCGATTCGATATCACAATCGCAACAATGAAAATGTGGATGGCTATCGGTTCCAAACTATTTTTGATTTTCTATCTGTGGGATGATGTAATGATGACGTGGAGATGACGTGGATCTGACATGGTAGATGATGTGGCGGACTACGTGTCAGTTGAAAGGGTCTTGTCGGGGCTTCTATCACAAATCACAATCGGCGGTTCAGAGTAGTCATGTCTGTGGTTCTTCTGATTGCGCGGACGGGGGGGGTTATTAAATGGAGTATATGACTCTGTCAGGTCTGGGCGATCACAATCACAAAGGGGATGAGGGAATCAAACATGGCCTTTGGAATTTGTGATAGCCACAAACGTGGGGTTTTATGAATTACGATTAATTTTCCCGTTAGGTTCAACTGATGAATCGTAATTGCATTTTCTTTAAGGCCATGGGTATTACCATGGGGAGGAATTCCTATGTATGTTCGGATGTGTTTTTTTTTTTATGTTTTACAATTGATAACGTTGTCGGGGAGTGGGATTTTGGATAAGTCAGAGTTTTAAATCATAAATCATATTTTAATTGAACTCCGATTTTTTATTTTTATTTTGATAACCCAATGTTTAATACTTAAGGATTTTAAAGCCTAAGTATGAGTTTTGGTCTCAGGCTCTTTGAATTTTTTTATTTTTATGAAATAAAATCAAATGATAAAAAAAAAAATTATTCAAAAAAAATAAAAATATTTTTTGTGTTTTTAAAACTTAAAAAGGGTCCCCTATTTTTAAATAATTAATTTCATAGGAAATTATTATATAAAAATTGGGGGTTATTGAAGAGTACAACAATTGGCGATTCACTCGAAGAACCAGTTATCTCTGATGAATAATAATGAAATTCTCCAAAAATTCAGTACAAATAATTTAGGAAGTGGAAACTACTTTTCGAAACATTTAGATAAATAAAATTACTCTGACTATAAAACTCATTATATTGCAATTTATTTAAAAAACTTTCGTGAATGAAAAAACACCTATTCACTTGTATCAGTCATTAATCAATTATAGAGATAAAGTAGGGGGCTTTTACAACTTAGCTTTTGATGTACTCGTTCATCACAGGTAAAGTCATTGCTACCAGCAAGCAGTCATAGCTTCGACAAGGTTACCTTTTCACCAACAATAATCTAGTATCCCATCCATTTAGTAGTGCAACAATTAAAGGTAATTTTTTAAATTTTTTCTTTTCTTTTCTATTTTAACTGATGCCTAAACACCATTGTCCTGGTTTGGTGACCAGATAGCGATAATGCCATTCACTTGGTAATAATTAAACGGAACAAGTTGGCTCGTGATGAGACCCCTTGTCTTATAATTGAAACAATCATAAGCCATTACCTTGATTAGGTGTTCAACATTGGTAATGTTAGTTTAATTAGTTCCCTATGATCATGGTGTGCAAGCTCGTGATGAGACCTCTTATCTTTTAGATTTATTATATTTTAGAATTACACTCTAAAAATTGTTTTTTTAATGGATGGGGAGAATCATTGTCTCCTTAAGAGTTTTGGATGACAAATCTGAGTTGAAAGTGTTTATTAGTAAGGCAATCTTTACCTTTTAAAGATAACCTTTTTGACTGAAACTAGAGTAAAAGGATATAATTTTTTTATCTAATTTTCAATATTGGGAACCACTTCTTAAAAAATTCCTACCTTCAAATTGAAAAATGAAAAATAACTTCAAGAGATGTTTGAAAAGTCAATAGAGTACTATTTAACATTTTTATTAACATTATTATTATTATTATTATTATTAAAGAATTTCTTTAAGATGAACCCATTTACAGGAAGAGAATATCTCTTCCCTTATAAATCTTGCAGTATGAATGTAGCTGGGCCTATCTGTTCGACAATCTGGAATGGACCGAGTCAAAAATTTTGAAATTTTGTATGTTTCCCTTTTTCTTCATGTGCTTTGTCCCACTTAAGAACTAGGTCTCCAACTTGGAAGCATTTTTGTGTAACTGAGCTTGCATCAAAAGAATATTTAACTATATGTTGATGTTTGGCATGTGTGAGTTTGGAATTTTCCCTTTCTTCTTCAAGTTTTAGGATTTGGGAATGTCTTAATAGTAAAGAAGAAGTAGGCATTTTTTCAATGAATTGAACTAGGGCTAGTGAGGGAAGAGCTAAATGTGATGGAATGATGGCTTCCTTCCCATACACTAGGTTCAATGGAGAAGTACCTATAGAGGCATTCTAAGTTATCCTATCATCCCATAGAGAAAATATTAATGATTTATGCTAATTACGTTGATTTTGGTCAACAGTTCTTTTGATTATTCTTAGGAGGTTTTTATTAGTGCATTATGCTAAATCGTTTCCCCAAGGATAGTAGTTAGCAGAATATTTTAGTTTAAAACCTATCTTAAGTGCAAACTCAGTCAAACTATTACCCGAAAAGTAAGATGCATTATCAAATATAAGTGCAGAAGGTAAACCAAATCTTGTAATGTTAAATTGATTAATAAACTCAGTAACAACATCAGAATTGGTTACCTTTAATGGAATTTCTTCTACCCACTTAGTCAAATAATATTTAGTAGTCAAGATATACTTATGTTGTCTAGAAGAGTGAGGAAAAATCTCACCTATGATATCCAGTCCCCATTGTTTGAAATGATTTTCAATGTTGACTGGTTGCAGAGGCAAGGCTGATTTCCGTTGTCTTGTAGATGCAATTTGACATGTTTTTCATTTTCTTACGTATGCATGAGTATCTTTGAAGACAGTGGGCCAATAGTATCCTGCATGCAAGATTTTATGCGCGGTAGTATCTCCTCCAAAGTGTCCTCCTATTGGTCCATCGTGAAGTTCCTACAAAACCTTTTGGGCTTCATATTTTTCAAGATATCTTAACAAAACAGAATCATAGTTTCTTTTGCATAACACATTATCAACAATATCATATTGATTTTCTTTCAATATTAAAGCCCTTTTTCTTTTATGATTGAGTTCAGGAGGAGCATATCAATTTTTCAAATAAAAAATCAGATCAACGTATTGTAATTTAGTATCAATAAGGCTTACCTCATATACGTGCTCATTGTTACCTATATCCTCATCAGTTGGTATGTTGGATGTTGTTGTAAGAAATCTACAGAAACCTTTTCCTTTGATGATTTTGGTTGGTTTCATTTCAATATCATATTCCTGTAGAGCTGTTACCCAATTTTCTATCTTTTCTCCTAACTCTTTCTACATAAGTAATTGTCTCACTGCTGGGATTGGGACTATTACTTCCGTATGTGTTTTTAAGAGAAAAGGTCTAAAATTCTTTATGGATTTATAAACAGAAAATGCTTGTTTCTCTACCTCTGAGTAATTCAATTTAGGGCCTTGAAAATTTGAACTAAAAAAAGAGATAACCGTTTCAATTTTTTGATCATTAATTTGTGTTAAGACAAGAACATAAGATGTTGAAGAAACGAAAGTATAAAAGATGTGGGTGAAGGGTTCTCCACTACAGTTCATTATCGACAATGGGAGCCGAAATAACCTCATTTCAGCATAGGTCATGAAGCGGTTGGGCCTAATGACTACAGAACATCCATAGCCATACACCATTGGGTGGCTTCACCAAGGTCGTGATTTCCACATCATGCAGGAGTGTCACCTTCCCTACAACATCAAGCCCTTCACGGATGAGGTACTGTGTGATGTCACTCCTCTTGAAGTTTGATAATTATTATTAGGACAACCATACTTATGGAAGCGACATGTTGTATATGAGTCTAGACCTCGCTATGTTATTATTTCTTTGGGTACTACGTTATACAGGATGCCAGAGGTAGCCCCACCTACCGCCATCTCTTTGATCTCTACTAAGAAATGTAGTAAGGTCATCTCCTAGACTGGGAAATTTGTTTTCTTCCTGATTCACTCTCAAAGTAAGGGGAAGGTCGTAGCCACATCCATGGCCCTTAGGAAGGGTTCCTCCAAGAAGAAAAAATAGGTGGATACAGTCGTGGAAAAATACAAGGACATCTTCTCCTCACCCAAAGGGGTACCCTTGCATTGCTAGGTCAATCATTCAATCAATTTGACTCCCATAGGCCCTCTACCCAACGGGTCAATATATAGTCTCTCCATTCTGGAAAATGAAGAGATCAAGTGACAAATCCAGGAGTTGCTACAAAAGGGCACATTCGACCAAGTTCCTCGCCTCTTGGGAGGCTGAATGTACTTCTACAGAAGAAGGATGGAACATGGAGGCTCTACATTGATTATCAGGGACTAAACATAATCACTGTCAGGAATAAGTATCCAATCCCATAGATTAATGACCTACTGGACCAACTTAAGGGGCCCAAGTATTTTAGCAAGATTGATCTGAAGTCTGGTTATCACCAAGTTTCAATAGAGCCCACAGATATATGAAAGACCACCTTTAAATCCAAGGAAGGCCTTTTTGAATGGTTGGTTATGCCCTTCGGGTTGACAAATGCCCCAACTACTTTTTTGAGGCTAATGGATGACATCTTGTAGCACTTCACTAACTCATTTGTGGTGGTTTATCTAGACGACATCCTCATCTTTAGCAAGAGTTGGGAATAACACTTGCAACACATTCAGAAGTTCTTTCAAACCCTTCGACCACACAAACTTTGTGCCAAATTGGAGAAATTCACCTTTGGCATGAGCCAAGCCCAATACTTGGGTTACATCATAGACGAACATGGGATGCATGTGGACCTGACCAAGATCCAATTCATTCGAGATTGGCCAGGCCCGACTAGTCTAACGGAGCTTCGAAGCGTTTTGGGCCTTGAAAATTTCTATCAGAGGTTTGTCTTTGGATTCTCCCATATCACTTGGCCTTTGAGTCAAATTACTAAGGGTGGGTTGAAAGAAAAGTTTTCATGGTCCGAGTCCCAATATAAGGCATTTGTTGAGTGGAAGGACCGCCTCTACTCTACAGTAGTACTCACACTGCCAAACTTGCAACAACTATTTGAAATCTTGACGAACGCCTCAAACTATGCTATTGGTGCAGTCGTCACCCAACACGGGCATCTAGTGGCCTATCATAGTGAGAAAATTTCGATAAAATTCATAATTACCCCACCTATGATAAACAGATGTATTCCATCATGCATGCTTGCTGACAATGGAAGCACTACATTTTGGGAAAGGAGACGGTCATCCACAATGATCATTGACCTCTTCAATTTATATAGACACAGGGGAAGTTGCAGAACGATCACCATCATAAGTGGTCTAAATATCTACAACAATTCCACTTGAACATTAAATACAAAAGGGAAGCACCAATCATGATGCAGACTACATCAGATGGCCCCTAGTTGCAACATTGAATATTGTTCTCAACTCTTGTGGTCATAAGACCTTTGGAAGGCCGCAACTATACAAAAATGATCCAGAGTTTGCCTTGACATGCCAGATGCTAGTAGATGGAAAGCAAGTTCCTTCTTTCCACCTCCTGGATGCATTATTATGATAATTCGGCCACCTTTGTGTTCCTTCAAGTGAGTGTGCCAAGCTGATTTGGGAGGCACACTACAATCGGGTCACAAGACACTTTGGTGTGGAGAAAACTGTGGTTGTACTACAAAATTACTTTTATTGGCCCAAACTCCGACTGGATGTTGTGAAATATATCAGATCCTACACTGCATGCACCATCGCCAAGCCAACCATTAAGAAACAAGACATGTACACTCCTTTACCTGCTCCCAGCCAGCCATAGGAATCCATCTCCATCGACTATATGTTTGACCTCCCTTCTACCAAGCATGGTAATGAATGTGTATTTGTGGTCGTGGACATATTTTCTAAGATGGCTATATTGGCGGCATGCAAGAAGAGTATCACAACAAATGACACTGCCAAACTCTTCTTTGAATGAGTATGGGTACATTTTGGGATCCTGCAAACCATTATATCAGATCGAGATAACAGGTTCTTGAGCACATTTTGGTCAAGACTCTGGACAATATTGGACACCAAGCTCACCAAATCAACTGCCTTCCATCCCCAGACTGATGGCTTGATGGAGGTTGTCAATAGGATGATAGTGTACATACTCTGCATGTACAATTCCAAGCATCCTCGAAACGGGGATGAGAGTCTTCCATATGTGCAACACATTTATAATAGATCTCTCCATAGCTCGACATGGTCCCAGTCCCTTTCAAGTGGGTCTAGGATTTCAACCATTGTGTCTGAGTGATGTTGCCAAGCCTCATGCGACTACATAGACATAAGCCACACATGTACTGTTTGAGGATGATAAGGCGACCATATTTATTAAACGCATCCAACACATTTTCCAGTAGGTTCATGACATCCTAGAGAATTCAAATTCAAAGTACAAGCATCGACATGATCAACATTGGGTGGCACACAAGTTTCAGGTGGGCGACAAATTCTGGTTGCATTTTCAGAAAGAAAGCCTTACCAAAGCCCATCTGAAGCTCAAACCACTCCGATATGGTCCTTACACAATTACCAAGGTTGAGGGAGACAATTCTTTTGAGCTCATCATTCCCCCATTCCTTGGCCTGCACCCAATGTTTAATGTGGACCACCTGCGACCATACTTCCAACCATTTTTAGACACATCAGACATTGCATAAAAACTCACACCAAGAGAGTTAAACCCAGAATACATGGAAAATGCCACAACTGATTGGATTATGGACACACGGGTCAAGAAAACTTTCTAGAAAAATATTTACACTAAATTGGGTTATCAAAGCTAGCCAACTCTTGCACCAAGCAAGTGGCTCAGCAGGGACCAGGTTCAACAAAAATTTCCTCACCTCATGGAGGCTTTTCATGCAATGGGGACCATGTTGAAGAATCTAGGGCAATTAGTATTAGTAGGATTCTTCTAGGAATGATAACAATTTGTGAAGTTCTTTTACAATGTATCTTAGCTTGATCTTCTTCGTCTTTATTACTGTGTGTATTTAATTCATCAAACTGCTACCAAAAATAATGTGACAAGAACACAAGATGTTGGTTTTCTTCCAGTGCCCAAATCTCTCCTTGTTGGAGAGGAAAACCCGCTCAAAATTCTTCTTATAGAGATTCCAATTGATGAATACCAAGACCCTTGACAAAAGCGTTCGACTCAAGATTACCTCCAAGATACTTGTTACTATGACCTGTAGTCTTCGACCTTCAAGTTACAGACTTCTATTTTCACATTGTGTTGCTTTAGAACTCTTCCTTCACACTATTATATCACTGTGTTATTTTAGACCTTGGTCTCCTTTTTCCTTCAATGTCTAGGTACAATCCTCGGCTTCTAGTATTCTCTTCTTCCTTGGCTTTTATAGTTCAACGATGAGAGTATCACTATATTGTTGTGACACTGTCTTATAGAAATCATCAAACCTTTGCTGAGATGACAGAGATAGGACAAACTTCACCCGAAAACTTCGTAAGACATGTATCACTTTATTGCTTCTTGTAATGAGTTCTTCCTTCTTCGCTCTATTAAGTAGAGAAGTCGGAGATTCCTCGAAGATTGTGAGGTGAAGTCACTACATATATAGTGATGTTGATGGTGCTAGACCCACCAACATGTTAGGGGATCTCCCCGGTAATAATTCCAAATTAGACCTCATACCGTTTGGTGTAGGAGTCCCAGCAATGGGTCGTACGGTAATGCCTTGACTGCGGTTTTGCACAAAGGCAAGTAAGATGTCTTTGTTGGTATCAAGGGTGTGACATACGCAGCAAGCCAAAGAAGGTGCATAAGAGGTAATAACACATGGAAGGTGAGTTGAGTGTGCCCCTTGGAAACCTGTGATAGCACAGAGCTAAGAAGGGAACACACAAGTGAATATGCATCACAACATGGAAGGCAAGTTAGATAGCAATCCAAAGTGATTGTTAAAGCAACATCACATTTCAAAAAGATTCTTACATACATACACATAAATAGCTATACATGCATGTGTAAGCAAACAGAGACATATATCATTTAGAGTAAACAAATAGCTGAAATACAATACAACATATGGATGAAACATGTTGTCTCTTGTTATATTAAGAAGTGTAACTTCTAGTCATACAATACATCCATGTCCAACCGCTAGTTCCGACATCAGAATGTGACAGCCAGAACTGCCCGCTCCTCCAAAGAGATGTACTAGATCTGCGCAGTGGAGAAGCCAAGGCTCGTTACAATACTGTCCAAGCTCTCTCTAAGATAGTTCTATTGGAAGCTTGGCTAACGAAAATCCTTTACAATGAGTTATGAGGGACTATTTATAGCAAAGGGTGGGGTGGCCCTTGACATTCCCCTTTGTGACAGTTCATCTACCCTCATGACTCTTCATCTACTCTATGGATGTTACGTCCAACTATCGACACTTGAACTTATACTTGACAAGACGTTACATTACAATGCATATGTACCCATGTGAGACAAAATGGCTTGAGCAAGCCATGAAAGATATCACTATGACTTGGACAATTGTTGGAATACCAACTCTTCGACATCTTCATGGTGGTCGACAATAGTGAACTGATGCCAAGATCATTAGTCCGTGATGGTGTCCATGTGCTCCAAGGTGACATCTTTCTAGAACCTGACTCTTGCCTCCGTAGCATCTAGGTACACTGCTCGGGACCCTCTGTCCAAATCATCTGAAAGAATGTGCATAATTATCTTGAGTATTGTCAGACCAACAACATACTTGTACATGGCGTTTGCACTGATTAACAAGTCTGGGCTGGTGGCTATGTGGATCAGCTTGTCAAAGTACGAGTCAAGATCTAGTCAGACATGTGCCTTTGTCTTAAATTGGGTGAGATTCCAAATAGATGGGATCACATGTGTGCACACCACAACATCCATACTCTTGAATACACGTGCATGGGAAGCTTGTAGACTAGAGATGAGCTGCAAGAGCTCTTCATAGTTCCCGATCTGATCTGACTCTGGATGTGTGCCTTCATCTCGACCGCTCTAGGATTCATCATCTTAGGCAAGTGAAGCGGGGCTCCCTTGCATCTCATCGTCCATGTTTGCATGCAATTAACAACATCATGCACGTTCGACAAGATAGGTGCTCTTCTAGCACATCGCTGCTGCCATCCGTTGAGATGGACGATTGCCTTAAGAACGATACAAAACTTGGAATACAACGCCCACATGACTGTACCAAGGGACAATAATTCATCTAGTATTTCCTTCTTCAATTCTTCTCGGGAAGATGTTGTAACCAAATCTCCTCCTTACTTGGATGTCTGTAGCTCCTTAGCCATTCGCTCATTCACAGGTATCAGAAAGTGAACACTTGAGCTAGTGGCTTCAACATATGCTCTGGTAGAATTGACCAAGGCTGTTGGATATTTGTGCATGTCAAACATGATCACTCGTTCCTCAAATTTCACAGCAGGTGTATGATCATCCGGAGTCGACACTCTGCAAGACTGCACAACTCTATGTTGAGACTTGTCGAATGAGATGTTGTGCATCTCTCCTTCTGGCTGACCTCCAAGGATCTCAGTGTATTCTTGGTTGCTTGGGACTTGCTCCTCTTCTAGATGTGGTGAAGCTCGTAGGTCAACCTCTTGGTGATGAGGCATGAGGTTGATATATTGTTCTAACTCCTGTTGCTCCATATATGTATCCATCTATTCAAGTGCTTTCTCTATCTCCTAAGAAAAGTCCTACTCCTATGATGGTTCACCCCGTCTACCTCATGCAAACTATTCGGATGAGTCCACTACTTGTACGGGTGTTGTTTCATTTGTCTGTACATGTTGTGCCCCCTGTTGTACCTGTTGCTGTTGTGCTTCCCTCTCCTATTTGCGCAACTCTTATTCCTTTCGGATTTTCTCCTTCAACTCATGCAACTCCTTCTTTGTTTCCTCCATTCTCCATTTCTCCCTCTACTTTTGCGCGATTTTATTATCGTGCTATTTCCTCTTTGCCTCTATAGCCATAGCTGCTTTCTCCACAAGTGGATCTGCTCGGAACTTGCAGCTTTTCTCTTCCTCCATGCGGTCAAAAATCTTCATCTTTCCCTTGTCGCGCGTTGGTATGTTCACCTCTGTTACTACTACCACTTCTGGCGCTCTCTGGGATGCTGCTTCACGTTGCTTCGCTAACCATTCCACGGCGAAGCTGACCTATTCATTAGGTCTGGAGAAACTATGGCAATATCTCCATGGGTCCTCCTCCTCCCAATGAAATGCCTCGTGGATTTAGTTGAACTATACTCTCGCACAATGATCTTTCACAAGGAAATGCGGGTCATACGGATTGTAAGTTTGGAGGTCGAATGGATACTTCTTCATCTATTTTGTTTCGACATCCACATGCCTGAAAATATGAATCTCGTATAACCCAATGCGCAGTAGAAGAGCGGGCCAAGGTGCCTTCTTCTTCCAGTGCAACCTAGCTATCAATCCTGCTGAGATGTGATATGCTACTTCCTACATGACGAGTATGTCCAAGGCAAACTTCGGTAGAACATGCGGAGGCTTCTCCGTGCTGTACATCCGTATGAAGGTGCCAGATGACGAGGCATACCAATCAGTTATGTATATCAATGCCTCCATTGCTGCCTTCGACATGCAAGGTGGATCATGTTCGAATATCATCATGTAGACCGGAGTGACAAAATGATCGGGCATCCATGTGATAACTCCTCTGAAGATGCATTCGAACAACATATTATAGTAAGTGTTCACAATAGTCTCCATCAGTGTCCATGCCCACTTCAAGCCCGGGAACTCCTGCTGGGCACAAATTGCATCCAAGATGTAGGCAAACATGGAGATCTCTACTTGCATACCTTTGGGCGGCTGTCGAGCCCTTGTTACCTATTCCTTCAGTTGATGAGCCAACATGCCAGACCAGTTACATGCTTTTCCTTCTCTGGCCAGTTGGTCTAACGTGATCACCCAACTCTGTGGGAAGGTTTCTGTGCTTTCTTGGCCATACAGTCGACATGCAAAGATGACCAAGTATTGATACACCTTCCGCAGTATATTCGTCTTGTAGACTTGGTTGGGTGTCATCCTGAATCTAGCTGACTCCTTCACCCAGTTCTTCAAGATTTATCTGGAGTTGGCATTGCTGCTGGGTATGCTGAAGGTAGTCTCCATGATGGTCACGGGCTCCGAAATCTGATACATCTCATCATAATCCTATGCCCTGAAGATTGCAATCTTCATCTTGGTGACATTGCTTAATGTCATCGTCTTGGGGTTAGTGTGAGGGATGATCCAATGTATCATGTTCGCACATGGGAATGCAGGTTATCTACATGAAATCCAGTATAAGCCAAACTTGTGAATGTTCACATATACCTGGCAGTCTTCGAGGTCTTCCCCAAATGTTCCTGCAAATTCATCATTGACCTCTTGCCGTTTCAGCTTGAATTCCTTGTCTAGAATCAGCTTGGTATCTTCTTAGATCAGTAGACTTGCAGACACTCGCTCAACTATCGCTCCAGTTGCACTTTCATCAGAGTCCTTTGATCCTTCTCTCTTAGAGGCCATTGATCCTGTACTGCTAAGATGCGGATGAACACTTGCAAGATCTGGAGACAAAGTAACATGCATTGTAAGAAATCTGTCAGCGAAAACCAAAGCAAACTTGAGGAATGACATAACACATACCTGGGGATTGAATGGAAAGGATTGAGCAATTTCATCTGGGAGGCTGGGAGACTGGCTACCAGAATTGCGCAAAAGGAAGTATGGGCTATCTAGGATGCATGACTAGCTGCTGGAATTGTGCAACACGCAATCTAGGTTGACTCCTGGAATTTCCCAATGTGCAATTTCAGCTGGCAATTGTTGCAGGCCCAGTGACTGCATTGCACATTTTTGTGGGCCAACAGTCACTGTCCCTCAGAATTGTGCAATGCAAGACTGAAGGATAGTCATTGGGAAGAAATGCACATTCACTGAGAGGAAGAAAGAGCCTTCCTTCCTTGGATTGGGAAATGCTATCTTGGTGAGGCAGAGTCCGGCCCAAGGCCACCCAGATCCGTCAACGAGAAACTGAAATAAAATGTGAAATTGAATGCATGGCGATACTGGGTGTAAGAAAAAGTGATTAATCATGCATGCAAACAGTGAATGAAATATTCAGATAACAGAACAACATGCATGTGGGTGAAGCAAGTGGCTGAATCAATGACCTTTTGTGAAAAACAATTTCATGCATACGATAATAGTGAGATGCTAACAAAAATTGAAACGGTGCTAGGACAAGCTAGTATGCATGTAAACGATAGCAAGCGTTCAAAAAAATCAAGCAAACAACACTCACAAAAGCAAAAACATAAAAAGCGATAGAAATGCTGAAAAAGACAAGTTAAGCCAACTTACCCATGAATAGTTGAGGTGGATGTGTCGAAGAGTCCTGGATGTACTTTTGGATGTCAGAGCTACAAGATAAATGTGAATGACTGAGCTCTAAAGCATTGAATAAATAAGTTTAAGGTTCATGACGCGCATGCCACAAATCTAGGAAAAGGTAACACTTGGAGGAAAGATTCTAAAACAATCTTTGCATGTAACCTCCAGCTGCTAAAAATAGCTCCATAAAATATAGGGATTCTTTTGGCATGTATCTTTTTATATTCCAGGTAAAATCAACCCATGCATGCAACTCAAATTTCCTTGGTCCTAGGTGGAACTGGTCAACCCAACTACACATGCAAGAGCCTGCTCAACTACCGGGAAAAAATTCGCTTTTCTGGGAGGGAGCTGGGCAAGCTACCCATGAGATTTGTGCAATTTCTAGGAAGAGCAGCTGGCTGCTGCCCAGGATTATGCAATTCCTGGGATGAGCAACCCTGCTGGGAAGAATTATGCAATTTTCTCAGTGAAGCTTGACTGGCAGATTTGCACAATTATGGAGTGCAGCAGGCTGGCAAACAAAATTGCACAATTTATGGAGGGAACGCTCGTTGTCCTCCAAAATTGTGCAATTTCTTAACGGAGCTGCTCAACCTGCAGCTGGACCAAGTCTGGAAGAACAATCTGTGAGGGGAATGCAACAAGCTTTGATGGACAGGTTGTCATTTTGCACAAAAATCACTAAAGTTTTTGTACTCGATAGGGCAAGACATGGTGCTATGAAAGGTTGGTAGGGATGTTCCAAAACGAAGCTAAGGAAAAATTTTGGAGGGTGGTTGTAGCCGCTACAACAAGTGACTAACGTTATCTTATTAGGTCGACATATGAATCTAGAACTAGGCCGGCACTACCTTGAGGAGATTACTTTCTATATTTTAGCCAACTGCAAGAGGGATATTGACAATCATTTTGGAGTGTAGACTTTGACTTTGACTTCTGGAATATTTATGACAAGACAATAAATCTGAAATACATCAAGAAGAAGTCTTTGACCTATGGTAAACACATCTTGGTCATGAAACCCATGATGCAAGGAATAATAAATTAATTTGATTCTTCTTTACATAAAATTATAATTACAAGTCATAATGAAAACCGAACCTAATTACATTTTCTTCAACACTCCCTCTTAACTAGGGAGGTATTCATAATGGTACTTGGTCATTCTCAATCTGAATAATTTCTCATAAGAAGAATCAGATTGGTAATCCCATCTGTATAGCATCATATCAATCAACATTGTCATAGTGCAAGGCCTTGACTAATAGCTCCATCTCTCTATGAGACCATTAGCTACAATGCTGGCGAGGCCAATGATTTATAGACACCTTCATCATTGTCTCTCAGGGTTCATACCCACACGAGTGTTCACTGAGTATGAACTTATAGGAATATTATTATCTTGGGTTCCCAACCCTCAAAGAATATTGGTCCTCTTTCCTACTCTTATCTTGGATGCCCTACACATCCTCAAAGAGTATCGGGTGCCAGACGCTTACCCAACCCTCCATTATTTCTTCCCAGGTGAAGACAAGAATGATGTGTCTATCATGTGTCTACATTTCCATTCATGGCCTTCATCTAGACTTACAGTTGTTAGTCTCGGATGTAGGTTTTAACATCGTACAGAAATTACCTGCATATGAATTCTAGAACACAGAAAATAAACAATGCGAGAGCATAACACATAAAACACATATACACAGAGATTTTCCCCTAGATCCCAAAACTGAGACTACCAGCTTTATTTTTCATTATGATCCTTTCAATGTTACAATACATATTTATACATGCCGAAGCATCGAATACCATGGATCAAAAAGTATCACATCCAAAACCATGGACCGAAAACCATCGCATCCAAAACCATGTGTGAAAAACATGCACAAAACCATAGGTAGGTCCGCCCAACCTAATATAGGGTCCAAAAACAAATTTTTCCAGGGCACTGCCCCAGACCCCATAGAGTGGGGTTACCTACACCCCTCAAACCCTTTGTGAATCCCCTCTCTACTCAATCGGCGCAATGAAAGGGGGCCTTCGCCCCCCTTCTAACCCCTCAGTTAACTACATGGGCTAGTCGTGGAAAGAATATAACACAACCCAACATTATCCCATTTGTTGTTTTCTTTCCACGGGGGGCCACAAGAGAGCTTAGTCATTTATCCAGTCCTGCAACACCCATTGTTTCTCTACACCAAGAGAACTTCTCAGAGCTCACAGATTTTGTCAATGCATCTGCAGTATTCTTCAAAGTGTCCACCTTTACCAGCAACACCTTTTTGTCTTCTATCACATCCCTCACAAAGTGATACTGAACATCAATGTGCTTTGGCTTTGAATGATATGCAAGGTTCTTTGCCAAGAATATTTCACTTTGGCTATCACAGTCTATCCTTATAGCTCCCTGTACTAACCCCATACTTGAACACAATCTCTGCAACCAAACTGCTTCCTTGCTTGCATGAGTGGCTACCATGTATTCTGCCTCTATAGTTGATATTGCCACTACAGATTGTTTCTTACTCATCCAACTGATTGCACCTCCAAATAGGTTAAACACATACCCACCTGTAGTTCTTCTCTGATCCAGATCTCCAGCCTAGTCTGCATCAACAAAGCCACGAACATCCAACACTTTATCCAATCCTGTTCTTCCTTGGTAGCACAAACCATAATCACTAGTGCCACGCAAATACCTGAAAACCCGCTTCACTATTGTCCAGTGCTCCTTCACTAGTTTTGACATAAACCTACTCAATACTCCCACTGCATGTGCAATGTCTGGTCTAGTACAGACCATCGCATACATCAGGCTACCGACTGCACTTGCATATGGATCACGAGACATGTCCTCTTCCTCTTCTAGTGTCTTGGGACACTGTTCAGCAGATAATTTTACACCTACAAGATTAGGAACCTTCACTGGTTTACTATCCTACATATTAAACCTCTGCAATATTGTCTCGACATACTTCCAATGGTTTAACCAGAGCTTCCTCTTTTTCTGATCTCTTTTAATTTCCATGCCCAAAATATAGTTTGCAACACCAAGATCTTTCATGTCGAATTTGGGGGACAAATGGGTCTTCAAATCTTGGATAATTTCTGTCATTTCCAACCAGTACATATAATCCACATACAAGACCAGATAAATAACACAGTCACCAATTAATTTAAACTACACACAGTGGTCTGCTTTACTTCTGGTGAAGCCATGTCCCCGTATAAATGTATCAAATTTCTGATACCACATCCTTGGTGATTGTTTTATCCCATACAGAGACTTCTTTAACTTTCATACCAGTTCTTTCTTACCCTTCACTGCAAAGCCTTCAGGTTGCTTCATATAGATCTCCTCTTCCAGATACCCGTGGAGAAATGTTGTCTTCACATCCATCTGTTCTACCACAAAATCAAAAGTAGCAACAATAGATAAACGTAATCTAATAGAAATTATCATATCACCAAAATCAATTCCTGGCACCTGGGAAAAACCTTTTGCTACCAACTGAGCTTTATATTTCTCCACCTTTCCTTCTGCAATTTTCTTCTTCTTGAACACCCATTTGCTGCCAATGGGTTTCCTTCCAGCTGACAACTCCACCAGATCCCAAGCCTCATTTTTGTGCAAAGATGCCATTTCATCAACCATGGCCTCTTTCCAGAGTTTTCCATCCTCTGAATCTACTGCTTCCTTCACAGTTCTCGGATCATCATCGGTAATAGAAAAAGTAAAATTTGAGCAAAAAGCAGATGGACTATACCTTTTTGGTTGCCTTCTTTCTCGAACTAATCTTCTCACACCTGGATTTTGTGGCTCTTCATCTTCTGATTCCTCCTCTGTTGTAGAGTCTGATTCTTCCTCCTTTAGCTCAAACTCTATCTTCTCAGGTTCCTTTGGTTGGACTGCATGTTTAATAACATCTTTCACCTCTCTGAATACCACATCTCGGCTGTACACAACCTTCCTTGTTACTGGGTTCCAAAGCTTATAACCCTTTAAACCATCCTTATACCCAATAAAGATGCACTTTTTTTATTTACTATCCAACTTGGTTCGTTTCTCCTTTGGAACATGTACATATGCATCACATCCAAATACCTTCAGATGTGAAAGAGAGGGTTTCTTACTAGTCCATACCTCTTGTGGAGCCTTATCCTCCAACGCTGATGAAGGTGATCTGTTGACCAGGTAACATGCTATCTCCACTGCCTCTACCCAGAATTCTTGTCCTAACCCAGCACCACTGAGAAAGCTTCTTGCCCTTTCCATCAATGTCTTGTTCATTCTTTCTGCAACTCCATTTTGTTGAGGTGTATATGGAGTAGTCTTCTACAATGCTATACCACACTTCTTACATAATTCTTCAAATTCCTTACTGCAAAACTCTCCACCGTTATCTGTCCTCAACACCTTTATCTTCTTCTCTGTCTAGTTTTCCACCAAAGCCTTAAATTATTTAAACCTATCAAAGTCTTCTGATTTCTTCTTAAGGAAATATATCCATGTATTCCTTGAGAAGTCATCTATAAATAATACATAGTACATAGACTTACCCAGTGATGGAACCTTCACAGGTCCAAACACATCATTGTGCACAAGTTCTAAATCTATTTCGCCCTCTTACCACTAGAGGGGAAACTCACCCGATTCTGCTTCCCATATACACAATTTTCATAGAAATCAAAATCCAGAGAGCTATTACTCATACCTTCTACCATACCTTTACCATGAAGTATTTGAAGGCCCTTCTCTCCAATATGTCCAAGCCTTTGATGCCACAACATGGTCTTCTCTCCAGAGACCACTAGATTTTCTACTCCACTTTCAGGAACCACGAAACTGTTGCACCCATCAACAATAGTGCTACCTTGTAGCTTGTACAGAGTTCCAATCTGAACTCCCCACATCAATACCAGTGCTCCCCGAACCATCTTGCAGGAATCCTTCTCGAACACTGTTTTTACACCTGCATCATCAAAATTGCTTATAGAAATCAGATTGTTAGCCAATGCAGGAATATGTAGAACACTCAAAACTGTTCTAACCCTTCCACCTTGCAACTTCAACTTTACTTTTCTTTGACCAATGATTCTAGCCTTCCTATCATTCGCTAAGAAGACATCACCACCATCGTATTCCTCATACTCGCAAAACCACTCTCTATGGGGAGTGAAGTGAAAGGATGCACCTGAGTCAATCAACCATGCCTCATGATCTACATGTGTACTTGAAGAAGCCAGGTACACATCCCCACCTTCATCTGAGGTGGTTTTCGCCTCTGTAGAAGGAGCATCATCAGATCCCTTTCCTTTGTCAGGAGCTTTAGATTTACAGTGTCTTTTGTATTGCCCTTCCTTTCCCCATTTCTAGCACACCACCTTTACAGGTTTTCCTGGAGATTTAGATCTTCCTTTAGATTTAGATCTCCCACTCGATGACTTATTTTTGTTTCTATTCTGGGACCGTCCTCATACAGACAAGGCATCACCACTCTGGCTCTCCATTTTTTTCCACCTCACCTCCTCCGTCAATAAGGATGAGACTATTTCATCAAACTACAAGGCAGTTGCATTGCTACCTATTGCAATAACCAGACTATCCCACGAATCTGGTAGAGAACGCAACAAGCTAATGCATTTATCCTCATCTGAAATTTTGATATCAACAGACAATAACTGACTTACCACAGTATTAAACGCATTCAGATTCTCTGTCACCAAGTCTTCATCTTTAATCCTCAGGTTATACAGCTTTTTCCGCAAGAACAGTTTATTCACCAGAGACTTAGATTCGTACAAAGTCCCTAACTTGTCTCACAAAGCCTTGTCGTAGCTTCCCCTGATACATTCAACAATACTGAATCTGAGACACATAATCTTATTGTGCTCTTTTCCTTCTGATCCAACTTCTTCCATTCTTCATCAGACACTTCCGTTGGTTTAGTACCCAGATCTACTACGATCCACTGATCTTTATTCACCAACAAATCCTCCATCTTGAGTTTCCACAACTAAAAACTCTGACCATTAAATTTCTCGATCTCTATCTTTCCACTGCTTGCCATCTTCTTTCACCACCAGAATCGATCTCGCAGATCTCCCACTGAACAAGATCTACCACAGGCTTGAGTGAAACCCATCAGCAATAAAGGCGTCCTCTTGAAGCCAAAACAGCTATGATACCAAATGTAGGTTTTAACCCCGTACAGAAATTACCTTCATACGAATTATAGAACACATAAAATAAACAATGTGAGAGCATAACACACTAAACACATATACACAGAGATTTTCCCCTGGATCCCAAAACTGGGACTACCAGCGTGATTTTTCATTATGTTCTTTTCAACGTTACAATACATATTTATACATGCCGAAGCATCCAATAACATGGACCGAAAACCATCACATCCAAAACCATGGACCAAAAACCGTCGCGTCCAAAACCATGTGTAAAAACATGTACAAAACCATAGGTAGGTCCGCCCAACCTAATATAGGGTCCAAAAACAATTTTTTCCTGGGCGCTGCCCCGGACCCCATAGAGTGGGGTTACCTGCACCCCTCAAACCACCCGTGACTCCCCTCGCTACTCAATCGGCACAATGAAGGGGGGGCTCCGCCCCCCTTCTAACCCCCCGGTTAACTACATGGGCTAGTCGTGGAAAGAATATAACTCAACCCAACACCGGTGCAGTGCATGACACATGAAATATATAAACACAATTGTCACTCCTTCGTAATCAGGGGTGATTTAATTCA
Organism: Pinus tabuliformis; assembly: GCA_031772625.1. Lineage (NCBI taxonomy): Eukaryota > Viridiplantae > Streptophyta > Pinopsida > Pinales > Pinaceae > Pinus > Pinus tabuliformis. Next base: position 3,156,170 of record CM062805.1, on the reverse strand, counting down.
AACTCCCTCTTGATCAGGGACCTGTCAGATATCCCTATTAGCTAGGGACTCTTCTATATATCAAAAAATTCTTCTTCATGCGTCCTTCAACTATTTGATCAGCTTCTCTCCTTGATGTCATGAAATTTAGTTGACCTTCTTCCTTGTAGGGTATTAGCCATCCATCACTTTCCTTCTTAGTTCATTATGTCATTCCTTTCTTCATGGAAAGTGGCCTTCTTGATACATATTTGGAACCTTCATCATATGGATGCTTCTTCCTCATCATGTTTCTTTCAGGAATTTCTATCCACCACATGAACGCTAGTTGTACTTGTACTTACAACTCTTGTGTCTTGTGTGATTATGTCCTCCAGATCCATCGCATTTTGTTGTTTTATGTATCGATGTTTCGAACCATCCTCTGTGGTTCATCATCAAGATTAGATATGTCATCGACATTTCGAACTCATCTGAATATTATTCAAGAAATCAAAACATCACATTAAATCAAATTGTACCTTTCAAGATGGCTCTTCATCATGAAATCTTCCTGTAGGTATCAACATCTTGCATACATGTTGACACATCTCCCAAAGATATCAATTGTCAAGGATCTTCATCTTTTTCTGACTTTCATCAGAGTCTTCATATCTTTCTAGGAGATTTCCTAGTAAAATCTTCTTGGTCTTTTGGATGTTGATCGCCTTCATCATGGTTTCATATCTCACGATCTCTTCCTTCCTCAAACATTCCATTTCCAGGAGCTTTCAATCAAAGTTTCTTAGTCAACTACCTCATACTTCATATGAGCACATAATATGTTGATTTCATCTAGTGTGACTTATACCTTCCTGCATTCTTTCAGAGGAGAATATCTTTGTTTCTCTTGATCATGCTTCTCAAGATAGAATTAATGATCCATGTTACCTGCAACCATATGGCCTGACATTGTAATATTAAATACAAGAATACATACCTAGATTTACCTTTAGGTCATATAGGCTTCTTCTAGCAGCTTCCTTGATTGAAAATATCTTCAATCCCTTGATGTACTTCATGTCACCACACCGTCATCCCATGAATTCCATAAGTTAGAGTTCTTGATGAAACACTTGCTTCCACTCTGGATTAGTGAGCCCTATGATGAGGCTTCCATCAAAGAACCTTGAGGATATTGCATATCCCCATCTGGCAAATGTTTCCTTTTTTCCTTGATGTATGATAAGCCTTGTCCTGGATGGCATCTCTCTTTCCTTCAATGTTCAATGAGTTTCCCAAGAGCTATATCCTTCATGTTTGACTATCATGGATTTTGTCCCATTTTTCCTTCATGATTCCCATGGTGATTTCACAAGCTCTTTCTTCACGTGATTCCATGCTGCCATGATGCATCTTATTATCATTGTCATATCTTATAATACAATATCTAAGAGCTTATGATATGACCTTTTTGTGAGGGATATTATCTTACTCATAGGAGAGATTTGTTACTCCCTCTTTCCTTGGCCCTCATCTTCAGCTTCCTCCATCTTTCAGTGATATGATATCCCAAAATCTTTCTATAGCATTAAATCTTAACTATACTTATTTTTTCTTGCTTGAGGACCATGATTTCCTTCCTTTTCTGCACATGGTTGAGTTCTTTTAACCTTCAATATTTTTTCCATCAACTTATCCTTCTCTATCTTCCATAGAGACTACAAGTTGCTCAATGAGGTAACCTTCTTGTTCATGGATATTTGTTACCTTGCTAGTTCATCAATGATGGTTGTCTTCATTCCTAGATCCTATATATAAGACCTTGTGAAGATATCCTACATCCTTTGATGCCTCTTTACTTTCATGTAGATCATATTTCATTTGACCTTCTTTATTGCACCTTAAGAGAATGAGTTTATCATCTACATCACTTTGATGTCTCCAATTTTTCTATGTGAGGGAATCTTTCATAAATATCCCTTTTCATAAATTCATAGGAGACCATTTGATGACTTCATCTACTTAGTGGACTATGTATATTCTCCTTCTTCATGCAAAGAATCTTGATAACCCATCCAATTCATAGATGTCCTTGCAATCATAAAGTCATTTAACCAAACTTGAATATAGAATTAAAAGATACTTACTTGTCATGTGAAGATGAAATCTTCACCTTGATGATTTCTTGAATGATCTCCTTCAATGAGATTCTTGCTTGAGCTGCCTGGTGCATTAGAGTTCCAGTACCTTTCTTGAGACTTTCTTGCATTCTTCAACACCAAGCAGTACTACCTTTTATGATATGTTGAGATTATTTGATTCCTTAACTATGAGGGTATGGAATTGAAATCAAGAATTTTGAGAGCACTGTCATGATGTCCACCCAAGATGTGTGTTATAGAAATATTTGGGCACTGCAACCCCAATCACATATGTCAATAAACCAAGGGCTCTCAAACCCCTAAAAGTGTTGTTTCATACCCTAAAGGATCAAGGTCAACTGATTACATTATTTCCCAGAAGTTCTCCCTGAAAAACTGCTCAGAACTGGTCAAAACTGGACCATACAGACTACTCCATGCTGAGGGTGCGATGCATCTCACCTGCAGCACACAAAGGGTGTGATGCATACTGAAAATCCCTTCTGTAGGGTGTGATGAGCAAGAGCAGACAAATGGTAGAGGCAGTTTGCTAGGTGGAAACCCAGAGAATCTTCTAGAAACTGCTCATATGAAACTTGCCTCTCTGAATTCGCCTAGGGATGAGTAAGAGATCATGAAATCTCCAAGTGGAACCAAGAACCATCAGTGAAATGACACTAATAAAAATCCCAGAAGCTGACTCACCCCCCTGCAAATATCTATATATGGATCCCTCATCCTAGAGATCCAGAGGCTCGAATTTTGTAATTTGTAAGGAAGTGTTGTTGGTTTCTCTTTGAGACATTGTATTGTTGGGTGATCTAGCTTTCCATGAGGTGAAGAGGGCTTTCATGCTAGGAGGATGATGCTGGATCAGACAGCTAGGTTTTAATCCTCTCTTCTACTACTTCTATCAATAAAGCTATTTGAGTTTTCCTCCATATACTTGTATATTTCTGAATCTTGTATTTGTGTATGCATTTGTATGGTTAATGTACATTTGATTCTACATTGTTTACGGTTATAGATCTCTATGCTTTGATGGTATTTTTCTACTTTAACTCCACAGGTGTTCTTTGAAGGAGGACAAGTGAGAAAGGAGTGGCGAAGCTTTATCAAAGGAGAGAGGAAACAAGCAAGGAGCCAAGCGAAAGACTGAGGTTGGTACTCTCTACTTCTCTCTAATCTATCTCCCATAAAGGAAAACACAAGTTACTTTGAATTGTTTGTTTCTAAGATAGCTACCCATCTTAGTGGGACTAGTAGCTGTGAATGGACACTAGTTTCCCCGGAAACAAAATGGCGACCCCGCTGGGGACCAAATAGTTTGTTTGTTTGTTACTGTTGTTTGCTTTATAAACTACATATGGAGCCTGAAGTTAAGCCATCTAGCCTTCAAACTGCTTTTGCTATGCAACTACAAAGTAGATCAATGTTGATTCAGTCAATCTCCGGGTTGGTTTATGAACTAAACATCTGACTTGCAAACATACTAAGTGCCCTGGTGGTAGCTCAATAACCTCATTAGATCAGCCCCTATACTTTGTGTTTACTGTCTATCATAAGCTCAACCTAAATCCCTAAACTTAGCTACAAACTCTAGGTGAAAACCAAGCTCAGTCTCGTCCCTGGACCATCGCACTGTCTCTCATTGGCAGTCTGGATGCATCGCACCTCCCGTGTGCTGCAAGTGAGATGCATCCGTGTTTTCCTTAAGGACAGGTGCGATGATTGAATGAGACTGTTTTTTGCCTCCATATTTTGGTTTTTTCTTCATTGTTTTCAGCTCTATTCAGTATTTTTACTGCCTATGATTAGTATATCATTGTTGAAACCTTCTTCCTTCACATTATTCAACCTCCATTGATAAGGAATTGTGAATTTTTTTTATGTATTTTTTATCATTTACAGTCCTCCTTTGCAAACGGTAGCTTAGTTGAACTGTCGTCTTTTGATTCGAAATTGTCGCAACTGTCATTTTCAGTCAAGAAAAAGAGTGTCGTAAAGTCTTCCTCTTTTAGATAGTTGATTACACCTTTGCCATTACATTTGATTTGAATTATCAATTCTTTGAAGTGTCGAAAACAGTTTTCCATTTGAAAGAGAAAGTCTCGTCTTAGTCTTCCCTTCGTTTTTTTTTTTGAAAAGAAATTGTTAAAGTGTCATTTCGAAGAAAAGTAATTCAGATTTGTACTTAGTTTTCTTTTTGTCATTCTCACATTAAGGGAACTAAAAAACAAATACATGCATGTGCATTTGCATTTAGACTGCATGCGGAAATTGATTTAGGAAAAGTGCATTTAGTGTGTGCTCTCTGCTCTATGTTGAAAGAATCATATTTTTCTTTCCTTAATAGCTAGGATTTTCATTGCTGGAAGAAAATAAATGATTGTTTATCATTTTAGATTGCATATTTAGGAGTTGTACATCTACATCACGCGGTGAACCTTGAAAGGCAAACTTCTTAAGAAAGATCAACCATAAAATAAACCTCAATGAACATAAAAACGCTTTGGAACCTAATGCACAACATCTAGAAGTCTAGGCTAGAGACATATTCTGGCGTCGTAAAGCCTGGTAACTAAGGTTGGGTGATTCCTCCTCTTTGATACGACAAGTGCTAGTACGGACTTGTGCTCCCACGTACTATCGAGTATATATTGGGAGACCACAATAGGCTGATATCCTTTATCCTTAGGAAACCATGTCTGTCGCCCTATCGATTGTAATACACGGAACACAGCATTCGGGAAGATTGACTGTCGTACGTAAAGTCCTCGGTAATTTCTCTATAATTTACCTCCGAGGTGTATGTCATAGTTTTGCGATTGGTTTGGTAATCCCTTTGTCTAGATTTCCAGAGTAGTCATTTTCGTTCCCTTTCAGACTCCTTACAAGAAAAGGTCCATCTGAGCACTTGTCACTTCAGGGTCATTAAAAATCGAAGGCGACTAGAGTCATCTTTAGCTTTTTCTGAACTCTTTAAAATTGAAAAAGCAAGTTGTGTCAAAGCGTCATAAAGTTGATTTAATTCGGAATAGCTTTTCCCCTTTTTATTTTGAGTTGATCGAGTAATCCGCAATCGTGGAAGAAAGTCAATCAAAACCCCATTGTTCGTGGAGACTAACGAGTCAACTGTCTTTGACTCTAGAAACGAAGCCATTCCGGGCCAAGCGATCTCGTTTAATTGGGTCAAAGTCTCCTGGTTTATTTGAAACTTATGTTTCAACATCATCAAAGATTCCAGTTACTCCAATTATTTTTGGTACTCCTGCCTCTACAAAAGAAGTTCTGCAGTTACAAGAGGACACTAGAACTGATCCTAGTGTAACGGTAAACACTTCTATTCCTAAACTAGCTCAATCTAGGGCTGATTCAGAAGGTGTCACCCCTCCAACATTTGTCGCTGCAGAGTCTATACCTTCTTCAGCACCAGAAATATTTTACGGACCTGACGGTCTACCTCTTCCACCCGGACTGATTGCTATAGAAGAAATTATGGAGGATCTTCCATCCAGTACCCCATTGCATTTTGGAACTGGGATCCACCTATATCCTTCTACCATAGAAGTTAGTTCTTTTGATCACCCTTCATTGCAAGTTCCTATTGAATCGCTAGGAAATCTTTTGGATAGACTCAATATGTCTGAACAACCATCGACATCTAGGACTGTGTCCTCTAATACAGCAGCAATAGAACTTCCTGCCGCTACTCCAACAATGTTCGCTGGTATACCATCTGTCCCAACTAGTTCTCAACCACTAGATGGAGTCCACCTAGGGACTATTTCGACAGCATGGTCTGTTCCTATTTGTTCATCCGGAATCTTATCTGGAGTTTCTTATGTTGAGACTCAACAAATTGATCCTTCACATCAGTATCAATTTGGGCAGTCCAGTTTCCAAAGACCAATTTACCCTTTGAACACTGGATTGCCGCCATATGGGGGGCAGTATGCCTTTTCATTGTTCCCTCCGGGGGAGCAACCATATGAGAGTTTACAACAAAGTTCGGGTCAAGCTGGAATTACATCCAGTGGTTGGGTGCCAATACTGCCTCAACAACCAAGAGTTGTATATTCAATGCAACAAAATCAACATGTGTCGAACATTCCCACTACACCGGCTATTGTGACAGTGTTGCAAGTACAAGCACTACCTGTTGTATGTCAACCTCAAGTCTCTCAGGTCGTAATACAACAACCTCTTGTCCCCGCGACTCAATCACAACCGCCGATTAGTGGCTCCTTAACTGAAGCGACTCAGGCTCAAACAGGTACTATCACCCCTCATCTTGGTCAAACATCCAGTATTGGACAACAACAAATGGTCTCACAGCCATGGCTGGTGCAATATCAACAACCGCAATTCCAGCAAGCTTACCGAGGACCTGAGCAACAAAGCTTTGCAGGTAATGGGCAGCCGTATATTCAAAACGGTTACCAACAATCATATTATAATGGTTATGCCCATCAACCTTATCAAAGTTATTAGCATCAAATACATTATGCTAGTATGCAAAGACCCACTGCTCAGGCGATCCCATCTTATCCTGGGTATGCTTCGCCAAACCTGAATCAATAGTTGCCCTTCGTAGCAACTTTAGAATTACCAGATCTGAATCAGCTAACAAATGATCCAATTTCTTATGCCCCTTGGTGGCCAGCGATTCCTCATAAACTTCCGTCAGATATTCCTAAATTCAATGGAAATCTGGGTGAAGATCCATCGAATCATGTGATGAAATTTCATCTGTGGTGTTCATCCAACACCCTCAATGATGATTCGATTAGGCTTCCCCTTTTCAGCGAATGCTAATTGGTCCGACAGCGAAATGGTACATCGATTTGCCTAGAGCTTCATTCGATAAATTCAGTGCCCTTGCCACCACCTTTTTAACCCATTTTTAGTTACCCATAAGGTACAAAACAGGAACAGAACTCCTTACCAATTTTAAATAAACAACAACCACTCACATATCCGATCATATTCATGAATGGTGACGTCGTCGTCGAATGGTAAAGACATATGTTCCTGATCAGCTTCTAGCTGAATGGTTTATTAAGTCATTGTTACCTTCTATTACAGAAGATGTGGCAAAGGGAGGAGTCGTCATTGAAGAGCAAGTCATTTCTCATGCACAATATATAGACTTGATCTACACTCAGTTTGGCACGCTCTATGACAAAATTCCTGATGCTCCTAGACTAGAATTTTCGGTTCCTCCTCCTCCTAAATTGAACAGGGACTCTCATGCCGGTGACAGCATGATTGGCACCTCAAGTACGCAAACCGCAAAGGCCTTATCTGGTAAAGCCCTTGCAGTTTCCAGTAAAAGGGTAAATGACAAACTTCCTGCCTCGGAGGATAATGCCGTGTCAATCGACAAAGGCAAAGAACCGAAGCAACCAGGGGACAAGAAGAAAGGGAAAAACAAAAAGAAGAAACAGGATGATTCGACTCCTGAAAAATCTTCTGGAAACCCTTCTGGGCAAAAGAAACCTAGTCAGCCATGTCACATATGCGACGAAGACCACTGGATGAGAGATTGTCCACATAAAGCTGAGATTAAGAAGTTCTTTAAGAGTTCAAATACCTCAATAGTGTTGACTGATCCGTTTCCAAACCCAGAAACCAATCTGGTTGCTAGTGACAATGCTTCCCCATCCCAAGTGCTTATGTTTTCCATTTCGAAACAACAAAATGATGCTTTGATATCGACAAGGAATAGAGATTATGGGAATCCACAGATGTTGAACAACAAGGCTACAGATCAAACTAGTAGTTCGACAACAACTTCGACAGAAGTTGTGCCACCCATCATTCCTAAGCTAACAATAAAGTTGCCAAATGGATTAGTACACAAATCGACATTTAATCCTTGTGCTCGAGCAGCACAAAATTATAATATAGTAGAGGATCTAGCCCAATCGCCATCTGCTATGTCGACGCTTGAAGTACTGCAAAATTGCCCCTCCCAAAAGCAGGCTTTATTATCAGCAATAGGTGGGATTGACCCAGCAGATTCCAATCTTGTGGCCTTTAATCATAAAGGATACGAACCTCAGTTACTATCTCAACTCGCTTTCCTCATACAAGTGAAAGCCCTCAACAAAACTGTTCATCGAACAATTATTGATGAGGGGGCATCTACCTGCATTATGTCAATGAGTTGCTGGAAAACATTAGGCTCTCCACCCTTGTCACGATCATCAACGACATTAAAAGAATTCGATGGAAGAACATACATGCCATATGGGATATTAAGTAACTTGCAAGTTGAACTGGGGGGCAAGACAATAGAAATTGAACTTGAGGTCATTGATGGAAACCTTGACTACAATATCTTGCTAGGAAGGCCCTGGATTTATGCTATGGTCGTCGTTGTGTCAACATATTTTAGAAAGATTTCATTTCCCTGTCAAGGCAGAATAACAATCATTGACCAACTAACCTTCCTCCCCAATAGTTCCCAAGTTACCGGAAGCATTCCATTGATCCATGGAAGCTCTCAATCACTTCAAAATATTGGAGTAGGTCTCCTAAAAGATCCTTCCTTAATGGGTACTTTTGCCCTCCCGCCTCCGAGTAATCTGGCGGAAGTGGCCATGGTGGAAACCTGTCATATGATATCTTCTACATCAACAAACATGAAGAAGAACTCTGAACATTTTGATAGTGTGGATCATCACAAGGTATTTCCTCCAAGCCCTACCATACCTACATCATCTGACAATCAATTCAGTGATGTTGTACATTATGTACTGGGGACATTGGAACCAGATCTTTCCTTCATGACCCCTTATGAATTGTGATCAAAGGTCGCCAAAGGATAGTTCATTGACTGGTGTCAACCTCGTTAAAAAATGAAACCAAGGATCTGAGCAGTATTCCTTATCTTGTGTCAAGCTCGTTAAAAAATGAAACAACGTTGAGCAAAGTTCCAAGTCAAGTCTTTCACTTGATCTCGTAAAGGAACCTTCATTCCATCCACCTAATTATCGTGAGTAGTCTGGTGAATGTAACGAAGCTTAGGGGGCATGCAACCTTGTCTATTTTGCAGACAAACCCAGCTGTAGAGATTGGTTTCTCTATAAGTTATGTGATCGGTCCGAGTGGCCTTTCACCTTTGTCTATTTGGTGGACAAAGTCCAGGAAGTGTTTTGTCTATGTATTGATAGAAAATCATCCTACTTAACCACAGTAAGTTTCCATATGGTTACTAAAGACATTTTATGTTGGGGGCATGCAAACCTTTTTATACAAGAAAAAACAACCAATTTCATTTTTAGCTTTTTAGCGTTTTTAGCTTTTTAGCTTTATAGTTTGGTCATTCCTAGCTTACAAAAAAGGAAAAACGAGCACATTTCTGAGAAGTTCAAGCTCGTTAAAAAATAAACCTAGCAATGAGCACGTTTCCGCGAAGTTCAAGCTCGTTAAAAAATAAACCTAGCAATGAGCATATGTTCCACCAAAGTTCAAGCTCATTAAAAAATGAACCCACCTTCGCTAAATAACCTTTGTGATCGCATTTCTATCAACTTGTGAGCCTTGGTCATGTTCTTACCATCACCTCCACTTTTTAGCCGATCATACGCCTCCACTTGATTGTTTACCCTTTTGAGGAACAACTGCGACGAGTGATTCTATTAGCCACCTTATTTACACTTCCGTGATTGAAAAGCTCCAAACCTTACCTGGAACCAGTTGCTATCCGAAAACGTCACTCGTTCCTAAAAAACGAGTCTCCTTTAAGCTCTTTTTAGACTCGTAAAATATGAAAAGATTGCCGAGCAATTGGCCTCTCCAGCTCGTTAAAGTGATTGGAATTTCCATCCCTCCTCTATATTTTAATCTTTTTGGACCTAAGGGATCATTACACAAAAAGGTTGAGCACTTGTCTTTTTCGGCTCGCTAAAGTGATCGGAAAAGTCATCCCTTTCGTATTATTTTATACTTTTTCGAACTTAAGGGATTATACTACGAAAAAGGACTACTAGAGTTTCCTTTCCGTCTCTTTTTAGACTCTCTAAAACTAAAAAGGACCGAGTTATCTTTGTCGTTAAACTCGTTAAAACAATAGCGACAAACTTGTCCATACGGACAAGAGTGAGTTTCACTGTCGCTAGGCTCGCTAAAACATAGCGACAGGTTTGCCCGAAGGGAAAATTATAGAACAAGCATATGTTATCCTCCTCAAGCTTGACAAAAATAAAGAGGTACTGGTCAGCAATGACTGGGGGAAAAGGGAAGAAAACTTGAAGAACTTCATTGGTAGCAGGTTTCTCTTGAACATGACACTTTCACTCCATCACCATGATTGAGTCAGGTTGGGTTATTTCGTTCACCGGTCATATCACCATTGGTCCTCTGTACCATCCATTTTGGGGTTAACACTACCAATCCATTCCAGTGTCGCTGATATGTTCAAGAGAAGTCGCTCAGAGAATTAACCAACCTAGCTAATGCCTCATCTGCTGCAATACCTTCACGCTCCATTTTTCATGACTACCACCCTAAACCTTGTATCATTAGATCGTTTTCACCTCCACAAAATCATTTGCTCCGTTCCGTGTCGTAGATGTGGGATTCATTAAGGCCCTCCTACGATGATTCATTTCTTGTCAACATCAGCTCATTATCCAAGAAGTTGACTTAGGAACAACCCTTTCAGTACTTTGAAGCTTGCATGCCTCAATGGCAAGTTTTTCACTTCCGGTGACAGGTTTACATTAACGGCCTTCGACCGAAAGATTTTGTGTGGTGTTCGACATCGACTCATGTATTCACACCATGTGAATTGTACTGCAGTACCTTGAGGGTCATTATCATTATCGGTGATTCCTCTCGTGCTTGTTAACAGCTTACATCATTGGCTGGTAATCAGGTGATGTCTTTCCATGTTCGACATTAGAACATCTTTTCACATGGATCGACTTGTACTTCGGGTGAAGATTGAACGAGTTTTAAGACCCCGGATCTAGTTTCATCCATCCGAGCTGTGATATATTTAGGAAAATAAAGACATCAAATGTACACCATAGCTGCATAGATAATCATCCAAGCTAAAGGATGATGGCTCTACTAGAATCATCAATCTGCCACATAGACAATTGTCTGTCCTATGTACATGAAAATGAATTTATAAAGCTAAGCATCGGAATGCCCACCTCAGCTATATCATGAAAATATATGAAGATAATGTGTTGTATTGTATCTTATTATAGGTCACCTTCTAGTTCGAAAAACCTCGGATCCTCATGATAAAGCATTTCACTCGACATCGGAAGATTTACGGCCTCATGCTTTAGGGGGCAACTGTTATAGACATATTTGGGCACTGCAACCCCAATCACATATGTCAATAAACCAAGGTCTCTCAAACCCCTAAAAGTGTTGTTTCATACCCTAAAGGATCAAGGTCAACTAATTACATCATTTCCCAAAAGTTCTCCCTAAAAAACTGCTCAGAGTTGGTCAAAACTGGACCATACAGACTGCTCCATGCTGAGGGTGAAATGCATCTCACCTGCAGCACAAAAAGGGTGCGATGCATACTGAAAATCCCTTCTGTAGGGTGTGATGAGTGAGAGTAGACAAATGGCAGAGGCAGTTTGCTAGGTGGAAACCCAGAGAATCTTCTAGAAACTGCTCATATGACACTTGCCTCTCTGAATTCGCCCAGGGATGAGTAAGAGATCATGAAATCTCCAAGTGGAACCAAAAACTATCAGTGAAATGACACTAATCAAAATCCCAGAAGCTGACTCACCCCCCTGCATCTATATATGGATCCCTCATCCTAGAGATCCAGAGGCTGGAATTTTGTAATTTGTAAGGAAGTGTTGTTGGTTTCTCTTTGAGACATTGTATTGTTGGGTGATCTAGCTTTTCATGAGGTGAAGAGGGCTTTCATGCTGGGAGGATGATGTTGGATCAGATAGCTGGGTTGTAATCCTCTCTTCTACTACTTCTATCAATAAATCTATTTGAGTTTTCCTCCATATACTTGTATATTTCTGAATCTTGTATTTGTGTATGCATTTGTATGGTTAATGTACATCTGATTCTACATTGTTTATGGTTATAGATCTCTACGCTTTGATGGTATTTTTCTGCTTTAACTCCACAGGTGTTCTTTGAAGTGGGACAAGTGAGAAAGGAGTGGCGAAGCTCTATCAAAGGAGAGAGGAAACAAGCAAGGAGCCAAGTGAAAGACTGAGGTTGGTACTCTCTGCTTCTCTCTCATCTATCTCTCATAAAGGAACACAAAAGTCACTTTGAATTGTTTGTTTCTAAGATAGCTACCCATCTTAGTGGGACTAATAGCTCTGAATGGACACTAGTTTTCCCAGAAACAGTGTGGCATTTTGTTCTCCTTTTGAAGTGATATTGCCGTAATGTATGTTGTGACTGTATATATTTGTAACCTTGTTGCAATACTCCTTGTTGGAGTAGAACCTTGCTTGAGTTGACTAGCATGAGAAAAGATCCTTTTGGCCTTCGAGCATTGTTTAATACCAATCATCGAAACTGCTTAAGTCATTAAGATTGATGTGGTATGACATGGCTTGTAATGACACCCAAATTTTGAGGCTAGCACCACGACTGTGAAAGGTACTGTGTTTTTCTTTTGTTGTAGTGTAAATTAGGATTGCTTCTCAGATTTTTGACCTTCTCCAAGATGATAATATTGGACTTTGAGTTATCTTGCTTCGTAGTCATATTGATAAGGTTCTTGGTGACCCTTTTGATGATGGCTATGGAGAAAAGGTTCTTTGTTGATGTAGACTACTTGTTGTAGACTTTATCCTTTATTCTTGACAAAACCCTTAGCCTTACTTTGATTACCTTCTTGAGTACTGATCCTTGTATGTCTCTTTTATTGCCCTTCCTTTGACTTCTGCACCTTATCTTTGATGCCATGTTGAAGAATCTAGGGCAATTAGTATTAGTAGGATTCTTCTAGGCTTGATAACAATTTGTGAAGTGCTTTTACAATGTATCTTAGCTTGATATTCTTCATCTTTATTAGTGTGTGTATTTAATTTATCAAACTGCTACAAAAACCAAAGAGATAAGGACACAAGATGTTTTATTTCTGCGAGGGCCAAAACCTCTCCCTCTTAGAGAGGAAAACCTGCTCAAAATTATTCTTATAGAGATTCCAATTGGTGAATACCAAGACCCTTCGTTGTTTAGGTACAATCCTCGACTTCTAGTATTCTCTTCTTCCTTGGATTTTAGAGTTCAACGATGAGAGCATCACTATACTGTTGTGACACTTCCTTATAGCAATCTTTAAACCTTTGCTGAGATGATAGAGATAGGACATATTTCACCCGAAACATTCTTAAGACATGTATCACCTTCTTGCTTCTTATAATGTGTTCTTCCTTCTTTGTTTTATTAATCAGAGAATTCTAAGATTCCTTGATGATTTTGAGGTGAAGTCACTCAATATATATAGTGACTAGCGTTATCTTATTAGGCCGACATATGAATATGGAACTAGGCAAACATTACCTTGAGGAGATCACTATCTATATTTTAGCCGACTACAAGAGGGATAGTGACAATCGTTTTGGAGCGTAGACTTTGACTTTGACTTCTAGAATATTTATGACAAGACAATAAATCCTAAAGAAATCAAGAAGAAGTATTTGACCTATGGTAAACACATCTTGCTCATGAAACCCATGATGCAAGGAATAATAAATTCATTTGATTCTTTTGTACATAAAATTATAATTACAAGTCATAATGAAAATTGAACCAAGTTACATTTTCCTCAACAGACCATTGCTTCCTAGGGGGGAGGAATGATCTAGGTGGATATTGCTGACCACCCACATATCCCACCTAGAACTCCATTCAGTTTCATTTGTTTCCTTGTTTATTTTAGCATCTACTATTTTTAGCATTTTTTCGGGTCTTGAACTTCTGGAGCAGTTTTGTCCCCCTAAATGACATTTTTTTGAGGTACACAGTAGACCCAATGGCCTATGGAAAATCTTGTAGTACTCGAAGAGACATTTCAAAAAAGGTTTTGTATGCACCAAACAGAGATAATATAACCAATTTATGACCTCTGGAAGTTGGCTGCCCAACAAGGGCCACGAACTCTTGGCGTTACATCTCTTGGGGTTAGGGTTTTTGTTGATTAGGGTTTTATCATGTTTTTTAATAATAAATAGGCCCTTGAGCCTCATTGTAACATAGTTCACATGCACTTAGCCACCACGTCTCTTCTTAGAGATATGCTACCATCACCTGAGCTAGTCTTATTTCCATTCTATTTGTAAGCATATTTCGATATTTGATAGTAATGAAATGAAGTGTTATTTCTGTTGCATCTTTGTATCTATGTTATATCTGTAATTTGTTGCATTCCTGTTTGAATTAAGATCAACTACCTCAATTCTAGATGAATATGCAGTCTTTACTGGAATGAAGTGAGGTCTGAACCTGTCAACCACAACCATAATAGAATCATGTTGCCTCACTCTCCTTGAAAGACTAGTAATGAAATCCATGGAAATGACCTCCCATTTCCATTCCAAAATCGCAATAGGCTATAGTAACCCACCTAGATGCTTACATTCCACCTTTACTTGCTGGCAATCTAAACATCTAGCCACGAACTCTACCACTTCCTTTTTCAAATTCATCCAATAGTAGAAATTCTTTACTGCCGTCAATGTCTTTTGATATCTTAGATGACCTGAGTATGGCTTGGCATGAAAATCTCTCAAGATAAAATTCTTGATCTCACTGCAATTCAACACATAGATCATGTCTCTAAATCTCACCAAACCATCTATCGTGAGACAATAGTCTGCATCCCGATCACCTGTACCTGTACCTGCACCTATACCTGTACATGTACCTGCACCTATACCTACACCTGTACCTACACCTGTACCTATCCTCTGTTGTCCTACCTGCAAGATCCTATCCTGTAACTCTGTCCCATAAGAGCACATAACTGCTTGATCCAAAACGGATTTTGGATATACACCTAAGTCTAAGTGTTCCTCACTGAGGAAAATTAAGGTCCAAGGAAGTTCCTGGAACTAGCCCCAATGCAAAGATTGTCTCATTCTGAATCTACTGCAACTTGAATGGGCAAAAACAGACTTAGGATGCAGAAGTTATCGCTCAAAGAAGATGCCCTTTGTACCTTAAAACAAGAGGAAAAATCCTTTAAAAATGGCCTAAAAGTCTTTATGAAGAAAATCGCATCAGAGGAGGTAAAAGGAAGATTTAAGCGGAAAAGGGGAAGCACCCCCAATCATCGATCCCCGACATATTGGGTGGGAGGCGAGCACATGCATATAACATAAAGCGAGACTCGCGCTGATGCGATATCGCGATCGCCGATATCGGCGGATCACAATTGGCGATTAGCATAAGCCATGCCCTATGGGAAGACCCTGGGACTTTGCGATATGTGATTTTGACATGTCGCATCACAAAATCACATCATGACATTACCGAGGAGCGGGGCTATATATATATATATATATATATATATATATATATATATATATATATATATATATATATATATATATATATATATATATATATATATATATATATCTGTGTGTGTGTGTGTGTGTGTGTGCGCGTGCGATGTGATATATATATATATATATATATATATATATATATATATATATATATATATATATATATATATATATATATATATATATCTGTGTGTGTGTGTGTGTGTGTGTGCGCGTGCGATGTGATAGCCGGACCTGACGGGGCTATAGGGGAAAGTTGATATATTTTGAAATCTGCCCAACGGAATTTTGCTATGTATTTCGCATATTTTTTTTGATAAATGAAATACGAAGGGAAGCGCCGATGCGATGAAATATGGACCCAAAAGGGGTTTCTAAATGAAAATGTATATTATTTCAAGTCCGTCTAAAGCCATTTTTATGGGATTTTCCAATGTTTTCATGTATTTTCAAATATAAAGGAAAATCACAAAACAAGCAGGATTTCGAGAGGACTGAAGGCGGGAAGTGGTTTGGGTTGGGCTCTGCCTAATCCCATACAATGGCTGCCAGGTGTCCAAGCTGAGGAGAGAGAAAACCACCCTTATCGGGCGGTTAACCCCCGTATTCCTAGGCCGCCCGAGATCGCATATGGACTGTTGGATTGGGGATCCTGTAGATCGACAATGGGGATTACACTGGTGCCCAAAGGTAGACCCGATAGGAAAATACTGCGGATTTAGGGATATTTGAAGTACGATAAACAAAGTTTCTGCAGATTTTTCCTGTGTTTAGTGTATTTTCCTGTGTAAGCCGAGAACACTAATTTTGGGGATTTCAAAGGCCCGATGGTCCCTTCCATTGCAAAACAGGTGGCCACCATCCATGGAAGTGTTTAGTAGTGATTGCTAACGGTCAGAGAGGGAATTCGAGTGGACAGAGGCTGGGAGATAGAGAGCCCGAGAAGAGAAAATGAACGGACAATGCCAGTTGGCTTAAAAGCCATGAATGTCAGAGACAGAAAGTTTGCTGTTGGAGTTGTTGCTGAATCCAAGCATAAGCAGAAAGCGAAGAAAATGCAGACAGCACAGAGGTTTGAAAGAGCTCAATTAAGAGCAGCAACACAAAAAGCAAAAGGCAGAAAGCAAAAGCTGAAGCGCAGAGCAGCTAAGGGAGTCACTTGGAGTTCAAGTGAAAAGCCATAGAGTTGTACATTGCTGAGAGCCAAAGATGCCAGAACTAGAGCCAAGAGCTAGAGACAAGAGCCAAAGCGAAGAGTCAGAGCCAGAGTTGAGAGCCAGAAAGCGGAGAGCTTCAAGAGCCAGGGAGAGATGGTATTCTGAGCCCATTGTTCCTGTGTAAAATAGTGGACTTGAGCCAAGAGCTTGTAAAAGGACCTACCATAATCCCAGAGAGCCTTGTTGAGTTGACTAGAGCTCACAGAGATGTAGCCCAATAATTTTGGGTGAACTCCTAATTAGATTGTTGGTCTGTGTGTTTTGTTTATTGCTACATTAGTTATTACTGTATGTATTCACATATTAGCCTACACAGCAGAATTTAAAACACATAATTAGTTAAATACAAATACCAACATACGCCTATATTTTCAAGCATTTTTAATTCCGCATTGGTTAATCAATAAGGCTTGGGGAATATTTAAAGCTTTGAAAGTGGGAGAGGTTCTTGTAAGTTAGACAAGAAGCCTAAGTGCCTCATTTTCAGATCACTGCTATATGATTTACCTATACCTTCCTGCTAAGAGAATTCATAACCAATTTATCCTTCCCTTTGATGTATCTGATCTCGAAGTCAAACTCACTAATGGTAGCCAACCATCTAGCTTTCCTAGCATTTAGATTCAACTAATCAAACAAATACCTCAACCCACTATGATCACTCATCAATGTAAAACTCTTGCCTAGAAGATAGTGCCTCCACATTTTCAAAGCATGTATAATCACTGCTAGCTCAAGATCACGTGTTGGATAGTTATGCTCATGCTCATTCAGTTTTCATGACTCATAGCACACTGCATGTCCTTCTTGCATGAGAACTCCACCAAGTCCTCTCTTGCAAGCATCTGTACATGCTACAAACTCCTTGTCCATATCTGCATTCTTAACACTAATGCATGTGTCAAAAACTGCTTAAGTTGCTCAAATCTAGCCTCACACTCCTCTTTCCATTCAAAATTTTTACCTTTCCACTGCAATTATGTGATAGGATATGCAATGTGTGAGAAGTTCCCGATGAACCTACTGTAGTAACCTGCCAATCCCATGAATGTTCTCACCTCATCCACATTCTTAGGAGCTGCCCACTCCATTATAGCCCTTATCTTTTTTGGATCTACTGCTATGCCATCCTTGGAGACAACATGCCCCAAATAATGTACCTCAGTTTGAAAGAAGCTGCACTTTCTAAGTTTAGCATACAACTGATGCTCTCTTAGCAATCTTAACACTGTTGCTAAATGATCGACATGTTCTTCCTCATTTTTAGAATATACCCATATATCATCAAGGAATATAATAACAAACTTGTCCAGATAAGGATGCAACACACTATTCATCAAACACATAAATGTAGCTGGAGCATTAGTCAAACCGAATGGAACAACAACAAACTCATAATGCCCATACCTGTTCTTCAACATAGTCTTGAAGATATCCTCTTCCTTGATGCGTACCTGATGGTATCTTGATCTCAAGTCGATCTTAAATAACACTGTTTCTCCCTTCAACTGATCAAACAAATCATCGATCCTCAACAAAGGGTACATGTTCTTGATCGTTCCTTTGTTTAGTTGTCCTTCATCAATGCATAATCTAAGAGTACCATCTTTCTTCTTCATGAACAACACTGGTGCGCCTCAAGGTGATACACTAAGCCTAATGTACCCCTTGTCCAACATTTCCTTTAGCTGCAACTTTAACTCAACCAACTCAGTTGTGCTCATCCTGTAAGGTGATTTTGATGTTGGACCTGCCCCTGGCACCAACTCAATAGAAAATTATACCGCCCTGTGAGGTGGAAACTCTGTAATGTCCTTAGGGAATACATCCTGAAACTGCTGCAAAATTGGGTAGTTTCTTAACACATCTACATCCTCAACTTCCTTAACTTTATCACTAGAAATGTGTACTACAAATATCACAAAACCTTTTCTACATATACGCTTAGTCTACATAGCAATAGCCATCCTCATTGATGTAGGCGTCTTCTTTCCCTATAAATTCCTCTTTTCCCCACTATCATCCACACACTCAGTGGCCATGTTGAAGCAATCCACCTTGATCTAGTGAAGGTATAGCCAATCCATACCCAAAAGCATACTATACGATCCCAATGGCAATACATTCAAGCGTGCTACTGTAGGCATACCATTTAATTAAAATGCACAAGCTCTCACCTAATGGTGTGTTAGGTCCATATACTACTAGTGTAACCCCTTATTGTTATTAGTACAACTCCCTTATTATATTTTTTTGCCCATCTTGTCCCCATATTGTTATTATTGTTCCCCATAGAAGCCCACTATTGTTATTATTGTGCCCTTACATTATTATTGTTATGTCAGCTCTGATTATATTATGGCCCCTTAGACTCCTATATATAGAAAGGATGTATTATCATTTATATCATCCAAGAATTGTTCATTTGTGTAATATAAAGGAGGTTGCCCCCTCAAAGAGGCTGAATTCTAAGGTGTTTATCTCTCTTTTCTATCTTTTTGTGAGCTGGTTTCATAACATTTGGTATTAGAGCTTTGGATTCCAGGGTTTCGCTGCTCCAAACAGGTCATCGTGGAATTTTCGCTATAACTTTTTTTTGTGAAGGTTTAGAAGCTAAACCAAGAACCCATTTTAGAAGAAAGTGGTATGAACCTTGGGTCCGATTTTCCGATCTTCTCTCACTATATTTTTGGATATATGATTTGAGGAAGTTAGGGATTTTGCAGACTCCCGAATTACATCTTAAACAGGTGACCTTGGGAAAATCGTCATAAATTTCTCTCTAAGCATCAGATTGAAATTTCATAATAATTTACAAAAAGATGATAGACTGTAGTCTTCTATGTATATTTTTCAAATCTGAAGGTCGAAACAGTGACACGTGGCACTTCATACAAGTTCGCTCTTCTGAAAAGGTATATAATCCGGTCATCTTGGGAGATTATGCATAACTCTTTCTTGGAGAATCTAATTTCGATTAGACTAGTGGCACTGGAAAGAGGACACAGAGAGCTACTGTAACTCATGATTTATGAATTGGAAGATCCAAAATTATAGAGTTACAGTCATTTCAAGATCGAGCTCCTAAAATCAGGAAAATGCGATATGAGGAAGTTTGATGGCAAGGATCCAGTAAATTGGATACTACAAATGGAGAAATATTTTGATCTACATGAGGTTCAAATTTTACAAAAGGTACATATTGCATCTTTATATTTAGAACCAAATCAATTTTTATGGTATAAAGGGCTTTGTCCTCGTAAAGCACTTGTTACTTGGTCAATTTTCACGGAAGAAATGATAGCACATTATGAGGATGCAAAGAGTAACACCTTCTTTAGCCAATTGATAAATCTCGAACAAAAGGGTTCAATGGAAGAGCACATTGAGGACTTTCAAACATTGAATATAGGGGTAAATGATATTCCAGAGAAGAAAAGGATTGATGTCTTCATAGGGACTTTAAAGGATAACATTGAACATGAGGTTCGTCTTTGGGAACCTGATTCATTGGAGAAGCCATTCAGGTTGGCAAGAAAAATTGAAAGCGAAATTATGGAAACAAGGAATCCCAACACTCACGACTATAATTATGAAAGTGTTTTTTCTCCTAGCCTTCCACAACCTACAAGGTTTACACGACAACAATTGGAAGAAAAAAGAGAAAAAGGAATTTGTTACAATTGTGATAACAAATACATTAAAGGTCATAAGTGTGCTGAGAAGAAATTATTTTACATTGATTATTTAGAGGAGGAAGAAAAGGATCAAGAAACATCAAAAGAAGAGGATATACACCAAGAACCAACTCCAGAGAAAGAAGAAACGAATTCGACCATATCTTGTAAAGCGTTGGCAAGAATTACCACTCCTCAAACTCTCAAAATAGAAGGACATATCAAGAAGAAAAAGGTTCAAGAAGTGAAAGATCACATCAATAAAGAAGAAAGGAATCTAACCATATCTTGTAATGCATTGGCTGGAATTACCAGTCCTCAAACTATCAAGATAGAAGGACATATCAAGAAGAAAAATGTTCAAGAAGTGAAATATCGCATCGAGCATCAAGAAATGAATCCGATCATATCTTGTAATGCATTGGAAGAAATTACCACTCCTCAAACTCTCAATATACAAGGACATATCAAGAAGAAAAAGATTCAAGTAGTGAAAGATCACATCGAGCATCAACAACAAGTTCTCCAACTTTTGAAGGATAACACAACTTTGGTGCAGAATCAAATGAAACAACAGGCAGATCAACATCGCAGTGAAAGAAGTTTTGATGTAGGCGATTAGGTATTTTTATGGCTACATCTCAAGAAAGCTATTCATGAGAAGGAAATGTTGGAAATACTACAAGCACTTAAGAAATGGTGACCTTACATAATCGGAAGACACTTTAAGGTAAAAATGGATCATGATAGCCTTAAATACTTTTTAGAACAAAGATTATATTTAGAAGAGAAAAAAAAATGGGTCACAAATATGTTGGGTTATGACTTTGAAATCATCTACAAAAAAGGGAAGAAAAATGTTGTTGCAGATGCACTCTCAAGTAAGTATGAGGATGTGGAAGCATTTTTTTTTGCTATTTCTATTATCCAACCAGATTGGATAAACAAAGCAAGAAATGAATGGAAGAAGGACAAAGAAGTGTGGCCACTCATTCAAAAGTTGCAGAAGATCCCAGTTTAAACAATATTGCCAAAACTTGACGAGGAAGGAAAATTCATATTCGAACTTGGAGCAGTCACAGAAACAAGAACCTGATAGCTATGAAATCGATTAATTTCAGAGTGTCTCATCAAGTGGAAGAACTTAACCGCTAAAGATTCAAGATGGGAGAACAAGAATTTTATACAGAAGCATCAAGAACTACTCAAGCATTGAGGACAACACTTTTTGAAGGAGAGGGGCATGTTAGATCCATATACTACTAGTGTAACCCCTTATTGTTATTAGTACAAACCCATTATTATATTTTTGTGCCCAAGTAGTCCCCATATTGTTATTATTGTGCCCCATAGAAGCCCACTATTGTTATTATTGTGCCCTTACATTATTATTGTTATGTCGACTTTGAATATATTATGATCCCTTAGACTCCTATATATAGAAAGGATGTCTTGTCATTTATATCATCTAAGAATTGTTCATTTGTGTAATGTAAAGGAGGTTGCCCCGTCGAAGAGGCTGAATTCTAAGGCATTTATCTCTCTTTTCTATCTTTTTGTGAGTTGGTTTCATAACATGGTGAACTCTCTTCTTCGTACCTGTAGCCAACTATACCAACCAAGATTCTTCATGCACTTCTTTTCTGAAACCACACTTATCCACCAGGTCAGGATTAATATAACTATAGTTAGATCTAGGATCAATAAAAATAGAAACAATTTGATCACAAATACTACCATCTGTCTCAATGATCGATTCCTGATGATTCACCTACCTGTTATCCACAATTGCATACATTCGAGGAATGCTATGACCAACATCACCAATTGTATGTGCCTCCTGAGCACTATATATTTGGGGTCTACCACTACTCTGATACTATGAAAAATCCCTCTTATGATGATCCTTACCACATATCCAACGCTGTAATGGTTCCCTACCACTGCCTCTAGCTTGTTGCTCTTCACGTCCATTCTCAACTGTATTGAATTTCTTGCAAGGAACTGCATTTTATTTCTCACTTGCATATAGAGGTCTTCCTCTCTTTGGTGGCCATTTTTCTTTAGCTTTCTCATTTCTTTTCAAGTCATGCTTAGGCTCAACTTTGTGCTTCGACTACTCATAACAATGTTTCAACTTTCACATGGCCTCCTCCAATGATCTAGGCTCATCGAACTCAATATGGTCTTTGTATTCAATTTGAAATCCACTGATGAATCTTTGAACCTTGGCCTTCTCCTTGAGGTAAGGAACATATCTCAACAACTCCAAAAATCTACCAGTATATTCCTCATCTATCATAGAAACCATCCACAACTCATAAAACTTCTTAGCCCTGTCATCATAGTACCTCTCCGACAAGTACTTCTCCTTGAAGAGACTTTAAAATGCATGCCAAGTCAAATCCTCCTCATGTGTACCTTTGACATTCTTCATGTCTTCCCACCAAATATCTGCTTTATCCTTAAGACTGAAAGTGGCTATCTTTGCTTTCATGTTTTCTGAATAATCATGTAATCGAAACAATTTCTTCATACCAAGCAAACATGCCTCTGCATCCTGTGATTTGTTCATCTCTCCATCAAAGGTAGGTGGATTTGCCTTCTTAAACTCATCCAAAAAATATCTCCTATCACTCCTCCTGTAAGGATGATAACGATGATGATCATGATGCCTATCATAGCCAAAAATGGAATAGTACCTGTGCCAATCACCTCTCCTATCCAGAGTGTCCAATAGTCTACCATTACTGATTGTGTCAGATCTATCCAACCTGTGTCTACTAGGATACCTACTACCATATGCCCCATTAGTTCTATCCTCATGTCCATGGCTAATCCAAAGTGGTCCCTCCCGCTACAAATCTGATAAACTCTGAAGTAGTATCACATTCACCTTTACTTGTTTCTCTTATGCCTACATGATTTTTTCATTGTTTCTTTGCAACTCCTTATTTCTTCCTTCAGGCTTCTTAAAGTGTCTTCCAAGTTAGAAGAGTTCCCCACACCACGCTTCCCATCTGATGCATAGGGACATTTTATGTAGTCTACCACCTTGCTAGCCATTTGATATCTTTTCTACAAGGCATACTATGTCAGCTAAACCAAATCACAATAAACCAACATATATTAGCATAATTCGGGGAGGATACCTTGTTTGCAAGATCATCAAATCATTGTGATACATGTATAACATAATAATAACAACATATAGACATATATTAAATAAATGCATCAACGCATAAACATCATTCTAGTTGGGGTGCGATCATCAATGCAAGGCCATATCAACAATGCATGTTATGACCTCATGCATGACAACAACCATCACTCCATTGCACACATTGCCACATGAAACTATCAACATGCATATGAAATGCCTAATCAACTACACATACATATTAATGCATGTAGTCGAGAATAAGCGATCAATTCTTGTAACCAACCTACAAGACTGATACATGTAATCAAAAAGTTTAAGAATGCACCTGATATACAAAGATGTAGTCAAACGACACATAATCAACATGTAAGTGACATATAAACATATGAAACCAGTCATATACTTTTGACTATGCATCCCGCAAAATCACATCAAGTTCCTCATGACAACTTGTTGATGCCTCGAAAATCGTTGCATCAACATTCGGGAAAACCACCCGGTCCGGACCTTAAAGGCAGCTCCTTTTCCGTTTGGTGCAGTGGCTCCGACTGGATATAATGGGACCAGTTTCCCAATGGTTTGTAAATAGGATGGATAAGTGGTTGATTTTCTATTATCTAATGATAATGATGGATGATTTATTCTAAAATGCAAAATTATAAACAACTAATCTATCCTAGGAAATTTCCACTTTAGTGTAACTTTTGATGATCTTTATCTACAAATAGGCATATAGATGACTCCATTGATAAATAAAGACATTCATTCATATGATAATTACTTTGTTCAAGTAGTTGAAAAAAGTAATCATTAAAACATTATTACACTATTCTTCATATATCATTGACATAAATATGATTGAAAGAATAACATTCCTTAAACATTCAATAGTGATAAGTATAAGGACTACTGTTAAAATACATACATATATCCAATGATAGCAAGATTGAATAAATGCTGATTCATATAAAAGAATGGAGCAAAGGCATAGATAATAGTACCATATGTTATTTGGATCCCTTCCGATATCAATCGCATTCAGATTTCGTCTTCTAACTTAGAAATACTCTCATAAAAAGCAGTAGTGCATATCTCATCAAAGTATTCTTCATTAAAATTCAGAATGTAGGTCCAGTCTTTATAAAAAATATATATCGGAACCACAATAGTGTGACTCCCGATCCAAGTTTTATACAAAAATTGAGGACCCTTTCTAAAGACATGAAAGGGTCTATAAATACTATCTAAGCTAACTGATTATGAAATAAAAAAGCTATTAGGTGGTATAACCAAATCATGAAAATCTCCTTGAAATAGGCCTGCTTGCAGTCGGTAGAATGATTCACTGTTTCGGCCGATCATCCTTTGGCTTGAGCTGGCAGATAGCAAGCATTGGTTGCAATTCTGGAGGGTGACTCAGACGTGAATGTAATTGGGCTGAATACGTAGCATCATGAATTTTGGGAATCATGTAACCAATTGCATCGGTTAAACATTTCATTGCTGCCCTTTGACTATATGGTTTAACTAGGAAAAACCAAAAGGTGTCCCAAGTTAAACTTTGGATGCCTGTGATTAATCTCTCCTTATTTTCCAATTCTTGATTGCATGTCTGTTCCAATGCTTTGGCTGATGGCAATTTACCTGGAGTGAGCTATGAAATTAAATTAGACAGATAAAGAGTATCATTAATTAACTCAATCAAATTACCGGTTGCTGATATAGATCTTGAAGTTTCCCTTTCTGCTTTCATCAATTGTGATTGCCATTCTAGGAAAAGAATTTTCTTGTGTGATTCTATAATTTTAGGCAGATTTGTAGCTTGCCCTTCACTAGTTTCTTGCCAGGCAAGAAAGTTTGTTAATGTCTCATCGGCCTGTTCCAAATTCTGTCTTGCATCAACTGATTTGTCAATCATTGATGAAGCAATCTCACAGAGGGGCTCAACAAGGGAAATATTATGACATAGTAAATTTAGCTGTTTAATCAATGCCTTATTGATCTGGAGAGCTTCAGACCTGAACTCTGCAGGTTGAGGAAAACTTTTGAACTTTTCTATCTGTTGTGATAGTTGAGTGATTTGCTCATCTTTTGTTTTGCTCATTTGTTCATTCATTGTCTTTAGCTTGGCCAATGCTAAATATAACTCCTTTTGTTTCTGCACTACACTTTGGTCTATCCTCTACTTCTCCTTGAGCAATTGCTCGTTTAGTTGGTTGTTTACGCGCTGCTATGCTGCTAACTGCTATTCCAATTGCTCTATTCTCTGTTGTCTTTCAGATACCTGTGCCTCCAATGAAACAATTGTCTGATCTTTTTCCTTGAGTAAATTGCTCACTTCTAATGCTTTATCCATAGTGGCTGCTGAGTAAGCCCCGCATATTGAGAGAGTTTTGTGAGGTCTTTAGAAGGATTGAATTCTTCTTTCCATACCACATTAGCCATCTCTATTTGTGGAGGTAAAAGAGAAGATTGATCAATCCTTCTCTTTCTCCTTTGTCTTTTTACTACAACCCTATGCTTAGGGATATAAAAGACATCTAAAGGTGGTATTTCTTCTATATGAAAAACAATTTCATCCGATGGATCCTTAGGAATTATCTCTACATCTTTACTTATGGGTAGGCCACTGGTTCCTTCAGTTGGAACCGTATTTGTTGCTATCTTGTGACCAATTGTCACTTTAGGCGTGCTAAAACCTTGTGAATTCTCAGGATTGCTTATAATGGAATCAAATTGTTGCCATTCTTTAAGGAGCTTGGGATCAATCTGAGTATCTATATCCATGTGTTCACTGCCTTTTCCCTATTCTTTCTCCTGTTCTTTCTCCTGTTCTGGCGCTTTTCCTTTCTCAGGAATTTTTTCCACAGCAGGAGATTTGTCAACAGTTTGTTGTTCAGGCTCGCTTGACTGGATTGCCGGGGTGGTGGCTAATAAGTCTAGAGGCAGAGTTTGCAACCTCTGTTCTCTAAGCCTATTAAACACTTCTAGCCCTTCATCTTGATACCTGATCCTGGCCAATGTTTTTACCTAAAATAATGATTCTGCTGAGGAAAATAGGTCATCAAAGTCATCCTTCTCATGATCAAACTTTGCAAGTTTGGCTTGTTCAAGAACATTATAGGCAAATTTTCTTGGATCATATTGTCTGTTGGGAATTGTTGCAAGATTGAGCATTTTTATTTTTTCTACTTCCTTTTTATGCATGTTTGTAATCATGGAGAGTGTAAACACTGCATCTTAAAGGAAATGTAGGCCATACCTGTTTCTTGGAATTTTTAAGGGTTTTGGATGTTCCTTCCATTGTTATCTGGTAGGCCAATTCCCGAGCTAACAACTTATCGGGCACATACAGGGGAAGGACATGGGGTTTTGTAAGGCTACCAAAAAGCCTTATATAAGTGAAATTGTCTTCTCTGAACCAATTAGCTACTGCGGTCAAGTCGATCCCTGCTTCTTCGAAAATTTTGGGGGCAGGCTTATCAAAAATAGCATAATAGATAGGCAACATAAAACCATTGCAAATTTTGTACAAATGATCTTTGTAGTGAGCCTTCCATAACATTTCATGATAAATATGGATTGACTTAGGGTCTTCGGGAGTCCATCTCCATCCGAGTATTGGATATTCGGAATTAAAGCAAAGAGTATCCATAATATAAGCACTGTAATAAAAAGGGGGAATGGTCCTAGTAGTTTTACGTGAATTTGATTTGAATTCGAGAATTGTTGTGGCTAATTTGTTGGACAAAATGTTTGCCCAATCCATCACATAACTATTGATGGCTGCCTCCATCAGAGGGACCATTTCAATAGTAAACTTGGCAGAGTCATGTATTCCCCACATTCTACACATCATTACTCCAGCATAACAGTAAGGAGAAGCTAATGAGTCCACAGAGTACTTACCTGATGATTCATGCTTGTGCTTCTCGGGAAAATGTCTCCACTGCCTAATCGGGGCCGATTCTGTCTCGTTTTCTTTTGCAAATTTTTCAAGGAAGGCTTTGTTGTACCGCTTTTCAGGCTCAAGCAAGTGATACATTTTCCTTAGATCATCAGGTTGAAACGAGCCAAATATCCTCCCGTCAATTGTGCAAAATGTTCTGTTCGAGACTGGAATTTCCTCTACCACCCATCTCACTACGTCAGTATACGAGAGGATTTTTTCTCGTGTCGCTATTCTGTGCAGATATGAACAAGCTAAATCTTTGAGGTACGCTTCTAATTTCTTACTCGAGTCAGCTGTAGTTTCTTCTAATATTTCCTCAGGCTCCCCTGCTTCTATTAGATTGTAGATGCTCTCCCAGCTAGTGTTTCCAAGACCGAGGCACATAGTGTCTAATATTAACCCTTTTTTGCTTGGTTTGGGATCTTTGGATGGCTGCACTGCTACTATAGGAGCCGCTGCTGCGGATTTCTTTGATTTCTTTCCCATTTGTTTCAAATTCCTAATTTCAGCGGAATTTTGCACAAGCGATTGGAAAAACAGTGATACAGAGAAATGATGCTACAGACCAATATGATAATGAAAAAGAGTTACGTCGATCAGCAGGTGATAATGGATTAGAGTAAGATTGCTGCGAATAAAATCTAAAGAAAAGATCTACCCTTAACTGCTTCATTGATTAGCTGTTTAACCTGTCAATCATGGTAAAGGAAGTTTTAAATGCCCATCATGTCGTTTATATGCCAAATGATTCATTCAAGCATGGCTTAGATTTCTTTGATGGATAATCAGTGATAATTCGCAAATCGATGATCAGTAACGTGAAAGGAAAGGCTTTAATGCTTGTTTTAAACATCTCCGATCACCGAAAGGTGATATAATGCATGCAAACCTTTAAGATATATCCTCGAGATACGCGTCTCATTAATGCATCGCAATCAGGGAATGGATTTGGGCTTTATTGCTGTGTCAATGCGATTTCGCCGATAGCCGATTGCGATATGCTTTATCGCATCAGAGGATTTGAGTCTGCCTTCCATCATGTGTTGACTTGTTATTGCCGATTGCCGATGGCGATACACTTTATCGCATCGGAGAATTTAAGAGGCTCTATTATATTGCTGCTTTGGCATTTACCTTTTTTGATATCCAATTGCAATATTCTTTTCGGATAGGAGAGAATGGATGTATCTTTGTGCATGCTTCCTTTGTTATTGCGATATGCGATCTTGTGATTGCTTTATCGCAATAACAAAGAATTTTATAATATTTTAAAACCACACTTTATTTCTATTCAAAAAGGTTTTTTTAAAATAATCCGTTTACATTAAGCCTTTTGATAAGGGTTCTTCTTATGATGGGTTAATACCAACTTATTTACATATCTAACTAAGTTTATTTTAAAAGGGACCCATTTCATATTATGATTTTGTATATAAAAATTATATGAAATGGGGGGGTTGTTGCATAGCACAACAATTGGTGATTCAGTGGGAGAAACAATTATCTCTGGGAAAGTAATATAATATTGAAACTTTCTTCATCTGAAAATCTTAATTGATAGAGAAAATCTAATATAACTAGATAATCATAGATTCTGAAGGTAATGTTAACTATTTTTGCTATTTCCTTTTCTTTTTTTAAAAATTAAATACATTCTAAGCTTTAAATAAACCTTAATTGGTTGATAATGATAAAACAAAATATTTTTTCAACTTAGCTTTATAATGACTCCTTTGTCATAGGTAGAGCCTCTGCTTCCAGCAAATGTCTATAGTCTCGATAGGGTTACCTTTTAACCATTTGATCATTCATTATTCCATCCATTTCAGAGTATAACTAAAAAGAATGAATCCAAAAGATATGTTTCCATATTTTTGTATCGCATTTTCCTTTTTTTCTTATTTTGTAAGATAAAAAGCCATTGTCCTAGTTTGGTGGCCAGCTGTTGACAATGCCATTCACTGGTTGTAATTTAACTGAACAAGCTGGCTCGTGATGAGACCCCTTGTCTTATAATTATAAGCCATTACCTTATTTTGGTATGCAGTGTTGGTAATGTTAGTTGAACTATTCCCCTATGATCATGGTAAGCAGGCTTGTAATAAGACCTCTTATCTTTTATATCAAATATATTTTAGAATTACACTCTGAGTAATTATAAACTTTGATGGATGGGATGAACAATTTTCTCCTTAAGAGAATATGGATGACAGTGTGGGAGTTGAAGATGCTAAGAATGAATCAGTCTCTGTTTTGTATTGATAACCATTTTCAGGCTACTAAAACTTTAAAATGATTTACAGTATTTCTAAGTTTTGAGAAGATTTCACAAAAATAAAATGGGATTTTCAGAATCTAATTATACCTAATTTCCTAGAAATTTCTTTTTCCTTTAAGGCTTCCATTTCTTAAAAGTAAATATCAAAACTATTTTCTTTTGAGTAACTTTTTCAATATAGCAAAGACCAATGGGAGGCTTTTGACAACTTTATTTTCCTAGGATTTTAAACAAAATAAGTTATTCACACAAATCCTGCTGAAAATTGAATATTTACAAAGGGAGAAGGGGTTACCTCCTCAATTGAAGAATTTTTTTAAGAGAAGGCCGTTAACAGGAAGAAAATCTCTCTTTCCTGATAGATCTTGTAATATGAATGTAGAAGGGCCTATCTTCTCACTGATTTGGAATGGTCCAAGCCACATTTTCTGGAACTTAGTGTGTTTTCCTTTATCCTCATGGGCTTTGTCCCACTTCAAAACTAGATCACCAACTTGTAAATGTTTTGAGCCGGTTGAAGTTGCATCAAAAGATGACTTAATAATCTGCTGATGTTTTGCATGTATAATTCAGGCTTTCTCCCTTTCTTCTTCTAATTTCAGGATCTGATCATGTCTTAGTTGAATAGAAGATGAGGGACTTTCTTCAATAAACTGCACTAAAGCTAGTGATGGAAGTACTAAGTTTGCTGGTATGATAGCTTCCTTTCCATACACTAGGTTAAATGGAGAAGTGCCTATGGAGGCCTTCTGTGTTATGCGGTCAGCCCATAGTGCAAATATCAAAGATTTATGCCAATTTTTATGATTCTGCTCGATAGTTCTCTTAATGATTTTGATAAGATTTTTATTGGTGGATTCTGCTAAACCATTACCCTGAGGGTAGTAGTTTGCAGAATACTTCAATTTAAATCCCCTTTTGATAGCAAACTCAAATATAGAATTTCCAGAGAAGTAAGATGCATTATCAAAAATAAGAGCGTTTGGGACACCAAACCTGGTAATAATGAACTGATCTATGAATTCAATGATTGCCTCAAAGTTTGTTGTCTTCAAAGGAATTGCTTCAACCCACTTAGTAAAGTAATCAGTAGCTATAAGGATATACCTATGCTGTTTGGATGAATGTGGAGTGATTTCTCCAATGATATCCAATCCCCATTGTTCAAAAGGCTGTTCAATGTTGACTGGTTGCAAAGGGAAAGTTGGCTTCCTTTGTCTTCCACTAGTGGTTTGACAATTTTGCATTTTCTTACATATTCATGAGAATCTCTGAACAAGGTGGGCCAATAATATCTAGCATGAATGATTTTGTGAGCTGTTGTATCAGCTCCAAAATGTCCTCTTGCTGGTCCGTCATGTAGCTCCTGCAAGACCTTTTGCGCTTCAGGTTTTTCTAAGCATCTTAACAAAATTGAATCATAATTTCGTCTAAATAATACATCATCTACAATTATGAAGTTTTTTTCTTTCAATCTTATGGCACGTTTGTTTTTATAGGAAATATTAGAAGGAGCATATCCATTTTTCAAATAGAAAATCAGATCTGCATATTGGGATTCAGGATTAGAGGTACTTATCTGATTGATTTCTTCAGTATCTTTGGTACTTTCAGGTTCTTGAATGTTAGAAGCTCCTGCTAACAACCTGCAAAAACCTTGGCCTTTGACAATCTTTGCTGGTTTAATTTCCAAGTCATATTCTTGTAATGCTGTGACCCAATTTGCTCTCTTTTCTCCTAATTTCCTTTGAACTAGTAATTGTCTTACTGCCAAAAAAGGGACTATAACTTTTGTGTGAGCTTTTAAGAAAAAGGGTCTGTAGTGTTTAATGGCTTTGTACATAGCAAAAGCTTGCTTTTCAACTTCTAAGTAATTAAGTTCCACACCTTGAAGGTTTGAACTATAAAATGAGATTGGTGCCTCCAAGTTTTGATCGTTAATTTGTGTCAGCACTGCTGCATAAGATGAATCAGATGCAATGGTATATAACATGAAATGATTTGAAAAATTAGGAGTGCTTAAAGCAGGGGCATTTATAATTGATTACTTGATGAAATAAAATGCCTCTTTCTCTGCAGGCCCCCATTTAAACACTGAATTTTTCTTGATCATGATTTGTAATGGCAAAACAATCTGGGAGAAATCTAGAATAAATTTTTTTACAAAGTTAATTCGACCTAAAAATGACTGCATGGATTTTTTATTATGAGGGAATGGAATATCAGAAATCTCTTTGATTCTATCTGGGTCAATATAAATACCATCCTTTGAAACAATGAAGCCCAAGAGCTTACCTTGATTAAGAGCAAAAAATGACTTTTTTGGATTGAGTGAAATGCCATACCTTTTGCAGCGTTGAAAGATTTGTTTCAGATCATGCAAATGGTTTGACCTTTTCTTAGAGAACACAGTAATATCATCCAAATAGACAACTACTAACCTATTGATTAATCCTTTGAATGCTATGTCCATCGCTCTTTGAAATGTAGCTCCAGCATTGATAAGTCCAAAAGGCATTTTTTGGTAGGCATAAGTTCCCCACTTGGTTCTAAAAGTAGTTTTGAGTCTGTCATCAGGGTGTACCAAAATTTGGTTATACCCTGAAAAACCATCTAAAAAGGACATCAGTTCAGAACCTGCTACTGAATGAAGTGTTTGCTCCATGGTAGGTAAAGGGAAGTTATCCTTTTGACTTGCTTTGTTAAGATTTCTGAAATCAATACAAATTCTAATGTCACCATTTTTCTTTCGTACTGGCACCATATTGGACACCCAGTTTGAATGTCTAACAGGAAAAATTATCTTAGCTTTCAAGAGTTTGTTTAATTCAGCTTTTATTTGACTCTCTAAGTTAGGATGAATCTTCCTTAACTTCTGTTGTACTGGTTTTTGTTCAGAAAGCATTGGAATAGTATGTTGAATGATAGATGTA
The DNA here is from genome assembly GCA_031772625.1 of Pinus tabuliformis. Taxonomy (NCBI): domain Eukaryota; kingdom Viridiplantae; phylum Streptophyta; class Pinopsida; order Pinales; family Pinaceae; genus Pinus; species Pinus tabuliformis. Next base: position 3,123,313 of record CM062805.1, on the reverse strand, counting down.
TCGTATGTTTTCAAATCATCATATTTCCAAGCAAAGACATTTTTATATTTATGCAATAATCTAATGAATGCAATTCTTTCTTCTGAAGAAAGTCCTAATCCCAAATTGATGTTTTGAGGATTATCCTTAGTACCAAGGTTTATCAATTCAAATCTCAAAGTAGAACTCTGGAGCTTTGAATTAGTAACCTGTTTAAACCTGTCTTTGATGTCATAAAGATCTTCAAGCTTGACCACTGGTTTAGGTATTGAGTTTTCTTCTTTCTTTTCCTTCATTTGAAGGTCATGATCACTTTCATTAATAATTTGATCATCATATGATTTGTTAGAAGTTAAGAAATTTAAAATGTCTTCATCATAATTGAACACTCGCCAATTAGTGACATTATCAGGAATTGATGGTCTAAAAATTAACTCTACTAAGAATCTGTCTAGGCTATAATCTTCAGATGGAAGGAGCTTGGAAGCAACATTAGCTAGTAAATCTGCTGCTGCATTCTGGGACCTAGGGATGGGAGAAATATTGAATGCTAAAAATTGAGATATAAGGTCCTGTACCAAAGACTGATAGTGTTTAAGGTGACTAGAAAGGCAATGAATTGTATTTCTGACTTGTTTTATAACAATTTCTAAATCACCGAACACTTTCAAATATTGAACTTTAAGACCAATTGCTTTGTAGAGTCCTTGAATCAAGGCTTCATATTCAGTTGTATTGTTTGTGCATTCAAATTCCAACCTGCATGATAACATGGTCTTTTCCCCCTCAGGACTAACTAAAATACATCCTGCTCCTGCACCTTCACTAGATTTGGACCCATCAAAATATAATGACCAAAACAAAGGTTTATCTACAGTTTTATTTATAGTTTCCTCAACAATTTTAACACATCTTGATGTATCTGTTTGTGAAAAATTTTCAATTTGAGATGTGAAATTATTAACTGAGAAAGGGGATGGTTGAGCAGTAAAATTGCCAAAGAATGATTCAGATGAGTAATTCCCCAAAATATTGTTATTGAATGCTATTGGTTGATTTTCTTGTTCGAATTCAGTAACAGTATGGGTCATGTGTTTCTCTCGATCAATCTTGATCTGATTTGGCTTTCCTTTATAAGGCAGCCACATATGAGACCAATCGGTGGAAATATAACCATGAAGTTTCTCAGACTAGTCTCTACTCAAAATCAAACCATAGAATTCAGGTATATCAACGATTAAAATATCAATTCTCTGAACCACTCTTGGATCAGCTGATAACCTAATAGTAACTGAGTTGATTTCTCCTAAAACCTGGACCTTAGTTCTATCCAACTAGACAATATGAATTGCAGACTTTTGGGGTTCAATGTTCAGTTTAGAACAAACTAAAGCTGGCATTATATTAGAGGAAGCCCCTGAGTCAATCAAACAGTTGTGTAGATTTCTATTATAGATCTCGTAGGTTAAGAGAAAAGGAGGAGTATGGGAATTGGATCTATCCCCAATTAAAACAGCATCAGTAGCTTCTACTCTACTAGGAGGTGGTTTACCTGCTTCATTAGCAGCTTTGGACAATACGACATTCGGAAGAGGAGAAGAAGGTACAGCATTTAACTCCTTAAGCAGCAATTTTTGTTGATGTTTGAGTTTACTAAGCTCAAACATAGTGATATTTGCCTTTGTTTTCTTCATGTCTTCAATAATATTGTAATCCATAGAATCCGTAACTACTAATGTCTTAGATGTTGGGGGTGGATTTGAAGCTGATGGCTGATTTTGGGACGAGATCGCTGTAGATTTCTTTGTGGGAACTTTTTCCTTGGTAGTAGTACCTGCATTCCTTTTCTTTTGAGTTATTTGAACAGGTTCAGGAGTACCCTTACTCCTGGTAGTTATAGGGAAAGCTTCCTGTTCATTTTCTGTATCAGAATTAGGCAAAATAAAGTCCCACATCCCATGACATTCTACAGTTTCCTCTTCTTTAGGTTCTTCAGATGATAAAACTATTTCTTCCTCTTCTTCCTCTTCAGGATTTGAGTCTGCATTGGATATAGCATTTGGTGGCTTTGATTCAGGTTTCTTAAAGTTTCTAAATGGCCTTTTTGTTGAAGTCTCAGCTACTTGCTTCTTGATTTCTACCATTTCATTTGACATAGTCTTGAGAAATTTTTGGAGACCTTCCATATCATATGGGTCTTTAGGCATTTTCTTCTTTGAATCATCTTTGAAAGAAACTTTTTTGGATTTTTTGTCTTCAAGAGCAGCCTTCTTTTCTAAAGCAATAATGCGTTTCTCTACAGCAAGTGCCTCTTTCATGTTTTCAGCTAGAGTTGGTTTTGCAGCTCTATCTACAAAAATAGCTATATTTGAAGGTAAAGCTGTTATATACCATTCGCTTCTGATTTTCTCACTCGGTTTAGAGGCAGTTGGAATCTTATTCAAGAGTTTATTAAACCGTGAATTGAACTCTTTTATAGGTTCTTTAGATTCTATCCTAAGATTCGAGAGATCATTGATTAACGTTGCTAGAGATCTATCATCACCATATTTAGTCAAGAACTGTTCTTGAAAAATGTTCCAACTTGTAATGGATCCTGAGGGCAAGGAAAAATACCAAGACCCAGCTGATCCTTGTAAGGTATAAGGGAAAAGCCTAACAACAACATCTTCCTCTGTCACTCCTTTTAAGTTAACTACCAACATGAAATTGTTAATATGCTCATCAGCTTGTATTCTTGCATCTGGATTAAATTTCGGCAACCATTTTTCAGGATGTGCTGGCAATGGATGTAATGGTGCAGGCATCGTGACTGCACCAGGATTATTCCATGGATTCTGAGCCATTGTAGAACTAATACTAGATGATATTGCCGATGAAATTCCAGATGTTTGGGAAGGAGATGATATTGAGGTTTGAGGTGGTTGGGATGTTGAAGTTCCAGATCCCTGTTGGACAACAATGTGTAATGGAGGAGTGGATGGCTGACTTCACACTGGAGAAGATGAAATGGAGGATGATGATGAGATAGTCTCACTATCAGATCCTTCAGTTGTTTTTCTTGCCCTTTTCCTTTTCGGTAAAGGCAACTCAGTAGGTTCAATACCAAGCTTTCTGCTCTGAAGTCTGGTGAGGGGGTGAGGTGGGAAGAGTAGCGAAGTCTCACTGCCTTGAGATACCTCAGATTTTTGTGGTGATATTGAGAAGCCTTGAAGTTTATGGATGAGAGACTAAACTTTAGGAGACTCAGGACTTAATATATCTGAGATAGGTTGTGGTTGAGCAGTGGTAGTTGTTTCCTCTTCTTCTCGTTTGAAGACTGGAGTTCCAGCATGCAAAGGAGAGGTCGGAGGTGAGGTGGAGGGAGATTTACTCTCAGAATGGGTTGTAGATTTGGGTTTTCTCGCCATTCATAGTTCATGCCCTCCTTCTAGCACCAAAAATGTTGATGCCTTGAAAATCGCTGCATCAACATCGGGGAAAACCACCCGGTCCGGACCTTAAAGGCAGCTCCTTTTCCGTTTGGTGTGGTGGCTCCGACTGGATATAATGGGACCAGTTTCCCAATGGTTTGTAAATAGGATGGATAAGTGGTTGATTTTCTATTATCTAATGATAATGATGGATGATTTATTCTAAAACGTAAAATTATAAACAACTAATCTATCCCGGGAAATTTCCACTTTAGTGTAACTTTTGATGATCTTTATCTACAAATAGGCATATAGATGACTCCATTGATAAATAAAGACATTCATTCATATGATAATTACTTTGTTCAAGTAGTTGAACAAAGTAATCATTAAAAAATTATTACACTATTCTTTATATATCATTGACATAAATATGATTGAAAGAATAACATTCCTTAAACATTCAATAGTGATAAGTATAAGGACTGTTGTTAAAATACATACATATATCCAATGATAGCAAGATTGAATAAATGTTGATTCATATAAAAGAATGGAGCAAAGGCATAGATAATAGTACCATATGTTATTTGGATCCCTTCCGATATCAATCGCATTCAGATTCCATCTTCTAACTTAGAAATACTCTCACAAAAAGCAGTAGTGCATATCTCATCAAAGTATTCTTCATTAAAATTCAGAATATAGGCCCAGTCTTCATAAAAAATATATATCGGAAGCACAATAGTGTGACTCCCGATCCAAGTTTTATACAAAAATTGAGGACCCTTTCTAAAGACATGAAAGGGTCTATAAATACTATCTAAGCTAACTGATTATGAAATAAAAAAGCTATTAGGTGGTATAACCAAATCATGAAAATCTCCTTGAAATAGGCCTGCTTGCAGTTGGTAGAATGATTCACTGTTTCAGTCGATCATCCTTTGGCTTGAGCTGGCAGATAGCAAGCATTGGTTGCAATTCTGGAGGGTGACTCAGACGTGAATGCAGTTGGGCTGAATACGTAGCATCATGAATTTCGGGAATCATGTAACCGATCGCATCGGTTAAACATTTCAGTGCTGCCCTTTGACTGTATGGTTTAACTAGGAAGAACCAAAAGGTGTCCCAAGTTAAACTTTGGATGCCTGCGATTAATCTCTCCTTCTTTTCCAATTCTTGATTGCATGTTTGTTCCAATGCTTTGGCTGATGGCAATTTACCTGGAGTGCACTGTGAAATCAAATTAGACAGATAAAGAGTATCATTAATTAACTCAATCAAATTATCGGTTGCTGATCTACATCTTGAAGTTTCCCTTTCTTCTTTCATCAATTGTGATTGCCATTCTAGGAAAAGAATTTCCTTGTGTGATTCTAGAATTTTAGGCAGATTTGCAGCTTGCCCTTCACTGGTTTCTTGCCAGGCAAGAAAGTTTGTTAATGTCTCATCGGCCTGTTCCAAATTCTGTCTTGCGTCAACTGATTTGTCAATCATTGATGAAGCAATCTCACAGAGGGGCTCAGCAAGGGAAATATTATGACATAGTAAATTTAGTTGTTTAATCAATGCCTTATTGATCTGGAGAGCTTCGGATCTGAACTCTGTAGGTTGAGGAAAACTTTTCAAATTTTCTATCTGTTGTGATAGTTGAGCGATTTTCTCATCTTTGTTTTGCTCATTTGTTCATTCATTGTCTTTAGCTTGGCCAATGCTAAAGATAACTCCTTTTGTTTCTGCACTGCACTTTGGTCTATCCTTTGCTTCTCCTTGAGCAATTGCTCGTTTAGTTGGTTGTTTACCTGCTGCTGTGCTGCTAACTGTTGTTCCAATTGCTCTATTCTTTGCTGCCTTTCGGATACCTATGCCTCCAATGAAACAATTGTCTGATCTTTTTCCTTGAGTAAATTGCTCACTTCTGATGCTTTATCCATAGTGGCTGTCGAGTAAGCCCCGACATATTGAGAGAGTTTTGTGAGGTCTTCAAAAGGATTGAATTCTTCTTTCCATACCACATTAGCCATCTCTGTTTGTGCAGGTAAAAGGGAAGATTGATCAATCCTTCTCTTTTTCCTTTGTCTTTTTACTACAGCCCTATGCTTAGGGCTGTAAAATATATCTAAAGGTGGTATTTCTTCTATATGCAAAACAATTTCATCCGATGGATCCTTAGGAATTATCTCTACATCTTTACTTATTGGTAGGCCACTGGTTCCTTTAGTTGGAACCATATTTGTTGTTGTCTTGTGACCAATTGTCACTTCAAGCGTGTTGAAACCCTGTGAACTCTCAAGATTGCTTATAATGGAATCGAACTGTTGCCATTCTTTAAGGAGCTTGGGATCAATCAGAGTATCTATATCCATGTTTTCACTTCCTTTTCCATGTTCTTTCTCCTGTTCTGGCACTTTTCCTTTCTTAGGAATTTTTTCCACAGCAGGAAATTCGTCAACAGTTTGTTGTTCAGCCTCACTTGACTGGATTGCCAAGGTGGTGGTTAATAAGTCTAGAGGCAGAGTTTGCAACCTCTCTTCTCTAAGCCTATTAAACACTTCTAGCCCTTCATCTTGATACTTGATCCTGGCCAATGTTTTTACCTGAAATAATGATTCTGCTGAGGAAAATAGGTCATCAAAGTCATCCTTCTCATGATCAAACTTTGCAAGTTTAGCTTGTTCAAGAACATTATAGGCAACTTTTCTTGGATCATATTGTCTATTGGGAATTGTTGCAAGATTGAGAATTTTTATTTTTTCTGCTTCCTTTTCTGCATGTTTGTAATCATGGAGAGTGTAAACACCGCATCTTAAAGGAAATGTAGGCCATACCTGTTTCTTGGAATTTTTAAGGGTTTTGGATGTTCCTTCTGTTGTTATCTAGTAGGCCAATTCCCGAGCTAACAGCTTATCGGGCACATATAGGGGAAGGACATGGGGTTTTGTAAGGCTACCAAAAAGCCTTATATAAGTGAAATTGTCTTCTCCGAACCAATTAGCTACTGCAGTCAAGTCGATCCCTGCTTCTTCGGAAATCCTGGGGGCAGGCTTATCAAAAATAGCATAATAGACAGGCAACATAAAACCATTGCAAATTTTGTACAAATGATCTTTGTAGTGAGCCTTCCATAACATTTGATGATAAATATGGATTGGCTTAGGGTCTTTGGGAGTCCATCTCCATCCGAGTATCGGATATTCAGAATTAAAGCAAAGAGTATCCATAATATAAGCACTATAATAAAAAGGGGGAATGGTCCTGGTAGTTTTACGTGAATTTGATCTGAATTCGAGAATTGCTGTGGCTAATTTGTCGGAAAAAATGTTTGCCCAATCCATCACATAACTGTTGATGGCTGCCTCCATCAGAGGGACCATTTCAATAGTAAACTTGGCAGAGTCATGTATTCCCCACATTCTACACATCATTGCTCTGGCATAACAGTAAGGAGAAGCTAATGAGTCCACAGAGTACTTACCTGATGATTCATGCTTGTGCTTCTCGGGAAAATGTCTCCACTGCCTAATCGGGGCCGATTCTGTCTCATTTTCTTTTGCAAATTTTTCAAGGAAGGCTTTGTTGTACCGCTTTTCAGGCTCAGGCAAGTGATACATTTTCCTTAGATCATCAGGTTGAAATGAGCCAAATATCCTCCCGTCAATTGTGCAAAATGTTCTGTTCGAAACTGGAATTTCCTCTACCACCCATCTCACTACGTCAGTATATGGGAGGATTTTTTCTCACGCCGCTATTCTGTGCAGATATGAACAAGCTAAATCTTTGAGGGACACTTCCGATTTGTTACTCGAGTCAGCTATAGCTTCTTCTGATATTTCCTCAGGCTCCTCTGCTTCTATTAGATTGTAGATGCTCTCCCAGCTAGTGTTTCCAAGACCGAGGCACGTAGTGTCTGAGATTAACCCTTTTTTTCTTGGTCCGGGATCCTTGGTTGGCTGCACTGCTGCTGTAGGAGCCGCTGCTACGGATTTCTTTGATTTCTTTCCCATTTGTTTCAAATTCCTAATTTCAGCGGAATTCTGCACAAGCGATTGGAAAAATAGTGATACAGAGAAATGCTGCTACAGACCAATATGATAATGAAAAAGAGTTACGTCGATCAGCAGGTGATAATGGATTAGAGTAAGATTGTCGTGGATAAAATATAAAGAAAAGATCTACCCTTAACTGCTTCATTGATTAGCCGTTTAACCTTTCAATCATGGTAAAGGAAGTTTTAAATTCCCATCATGTCGTTTATATGCGAAATGATTCATTCAAGTGTGGCTTAGATTTCTTTGATGTATAATGAGTGATAATTTGCAAATCAGTGATCGGTAACGTGAAAGGAAAGGCTTTAATGCTTGTTTTAAACATCTCTGATCATCGAAAGGTGATATAATGCATGCAAACCTTTAAGATATATCCTCGAGATACACGCCTCATTAATGCATCACAATCGGGGAATGGATTTGGGCTTTATTGCTGTGTCAATGCGATTTCACTGATAGCCGATTGCGATATGCTTTATCGCATCAGAGGATTTGAGTCTGCCTTCCATCATGTGTTGACTTGTTATTGCCGATTGCCGATGGCGATACGCTTTATCGCATTGGAGAATTTAAGAGGCTCTATTATATTGTTGCTTTGGCATTTACCTTTTCCGATATCCGATTGTGATATGCTTTTCAGATCGGAGAGAATGGATGTATCTTTGTGCATGCTTCCTTTGTTATTGCGATATGCGATCTTGCGATTGCTTTATCGCAATAACAAAGAATTTTATAATATTTTAAAGCCACACTTTATTTCTATTCAAAAAGGCTTTTTCAAAATAATTTGTTTACATTAAGCCTTTTGATAAGGGTTCTTCTTATGATGGGTTAATACCAACTTATTTACACATCTAACTAAGTTTATTTTAAAAGGGACCCATTTCATATTATGATTTTGTATATAAAAATTATATAAAATGGGGGGGTTGTTGTATAGCACAACACAACCTTAATACAATCATGATCAACATGATGCAATGCAACAAGCACATGGAATGCAAGTGTAAGAGACACACATGCAACTGACATGCATGCATGACTAACACTTTCACCCAAGGAGAGAAAAACCGCACTCTGATACCAATTTGTAGTATCAGATATGACCCAAAGAGAGTGCAACCCACTCTGATACCAATCTGTAACACCCCTCCTCCCAGGTCCACCAGAGAAACCGACTAGCTGGGGTAAACATGTGATGAGAGAGATCACTACAAAGGATTCAAATTCCTTAGTGACCTTCAGAAAATGGAACCGATGTAACATATCAAACAAACCCATCAACATCAGCAACAACACCCTCAGGAAACATGTCAGCCACTTAGACATCCTGTCCATGAGTCCCACTAATTTTTTCAACCTTTTAACCCCTGGTCACTCTCATGCTATAGGCAAGACATTGACCAAAATCCAAATTCACTCTCACAAGCCTATGTGCCATCATCCTTGGACTCTTTTCAACAGACCTATGCCAGCGTCCACAGTATTTGACCCACTTTTTTAGCTCAGAATCCAGGCCTTTGCCCATAACTTGTTATAACATTTAGAATCCATCAAAGACATGATGAAAATATAAAAAAATTAAAAATCAACCTCAAGACTGGACCTAAGCATCCCCAACTATGACAGACATTTTGTCAAACACTTGGCATTAATGCAATCTATAAGTCTAGGATACAAGACAAAGCATAAATGATTGAAAAAACTTATGAAACATAACCAAAAGGATCACCAACTTTTCCATTGAACTATTATATCATCATGTAGGTCTTGCATCCATCCATTTATCAAGTACAAGTAAATACATGAAATAACCATGACATGAACTAGTCAGATAATGATGCTTATAACCAGCATACAACCATATAAATATCAGAGATATGACAACCAATAAATCCACATATAAACTAGTGCAAAAGTAAGAGAAATTAGCTTTTATTAATCATAGGAAAATCTGACCAGGTTCGGGACTTCCATGTACCGCCTGACCATAGACATGGCTGAACCAAATCTTTCTTTCAGTCAATCACCCTAGTGCCATATTCCAAGCATGAATGTGGGATTTCATAGAACAACTAATCCATGAACAACCAAGGGATGTAGAGGTTAAAATACCTCCACCCTCATCAAACCGTGATCACACCAAAACTGGTGCTTTGATCACAACCAACCTGAACTTGGAATGCCATCCAGAATCCATCACTATCCTTGAGGAATTTTTTGTCTCCTTGTCTCTCAAGATTTATCGCAATCCAATCCCTGATCACTAGGACCTAAATTGAGGCTAGTCTCTCAGGCTTTACCACAATCCAAACCTGGATCACTAGGACCTAAACTGAGACTCCTCCCACAAGATTTACTGTGTATCCTACCAAAACGGGTCAAGGGATTCCTAGGCCTTTGGGAACGAAACTTGAGACTACCTTTGCCTCGGATTTCGAAATCCATCCAGCAAACCAAAGCTCAAAAACTGAAATAAACATCCCAATGCCATGGAATCCAGAAAAAAAATTTCTAGGTTGAAAATCATAGTCATAACCTAGAAAAACCATGCCACAAACAACAAGAGAACCATACACCAACATGAAAATCCATGCATGTCCAAACCAGCTAGGAAATCACACATGCAAAAGGTTACCAACAAGTATTCTTGCTGAAGCTGCTTGATCATGGTTTACTTTCTTTGATCCTTGCTTTCCTTCCTTTCCCTTGCTTGATCCAAAGTTATAGTGCTCCAAGTAAACTCTAAGTGACCAAGGGGGAGAGAGAGAGAGAACAATGAAAGAGATCCAAACTTGAACTGAAAAATGTTGGGTGTGGAGCCTGATTATCTTCTTTATTCAGAGGTATCACCTCATTGGACCCCAGATCGTAATGTGGCAGCAAATCTGCCCATAATATTTGCACTGCAAGGGGGGTCCAAGGGGGGCGGCAACGATCTTTAGAAGCCCCCCCTGGTGGGGGATCAGGGGCAGCGCCCCCAAAGCTAAAAATAGATGTAAAATTGCCTTATAAAATGTTGTAATTTCGTAGTCAATCTGGGTCGTTCATTAGGTGGAGATCTGATAATAGAAGTTATGTTTAATTTAGTGATTTTTGCCCTAGAAGGAAACCCCTCGCTATATATGAGGGAATTTTATCGCGTCTATGTAGATATGTATTATGAGTGAGAAAGAGAGAGGAGATTGTGGGTGAGAGAAGAGGGAATTACAACGGATCTGCTATAGGTTGTATCTCTTCAGTTTGCTAGATAATATAAAAGTAAGGACTGGCTATTTCTCCGTGGACGTAGCCCAAATTGGGTGAACCACATATTTCTGTGTCTCTCTTGTTTTATGTGTTTTCTGTGTTTATATTTCTACAATATATTTTATGTGTTCCATTGCTCCGTAATATATAATTTTCTAACAAAAAAAGGTTGCCAACTGATCCTCAGAAGCCTTTTTATTAACAAGGCCTCTAATTTCTTCATTTTCCATTATTTTCCTTCAATTTCCTCCTCACACCTTACTCTTCTCCTAATTTCCTTTATTTTCATAAATAAATGTGCCAAAATGCCTTTTTCCTTCTTATTCCTTTTCCTTAGCCTTTGCTAATTTTCCTTAGCCAAAGCACACATCCAGTGATGCCCACTAGGATATCTTTGCCCAACATTCAGCTTGGAATGGGTGTCAGTTAACCATGGTCTTATTTTTCCTTTATTAACTTTTATTACATGAAGTTTTTCACCAGTGCTGCTACAAAAATTAAAGCCCTCAAGCTAAAAATCAAAATCTAGAATCGAGAGGAATTTGAGGATATCCTCTTTGAAAAACATAAGCTAGAGGAAGAATTGGAGACACTCCAAATGAGGGTAGTCTATGAAGGTTGCATTGAGGAGCTGACAGCTAAAGAAGGACATATGTTGCCTCAGCTAGAAGCACTATGGAGGCAAAAATCACGAATCGAATGGCTTCAGGAGGGGGAACGAAATTCAAAACTCTTACATAGATCTATGATCAATCACTGACAACATAATCACATTACGTCGCTCACTTCAGATGAGGGGGTCCTCCTAGAAAATCATTAAGACATGGAAAGAGATTTCGTATCGTTTTACTCCACTCTATTGACCAAGGAAGGCATAGATAGATCAACATACATTGAGTGAATCACTTGACATATCCATACACTCATGACGATAGAGAAAAATGAGGCACTACTGCTACCAATCTCATATGAAGAGGTGGAATCAGAGGTTAAATATATGCCTTCACACAAGGTGTTAGGGCCACACAACTACACCTCTGATTTTTTCAAGGCTTGCTAGTTGTTGTTGGGCCCATAAACTATTGACCTGGTGGAGGAGTTCCATCAGCATAAGCAGATATGATCAGGTTTAAATGCAACCTTCTTTACCCTTATTCTAAAATATAAGGAGGCCAACACTCCCTATGGATTCAGGCTCATTTCCTTATGCAATGTGATATACAAGATCCTTTCCTCTATTCTTGTTCGACGGTTGAAACCAATCCTCCATCACATAATTAGCCTGGAGCAGTCGGGGTTCATAGAAGGGTGGAAAATACTGGACGAAATATTTTCTGCCCAATAAATGATTCACTCGCTCAAGAGTCCCAAGAAGTAGGGGATGCTGCTAAAAATGGACTTATCAAAAGCATATGACTGACTCAGTTGGTCATATCTCCTTTCAGTCATGAGAGCATTTGGTTTTGCTAAAGATTTGGTTTGTTGGATTAAGTCAATGGTCTCCACTCCTTTATTCTCAATTTTGGTAAATGGTGCTCCCTCTGCCACCTTCATATATTCCAGAGGCCTTGGGCAAGGGGATTTGATCTCGTCTTTCTTCTTCATCGTAGCTGCTGATGGATTACGTCGATTGATCAAGGCAATGAATCTCAACAATGACCTAAAATGCCTCCACCTCCCAAGAACTGATATCATTACGACTCATAAACAATTCGTTGATGATAATTTGATGTATGGTGAAGACATTGTCATGGAAACTCTACAGATTGATGGAATCCTTGTGGAATTCCGAACCACCTCAGGTGCTCCTTAACAAGGAAAAATCTAATATTTATTTTTTTATACTTCACTCCCCATCCAAATTTTTCTAGCTCATGTCCTAGGCTTCTCTAGTTGATCTCTACCATCGAAGTATCTGGGGGTTCCTCTTCTCACACATCCCCTCCACATAGCTTATTGGAAGGAGTTATGCTCTAAAGATAAAAATATTGCCGAATTATACCTTTTGGGTCCTTAACTTGGCTAGATGTGCCACTCTCCTGAAATCCATCTTGCAAGCCATCCCACTTTATCAACTTTTAGTCCTGCTTGCCCCAAAAAGCATATACAAAGAGTTGGCAACCATCTTTAGGAAGTTTTATGGCACATAGCTACCCTTGAGAAGAAATGGCCCCTAGTAACCTGGAAAAAGAATTGTTTACCCGAAACCTATGGGGGCTTGGGTTTGCAAGATCCTGAGGAGGTGAATGTGGCATTAGGTGAAAAGCTATGGTAGGGTTGGATCCAAGGTGGTACTGAGCAATGGAAACAAATATGGACACAGAAATATGGTCAAGGCAAACCTCAAGGTACGCTCTTGCGGGACCATTCTTTCCCTTTAGGATCAACGATATAGAATTTGGTCCATCAGAATAACAACCTCATTCCGGAGCACTTCTTCTGGGAAATTAAGGATGGTCAATCTGCCTTATTTTGGGAAGATTCATGGAAACATCTTCGTCTACTTGATCAAGATTCGTCACTCTAGGAAATTAATATCCTTCTTCAGGACCAAAGTGAAGGGCGAGTAGTAGACTATTGGATTGAGCATCCAACTCACCAAGGCTAGAGATACTGGAAGAATGCTAGAGAATAGCAACTGGAGGCCCCTCTGGAAGCATGGCGTAATCTCAAACAACAACTACACTAGTGACACGTACCTCACTCTTTGGAGAAAGATAAGATAAGGTGGGGGAATTCAACATTATGGACCTTCTCTCGTAAAGAAACCTACCTTATTAAGGTTGATGCTCACAACAGGCCAAGAAGAAAAATTTGAAGCAAAATTTGGGGGGGAGTCTAGCCAAAAGTTGCACATTTTCTATGGCTAATCGGGGACAAGAGGATCCTCACTTGGGTGGTTCCCTTATGTTCCTAATCTCTTCAATCAATATTTTTAATTGCTATAATCTTTTGTAATTTGTGTCTATGGGTTGGTATTTTCCTTGAGGTTAATGTTGTTGTATGGCTCTTGTGGCGATTCCTTTATGTTTCTAAGCTCTTCAATCAATATTTTAAATTGATATAAATCTTCTGTAATTTGTGTTTGTGGGTTGGTATATGCCTTCAAGTTGATTTTCTCTTGTAGTTATGTTATGGGATTGGTTTATTTATTTGGCTCTAGTTTTTAGCCATCATAATGTTATATTTTTAATTTCGTACATAAAAAAAAAAAAAAGGAAAGATGAATTATCTTTGCATCAAAATGACTAGAGAACCTCCAAAGCATTTCAAGTTGGGAACCCTAAGTAGGGGTGTGTTCATGTTCTAATTGTGTTGGAAAATGGTTAACAAATGGGAAACCATGTCGGTTAGGGAAATAATGAAACCATGCAACCTTTTTTAATACACAGAGGAATGTGCATACGTTAATTTAAAAAAAATATGTGCACTTTATTTTTTAAATAATGTGTGCATGTTCATATGCCATGTTAGAAACCCAACGCGAAGGTTTGACAAAGGCCAAAGCTAAAAAAGAGGAACACTCTCATGTTTATGAGAATGCATGCATGTTCATAAAAATTCTATGCTCACATGCTCCCATTTTACCAAAACTTGGTAACATCCCATGTGAGCACCCTTAATTTCTATGAAAACTTCCTCAAACCACCACATGAGACCATGAATGGTTCATAGGTCCTTGACCATCATCAAAGAATGGAAACAATACCCTTAGGATCTTAGCGAAGCTTCTTACGGTCCTTAAACATTTACTTGAACCAATATGTAAGAACTTTATAAGGGGTCTTTAGCCTTAAGATGAGATATAGGCACCATGAATACATTTTTGGAGATGTGTGTCAATGCATAAACATGGTTAAGTAATAAATAATGATACTAATCCCTCACTAAAATTTATTTAGCCTAAGAACCTGGAAATAATGACATGAGTCCTCTCTAGAAAGACTTTAACATCTTGCTTGAATATGGACAAAATTTTGAAGTCTTAGACATTGTGGGTAGGTCTTAGGTCCATGACCATTGTTGAATGAGTGAAACAAGAGACTCTCCTCCTAAATCATGCTTCTCATGCTTAAGCACCGCGAGTGAGACCTCGAACCGCCACATTAAACCTTTGATAGTTATAAATTACTTCCAAGGTTGTTGTTGGTGCCATGACTTGGATAACTGTGCACCAAGAAATGGTCTAGATGTCTAACCAAGGTCATGGGATAATAACAATGACCTTGTCTCTAAATGACTCTTCACGGTCTTAATTAAAATGAAAAACACCATTCCACTAAAAATTACATGCTTTTGGCATATTTTGACTATGAGTGGTTTACTAAGGGACATTATGTCATTTGAGGATTAGAATGAAGTTGTTGGTACTAAGCTATCCCACATGTATACTTATTTAAGAATTCACAAGACTTAAAGCCAATACAACAATATTCATAAGCACAAATCATTAGAGCTATATCTATATATATATATATATATATATATATATATATATATATATATATATATATATATATATATATATATACTAGGCTACCCCACTTGTTTACTCACTTAAGAATTCACAAGGCTCGAAGCCAACATAACAATATTCATAGGCACAAATCATTACAACAATATTTATCGAGACATTATAGCTCATTATGTCACTAGCAAGTATTGGGACCATGCCAAATAACCCAATTGACTTTTATGTAATAATATTTAAGTTTATTAAGCCAATACAACAATATTCATAGGCACAAACCATTACAATAATATTTATCAAGGCATTATAGCTCATTATATCACTAGCAGGAATTTGAACCATGCCAAATAATCCAATTGACACAAACACATATAAATTGATATAATAATATTTAAGTTTATTTATCAAGGTATTATAACTCATCATGTTACTTGCAAGAATGTGAAATATCTATATATATATATATATATGAGATAACAATTTAATTAATAGTAATATTATTAATGAAAAAATGAAATGTTATCATTTTTTATAAATACTAATTTGGATAATAATTTTTTTAATTGTTTTTAAAAATTTTAATATAAAATTTTTATTTTAAAAATTAAATAATATTCCCATATAATAAAATTGGACCTTTAACCAATCCAAAAAAACATAAAAAAAAAAATTATAATTTTTTTAAATTAAAAAGATAATATATTATAATTATATATGAAATAATTCAATTTGAATATTATTTTAAATTTTAAAATTATATTTAATTTATTGTTTTAAGATTTTTGTAATTTAAATGATTGAATAGAGAAAGATCCACAAATTTAGGTATTATAGTTAATGTTTTGGAACCTTTTGTCTAATCGAAGCCTGAATAGTATAAAAAGTAATAAATATATAAAAAATATGTCATCCAAACCTTAAATGACCAAACAAACTAAATTAATAATTTAATATATAAATAATATATATTATATGTAAAATAGATTCATAGAATTTAATAAATAACCATCTAAAAAGTGTAAACTTTAGTAGTTATTAGTAATACTATTTCTAACATAACTAACTATCTTAATAAGAGTTTTATTTATGTTAATATTAATAACAATTTTTATTATATTAATAATTCTATAATTTAACTATATATTAAATTATAATATTATGCTCTATATATTATATATGAGAATGTTTATATGGATTAATAATGTATTATATTATAATATAAAATTAGTTTTATATTAATTATGATTATAATATACTAGAAAATATTAATTATTATTATTATTTTTGTTTAGGAGGGGTTATCAATTTTTATTGATTTGAATGCCATTTTCTCTATTAATATTATTACAGATCTTTTTAATCTTAAGAGCCTTTATTTTAAGGAGTTTAGACTTCTCTGATCCATAACATTGTTTAGAAAATCTTCGGCAAAATCACATAATCAATCTTTTGTCGACGCGTTTCGAACCAACCAGTGTGGTTCATCGTCAGGACAAGTTGAGGTTTTCTTTAACAAGGATTTTTGTATTCTCTATGGAGAGATGATGTTTGACGTTCTTAGTATGTTCTTCAATAGCTCAGTTTTTTGTCCTTTTGTGTCTTATGTCTGCTTTGTGCTCCTTGATTTTTTCTTTAAAGGTACACATGTTTTAATCTCTTTCTTCTTCAAGATTTTGGAAATATTGTGAGTGGTTCACTTAAGGTAAGGTAGGTATGCAATGTTACCAGGGTTATGGATGTTAGATTTAGGAGGATTATTGTCACGACTTAGAGTTTCTTGGAAGGAATACTTAATATCTTTCATGTTGTATCCAAGGTTGCTAAAGAATTTTATTAAATGTTCTTTTTCATCAACTTTATGATCAACTCCAAAGATTTTGAAGGCTCGAATCCAAGGTTTTAATGACCTTGATATTTTGTGAGGGATGACGATGAGAGTATGTGTCAAGGTAAGATTTTGTGTGTGTTTTCTTTTGATAGACCTTGTAATCTAATTTTTCGTAAGGTTTCCTTATGATAAGAATATCAAGGAAGGGGATGCAACCATTTTCTTCTTCCTCCATGGTGAATTGAATGTCTTTTGAGATTCTATTGATGTGGTGTAGAAATTTGTTTAGTTCCTTTTTTCCATGTGGCCAGATGACATTGGTATCATCAACAAATCTTTTCCAAATCTTGGGTTTGAGATGATAAGTATTAAGGGCTCTGCTTTCAAAATTTTCCATGTAAAGGTTGGTCACTACTAGAGAAAGACGAGATCCCATTGCCACCCCACTGGTATGTACATAAAATTCTCCTCTAAAGTTGAAAATGTGGATCTAAGGCAAACTTCAACAAGTGTAGCTATTACTAGGTTAGTTACTTCTTTAACTCCAAGAATTGTGTATTCTAGGGTGATCTTAGTAAAGAGGGATACCACATTAAAGCTAATAATAATGTCATGTGGGCTGATTCTCTCCTCCTTGATGAGTTGAACAAAATATTGCAAATCCTTGATTTATGAATATGTATGGGAAACTAATGGAATAAGTAATTTTGCCCCAAATTTTGCTAATTGGTAGGTTGGAGAGTCAATAGTGTTCACTATTGGTCTTAACGGAAAGTCATTCTTGTGAATTTTTGGGCACTATAAATACTACTTATAATTTCTCTTGAAGGCATCCATCTCTTTTTGATACTGTCATCAAGGTTGAAAGATATTAAGGATTTTTAAACCTATTTTATCACTTTAGAGATAAGATTATTAAGTAACTTCTTGTAACTTCCACTTTCATTTAAATGCTCAATCATTTTCCTATCATAAACAATGTCTAGGTTGTTTCTAAGATTTTTAGGGACAAGATATGTAATGTTACTTCCAAAGGTTTGGCACCTCTCTCATGGAATTTTTTTCTTCAATATTTAGTGATTATATAATGTCTTCTATACTACAAATGATATCATCTATAAGCAATGGTTTTGGTGCAAATTCAATCTTTTCCTTAAGACTTTTTTTTCAACACTATTTAATACCCAATTAGAAATATTCACAACCTTCTTATTATAAAATTGTGAGCGATATTAATAAATTTCATTATATTTAATTTATTAAAATTACAATAATTTAAATTTTTATTATATTTAAAAATAAAAAATATATAAATAAAGTATGGAAATATCAAAACTTTTAACACAATATCAAAATTTTAATCTTTATATTAAAATAACTATAAAATTTAAACAAAATTCATTTCTTTTAGACTAAAAATATAGTAAATAAAATTCATTTCTCTTAGACTAAAAATATAGTAAATTCAACATAGTGGATAGTTCACAACACATAGGGACAAAACTTCCAATATAATTTCTACCCAAAAAAATTTAATTTACAAAAATATGAATTACATAAACTAGAATTCAAAAATATTCACTATTATTAAATATTGTAAATTCAACATTAAAATATTCACTATTATTAAATATTGTAAATTCAACATTGAAATATTCACTCTTATTAAATATATAATTATTTAAGTTTATTACTACTTCTAGTCTGTTGTTATCCCATGCTTTCAATGAGAAACTCAAGAATTACAGCTTCAAATTTAACAAAATAATGACAGTTTTATGTAATAACTTATCCAGCCTAATTCAAAAATATTCACTATTATTAAATATTGTAAATTCAACATTGTAATGTTCACTCTTATTAAATATGTAATTATTTAAGTTTATTACTACTTGTAATCTGTTGTGATCCCATGCTTTCAATGCCAAGAATTACAGCTTTAGATTTAACGATATAATGACAGTTTGATGTAATGACCTATCAATACTGTAAATCTGGGAGAAGGCTATGCGAAACAATAAGCACTGAGATAAATGCAGTTGCGTTAAAATTTACAGTAATATGTGAGCATATAAAATATTAATTGTTTGGCCATCCAGGATATCTTACCCACTACATAGCTTGAACAGTAAAATCATAGACCTAAGTTAGCTAACCTAAACAGAGTATCAACTTTTTGTAAATTCTAGATTTGGTTATAAAGGCACGGGTTCAAGGAGGGTTCTCATCACCAAACTCTTTGTTTCAACGCTGGAAACGCTGTAGCCATCTCGGTATTTGTAACCGTAATGGAAAGCTCTGGTAATGTCAAAAGTAATTTTCTTGGAAAGCTCTGGTAATGGGTTTGAGAAGCTCCCAATTTAATTCTTTAATTACGCCACTGATCATGACGTTGAGATGATTAAGAGCATCTTCCTCTGTTGCTCCAGGATTGTCTTTCATATAACAAGATATACACGAGGTTTCTTCCCCACGAGCCCTGTCCTCCTGTGATCACCATGCCCATACAATTACTATACAGTTTAAAAACAAAACAAAAATTAACCGTAGCTTTTAATAAAGATTTATGGTAATTGTTTTAAATTTTCTGGAATTTCATAGGTGGAAGAAGGGTGGAAAAAGGTTGGACCCTCTAATTTATTCCAAATATTAAAATAATTGATTTTAATTTCAACTTTATTTCTATTTATCACATTTCAAAATATTTTCAAAATTTACTATTAGAATATATAACAAAATATTTTCAAAATTTACTATTGAATATATAACAACCACTTTATTTAATAACATCTAACAACCATATTATCTAATAATATCACTTATCACTTTTTAATCTAAAAATAATACATGCCAAATCATTAAACAATCATTTTACCTGGTAACATTTAACAACCACATTACCTAAAAACATCACTTATCACTTTTTAATCTAAAAATAATACATACCAAAACATTAAACGGGATTCTAATCTACCAAATTTCAAAATATTCTCAAAATTTAGGATCACATGAGAATAGCACGTTACCTGATAACATCGGGTATCACCTCGTAATCGAAGTATGGCACATGCCAAGTCATTGAGGTTGAATGGAAAGTCAACTTCCTTGAGGATGTGAGGAGGAAAGGGGATGTCCATCGTCAGCATGGGTTGCAATGCCGATACGCGATGGCCAGAGCTAACTTTCCCGTTCTCCAAGTATTCCTCGAACGTTGGCAGATAACCAGTGGCGATCCACTTTGCTTCTTGCATATAAGAATCAAGATAATCCTCCCACTGCACACACGCAAACAGAGGCAAATTCACTAATAACTACCGAGTGAAATACGTGGGCGATTCATAAAGAAATAAATGTATGCGGCCATACAGCCTGTCGAGCATAGTTGAGAGTGTCTTGGCCTTGAGTGTAGCGACCTGCGGCTCTGCACCGACGCGCGGTGTAGCGACCTGCGGCTCTGCCCAGGGGCGCGCCCCATCTCCTCGCAAAAATAACCAAGTACCAAAGTCACCATCGCATATGAGCGCGCGGAGTATATATGAGTTATGGGCGTGCGAGTGTGTTTATATGCGGTGGGAGGCTGAGCGATGAATATAACCCAAGCCGACATGTAAAACATGGGCGAGGGGTGTTCATCGTTACACTTATAACGTCGGCTTGGATGGATAGACGCACCATTGGAGCGTATATACATGGACGAGCTGAGACTCATTTGGACAGCAATTGGACATCGCTCTCATCGCACAAGAAGTAATGCGCACTTGGGTAAAAGGTGCAGCAGTCGAAGGTCGAGTGGATGAGCGCGCCGAGCCGGGCGACAGACGGGCGAAGGTCGAGTTGACGGTCTAACTGCGGTGCGCACAGCGCCCGCGTTCTGTCGCATTGGTGACCGAGTTGTGGTCGGGTGTGGGCCGGGCACGGGGTGCGCCCGTCCGCCCAACGTCGGGCTCGTGTGACTGTATATATATATATATTGGCACGGAGAGTTGGCGGTGAGGCGTGCACGAGGTGTGCCTAACGACGGTTTCGTGTAGCTGAACGGTATATCGGCAAGGTGTGTTGGCGGTGAGTTGTGCACGGGGTGCGCCAGCCCGCCAACGTTGGTTCGTGCAGCCGGTCATCATATAGAGTGTTGGCGGTGGGTCGTGCACGAGGTGCGCCCGCCTGCCCAACGCCGGGTTCACGCTGTTGTGTATTATATTAACTCATTGTGTGTTGGCGGTGGGTCGTGCACAGTGCGCCCGCTTGCCCAACGACACAAGGTTATATCTTGTATATTGTAACTCGGGTTTCGGTGGAGTCTCGGCGATCCGCCGTGCGGTCGTGCACGGGCGGACGCCCTCCGATTTGTAAACCTTACAATATAATAAAAAATGATTATTATCCCATTACTGTGTTGATTATCATTGTTATGTTGATTCTATTATCAAATGTTGTTAATGGTTTTCACATGTTAATGTTATAAATTCATAACGGTTATGAATTGTTAAGGCGTAGTCCGTAAAGTTGTTTAACGATGGAACATCTTAATAACTTAGGCGGTGCCGCACCCGCCCAATTAAGAAAAAAAAGAATTGGGGGCGTGACAGGTGGTATCAGAGCAAAGGTTGCTCATGACGAAGATGATATGATGAAGCCTGATAGAGCAGGGTTGCTCATGACAGGTGAAGCTGATAAGACTATGGAGAAAGCATGGATGAACCGTCTGGGGTTCGTGGACTTGATGGTACATGGCAAGACCATTCAAGCCCTGGTGGACACAGGGGCCACACATAACTTTATGACGACACGGTTAGCAAAAGAGGCTGGGCTGACGATCACCCCATCAAATATGGAGGTCAAGGCAGTGAACTCTAGAGCTAAGGTGGCGGGGTTGGTACACGATGTACCTGTGCAGATAAAAGACTGGAAAGGTCAGTTGGACTTCACGGTGATGGAGATGAATGACTTTGATATGATACTTGGGCAGGATTTCTTGAAAGGCAACAAAGCTATTGTTGTCCCTTTCTGTGATGAGGTGGTGCTGGTTGGACAGTCACAAACTTGGACTTTGCCCACTCATGGGCAAAGGAAGGAAGTCAAGGTGCAGCATGTTTCGGCACTAAGTTTGGAAAAGGCTATGAAGGACTCAAACATGGAGACATATGCGGTGATGTTCAAGGATGTTGAAGGTGATGGAGTAGGGACACCTGTTCCAGCTGAAATATCCGAGGTACTTACCAAGTATGCGGATTTGATGCCTGATGAGCTTCCAAAGAAGCTTCCACCAAGGCATGCAACCCCCGGCCAAAGCACCTTATCGATTGTCGGGACCTGAATTGGAGGAATTGAAACGCCAGTTAAAGGAGTTAACTGAGGTCGGTTTCATTAGACCTTCAAGGTCCCCTTATGGAGCTCCGGTGTTATTCCAGCGGAAGAAGGATTCGAATGAGCTACGGATGTGCTGTGATTACCGTGCATTGAACAAGCAGACGGTAAGGAACAGGTATCCTTTGCCATTGGCTGCTGATTGCTTTGACAAGCTTGCGAAAGCCCGAGTGTTTTCCAAGCTGGACTTGAGGCATGGATATTATCAAGTGCGGATAGCTGAAGGAGACGAGAAGAAGACCGCGATAGTAACAAGGTATGGTAGCTTTGAGTTCCTTGTTATGCCATTCAGGTTGTGCAATGCTCCTGCTACGTTTTGCACTTTGATGAATGATGTCCTACGACCATACTTGGATTCGTTCGTAGTAGTATACTTGGACGATATAGTGGTGTTCAGTGACAACATGGAGGATCATAAGAAACACTTAGCAATGGTATTCGAGGCACTGAGGACAAATCAGTTGTTCTTGAAGAAGTCTAAGTGTGTGTTCGCTCAGACTGAGATTCCGTTCCTTGGGCATATTGTTGGTCAAGGATGCATACGGATGGAGCCAAGCAGAGTGAAGGCAATCGAAGACTGGGTTGAACCAAAGAATGTCCATGAGATGAGGGTGTTCTTGGGCATGACCAACTACTAACGGAAGTTCGTAGAGGGGTACTCCAAGGTGACATCGGCACTAACAGACTTATTGAAGAAAGACAAGAGGTGGAGTTGGACGAGCAAATGTCAAGAGGCATTTGATGACTTGAAGAGGAGGATGGTTACAGCACGGTACTGAAGTTGCTTGACTTCGAGAGACCGTTTGAGGTACACACAGATGCTTCAGATTTTGCCATAGGAGGGGTTCTTATGCAGGATGGGCATCCAGTGGCGTATGAGAGTCGGACGCTGCAGGATAGAGAACAAAGGTATCCGGTTCATGAGAAGGAGATGACTGCCATCATCCATTGTCTTCATGTGTGGAGGCATTACCTGATTGGGAAGCCGTTTGTTGTCAAGACTGACAACATTGCAGCAAGTTATTTTGCATCACAACCGAAGCTTTCTGCAAAGCAAGCTCGTTGGCAGGACTTCTTGGTAGAATTCGACATGACTATCGAGTATAGACCGGGTAGACACAATGCGGTAGCAGATGCCCTTAGCAGGAAAGGACAACTTGCAGCATTGGAGGAGGAAGAAGACCGGGCAGCAAGGAGTAGGAGTCAAGTTCAGATGTCAGAAGAGATGCAGAATAAGATCAAGGAAAGTGTTGAAATTGATACTTTGGCACAGAATATAGTGAAGCAGGTAAAGGAGGGGAAGACATGGAAATTCTTCCTACGAGACGGGTTCTTGTTCTTTGGAAACCGACTCTATGTTCCAAAGTCATCTGGACTCAGGAGATATCTCTTAAAAGAGTGCCACGATTCTCCGTGGGCCGGTCACCCAGGGCAGCGTCGTTCTTTGGCATTGTTGGAGAGAGGATTCTTTTGGGAGAAGATGAGAGAGGATGTGGAGGAGTATGTGCATACGTGCATCATTTGTCAGCAGGACAAATCGGATACTCAAAGACAGGGAGGTCTGTTACAGCCTTTGCCGATTCCAGAGAGGCCGTGGATGAGTGTCTCAATGGACTTCATCACTCAGCTTCCACAGGTTCAGGGGTATAATGGGATTATGGTCGTGGTTGACCGTTTTTCCAAGTATGTTGTCTTTGTTCCTACAAAGATACCTTGTGGAGCCGAGCGGATAGCGGAGTTGTTCTTTAAGAACATAGTGAAGTATTGGGGGATGCCACTGAGTATTGTGTCGGATAGAGATCCACGGTTTACAGGGAGATTTTGGACCACATTGTTCAAGTTGGTCGGGACAGAATTGTTGATGAGTTCGAGTTACCATCCGCAGACAGATGGGCAGACCGAGAGGATCAACGCATTGCTGGAGGACTACTTGCGACATTATGTGACAGCTGATCAGAAGAATTGGCCCGAACTCTTGGATATTGCTCAATTTAGCTACAATATTCAAAAGAGTTCTGCGACAGGGTATAGTCCATTTGAGTTGGTGAATGGGCAGATGCCGGTTGCACCTCATACCGTAGTGACGGGAGGCTTCTTGAGAAGCCCTCATGCGAGGAGGTTCATGAAGGCTTGGGAGGAGACCTTGGAGTTAGCACGGTTACGCTTGCACGAAGCTGCAAGGAGGATGAAGAAGTATGCTGATCGTGGGAGACGGGAAGCACACTTCGATGTAGGGGACATGGTGTTTCTCAGAATTACCAGAGAGCAGTTTCAGCCAGCCAAGGGGACGGCGAGCAAACTGACACGGAAGTATGAGGGACCATTCCGAGTGAAGAAGAGAGTGGGGGAAGCTGCTTACGAGCTGGAGCTTCCACGTCATATGAACATGAAACACCCAGTTTTTCATGTGAGCCAGCTGAAGAGATGTCGACTTGATTCAGACCATCCAGAGAGAGTTGAACCGACGAGAGGACCAGCCGGGATTGTGGACAGACCGGGACTAGAGTTGGAGAAGATTGTGAGTCTCAGAACTACTGGTGTTGGTTGCCACCGACGACGGGAATTTCTTTGCAGATGGAAGGATGCACCGGAGGAGGAGAGCTGGGAGACGGAGGATTCACTTTGGAGATGGAAGGACAAGATCGCGAAGTATGACAGGAAGTTGAGGAGAAGAGCAGGAATTGTCGGGACGACAATGACTTCTGGTGGGGGAGAATGTAGCGACCTGCGGCTCTGCTCGGACGCGCGGTGTAGCGACCTGCGGCTCTGCCCGGGCGCGCGCCCCATCTCCTCGCAAAAATGACTAAGTATCAAAAACACCATCGCATATGAGCGCGCGGAGTATATATGAGTTATGGGCGTATTTATATGCGGTGGGGGCTGAGCGATGAATATAACCCAAGCCGACATGTAAAACATGGGCGAGGGGTGTTCATCGTTACACTTATAGCGTCGGCTTGGAGGGATAGACGCACCATCGGAGCGTATATACATGGACGAGCTGAGACTCATTTGGACAGCAATTGGACATCGCTCTCATCGCACAAGAAGTAATGCGCACTTGGGTAAAAGGTGCAGCAGTCGAAGGTCGAGTGGATGAGCGCGCCGAGCCGGGCGACGGACGGGCGAAGGTCGAGTTGACGGTCTAACTGCGGTGCGCACAGCGCCCGCGTTCTGTCGCATTGGTGACCGAGTTGTGGTCGGGTGTGGGCCGGGCACGGGGTGCACCCGTCCGCCCAACGTCGGGCTCGTGTGACTGTATATATATATATTGGCACGGAGAGTTGGCGGTGAGGCGTGCACGAGGTGTGCCTAACGACGGTTTCGTGTAGCTGAACGGTATATCGGCAAGGTGTGTTGGCGGTGAGTTGTGCACGGGGTGCGCCAGCCCGCCAACATTGGTTCGTGCAGCCGGTCATCATATAGAGTGTTGGCGGTGGGTCGTGCACGAGGTGCGCCCGCCTGCCCAACGCCGGGTTCACGCTGTTGTGTATTATATTAACTCGTTGTGTGTTGGCGGTGGGTCGTGCACAGTGCGCCCGCCCGCCCAACGACACAAGGTTATATCTTGTATATTGTAACTCGGGTTTCGGTGGAGTCTCGGCGGTCCGCCGTGCGGTCGTGCACGGGCGGACGCCCTCCGATTTGTAAACATTACAATATAATAAAAGATGATTATTATCCCATTAATGTGTTGATTATCATTGTTATGTTGATTCTATTATCAAATGTTGTTAATGGTTTTCACATGTTAATGTTATAAATTCATAACGGTTATGAATTGTTAATGCATAGTCCGTAAAGTTGTTTAATGATGGAACATCTTAATAACTTAGGCGGTGCCGCACCCGCCCAATTAAGAAAAAAATGAATTGGGGGCGTGACATTGAGCCTTTTGTGCCTCCGTAGACATTTCATTGACGGTGTTGTGAACCATCATGTAAATTCCTTTCATATATTGTGGAAGGCAATCTGTGGCGGACGGATCCCATCTGGTCATTATACACACAAATATTGGTCAAGTGGGTGAATGCAGAAGCAAGCAAATATTCTTCTAAAATTCTTTGGATTCATCATCACCACCTCTTAATTGCGGCTGTGAAGAGTTTGAGCTCGTCAACTGTTCCGAAGAGGTCGTACATATCGTCGAGAACAGTGATAACATGACACGCTTTCGCAAAGCCGAGTCTGAATCCAGAATGTTGAGGCTCAAACGCGATGCAGGAAGCCAAAGTGTAGTACTCCACGTGGCGATGTCGAGTGAAGTTAATCTGAGGTGAACCTGAATCATTCCACCATCTGCACATGCAAATTTCAAGGATTTTACTTTATTGGACTACTAAAACCATTTCTTGTTTTCCATTGTAAGGAAGAAGGACTCATCCACACATTTCGCATCACCTCAAGAGGGACTCTAAATCTGTCTTCTGTATGGATTGAAAGATGTTGAACTCCAGTTTCGCAAGTTCTAAGAGTTTCTCCGTCTTCCTATTTGACTCCCTGTATCCGTTAGAAATACATCGACACTGAATTGTTAGAAACCCAAAGCCAAAAGAAGAAAATGTTTTACAAGTTTGTTTTACACATTAAGGATCACAGGAATCCTATCTCTAGTCTTTTCCGTGTTTTTAATTTTTAATTTTTATTTTTTAATCTCCCTTTTATTTATATATCTTCTCAATTACATATTCAAATAGATATATTGAACATCAATATTAAAATATTTTTATTTTATATTTATTTATTTTATTTTCATTAAAAAAGAATAAGAATAAAAATTGTTTTTATTATATTTTAGAATAAGAAGTATCAAAAAGATGTTATAAGGTTATGTTATGTAAATACTTTTGCTGTTTTAAATTTGATAACAATAAAAATAATAATAAAATACAATTAAAAAATAAAAATAATATTAATTATTAAAAATTTTGAACTAACTTTGATCTATGTTAACTTTGAAAATCAAATCTCTTGCAGTAAACCTATTTTAAAGTGAAAGGAGATTTAATCCATTTCAAAGTTTTCATCCTTTAAACTTTTGGTAAATCCAAAATTAAAATAAATCTAAAATAATAATATAAAATATAAAAATAATACAAAACAAATAATTTTTTATAATATAATAATAAATAGAAAAAGCAAAAAATTCTTTTATAATTTTTTAAAACTTGATTGTAATGAAACCATACTTTCAACAAAATAATAAAAAATTTAGCAAAACATTATCAAACAGTCAACTAGCCATACATATTCTTAGTGTCCTGTCCGAAGACGTCGATGTAATTCCTTGCTTCGAATCGCGGCAAATTTGTGTGCCAACCATGTTTCCATCTGCAAATTGAAACAGTAAAAGATATAACGAAACAAACAAAAGTGGTCTCATGTGTGAATGAATGAGCAGGTATAATAGTGATCACCTCTCGTGAAAGACTGCAGTCCGGAATCTTTTGCAGAGTTTCCTTTAAATATTTCTCTGAGAAGCTTTCTGCCTCTTCCATAACTTTCTCACCGGGAAAGGCAATGAGGGAAGCCCGATATAAATTGACAATGCTTCTTATCTCTTCCTCTGTCTCCCTGGGACATGATACAAACTGCCCAATTTGGTTTCTGAAATGTTTCAAAACCTCTGAAATAAAAATAAAATGATTATTAATGTTCACTAAGATTTAAGTAGTTTAATGAAAGATAAACAATTACTTGAAATTAATCAGTAAAAACAATGATTTATCGAAACTATTTTCCCAAAACATTAAAATTAATGTTACAAGATCACAATATTTCGACTGCGACGTGAGTAAATACCTGCAGAAACAGGGTATCCGTGTAATCGAAGAGTTCGAAAGCCCAAGGCAGTTGAATTGAGATTAGTAATAATACTTTTTGTCCCACATCCAATGCCTTTTTCGCTCCAGTAACTGCACTCCAAACATCATGTTCAGTTCAGTTCAGTACAGTATGTTCAGTTTAGTAAGGGGCAATACAGTGTATTTACTAGATTTAAAACAAAAAATCTAACATGACATGTACGTCCCCGTGTGAATTTCAATTCTGTTGGTTATGCCTTGGTGATTGGTATAGCAATACTCATTCTGCCCATCGTTGCAAGCAATATAGGTCTGAGGCTGCAACATCAGGAAGACATGATGGGAATCAATCGACCAATCCGGTCTCAGATAGATTGGAATTTTATGCGAGAAGATGGAAGGCAAATGAAAAGTCAGAGGAAAAGGCGTTATCTGATCTGCAGGGTGTGCGAGAGGTAGAGATTAAAAGATTGAATGAGTGTAAACAGACGAGAATGAGTCGATCTGGTTTAACAGAGTTCAAATGTGTGGTAGATGCATGGTTGCAGATAGCAGAATGCAGGCACATGCTTAAATGGACATATGCATATGGCTATTATTTAACCCCCTCCAGGTTACCATTAATATAATTTACTAGATTTAAAACAAAAAATCTAACCAAACCAATATGATTTACCATAGTCCATATGAATTAATTAAATGTATTTCATATTCAAAACATACATAAATAAATAAATAAAGTTTACAGTGAATGACCTGTAAACATAATCAAGCGCTGATTTGATCTCATTTTTGAAATGCCTATCGATCCCCAAACGTTCAACGTTATCGACCATCCAAAGGCGTTGAATGACATCACTTAATTCTCCATCTTCCAATGACATCGAATTGAATATGTTCCTTACTTCATCAATCAGTCTCTCAGCACGTTCACGGTAAGCGAGTTCCTAAGTATATGTAAATCGGAGGAGATAATAATATTATTGTATGTATTCTAATTAAGGATCAAAATATTATGCACAAGTAGCATAGATATAAAGCGAATTACCCCATAAGGCGTTGACAGAAACTGTATGACATCATCGTTCCAGAGGTTGGAATGATAACCGCCGGTGCGTCTTTGTATATCATCATCAGATGCAAGTACGGTACTCAGACTCATGGACGGCCTGGCAAATTTCCATCGCCTCGGCATTCCAAGAATCCGGATTGTTTTGCAGAAAGGGTTAAGCTTATGAGTACAACTACTCAAGGGTTTCTGCAGGCACACACACGATTTGGAAGCCCATGGTAAGACAGATATTAAATCCATTGCTGCTACTTCAATGGACAAATAAAATTTGACGAACCAAAATCTATTCGGTTGAACCCTTCACTACCGTTCAGTTTCAGTTTATATAGAGGTTTTACGCCCACGCAGGATACCCTTTTTTTTGTTGGTTTCTCCATCATGTTCACTGTGATACCTTACCTAATCTGCGCACTTAACATCTACCATTATCCATTGAATTGTTGAATAAATTAAATGCCACTTGCCCTTTCAACCATGTACCAGGTGAAACATGCGGTTTCTCGACAAATATTTTACTAATTTTGTTCGGATTTGAATATTATTATTGTCGTGTAGATATGATGCAGTAGTACCCGAGCACTTTGATAAATCGTGTAACTTATTTTAAAGAATTATGATAGATTTATTGTCGAAGTACGGAGCACTTTGGTCAGTGGGGTTTTTTATTTTTATTTTTTATATTTTTCCTGCGAATTAGTATAGATTTATTTTAATTTCAAATTTATAAAGTGTTTAAAAAATTAAATTTTTTGGAATGGCAATATAATTTATAATTTATATTTTTAATGCAGAAATATTTATAATTTATATTTTTTAATACACAAATATTTATAATTTATATTTTTTACTGCATAAATATTTATTCTTATTTTGATTTGAGTTATCTATCTCTTTCATGAAGATGAACTATAGTAAGTGGTTCAAAACACATCGACCAAAAAAACTATATGTAATTGATTCGGGAAAAACTCAATATACAATAATATTATTAATGAAAAAATGAAATATTTTTTTTATAAATATCTAATCTCTTTTGTTGCTTTGGGGGAAAAATCGTCGTGTGGTTTGGGGGAAAAATCACGTTGATCCCACTATGAGACTTCCCTCATTTTATTTTGGATGACTGTTGTGAATCCATGTTGGATAATTGCACTAACCGTCATGAATCTATGTTGGCTAACCACACCGACCGTGCAAACAAGAAAAAGGGGTTGCGTCTTGGCGGTGGCTGCCAAGAGAAGGCTAAGTGGAGGCCGAGGTCTACCAAGAGAAGGCTGCTTGGAGGCCGAGGTCTGCCGAGAGAAGGCTGCTTGGAGGCCGAGGTCTGCCGAGAGAAGGCTATGACGACCCTATACGTGGTCCCTCACAGGACTGCCGTGGAGAGCGCGCAGTGTGGTGGAGACTTGCTCGGAGGCTGCGTGGAGAGGGCGCGCAGACTGCAAGGGATCAACTAGTGCTAGACGCTGTTGAAAATACCAGAAATCGGACTCACCGAGATCAGCGATTTCTATCTTTGACATAGATCTCGGGTAGATCTAACATATATTTTTTTTACTTGTCAATTTTTATTTTAATCGCCAAGATGAATAATCAAATGATTGAAGCATACTTGAATGAGAATAACAATCTCGATGGCTCCAGTTATGCGAATTGGAAGTTCAAGATGCAGACTCTGCTAGAAGTGCAGAGTGCTTGGACGATTGCAAATGGGGATGAGTAGAAGCCAGCAACTGGATCAGCATCAATCCCAGATTGGGAGAAGCAAGAAGGTAAAGCAAGGACGTTGCTGAAGATGTCAGTGAAAGAGTGCATCATACCACATATCAGAGAATGTAAATCAGCAAGAAAAATTTGGGGAATTTTGAAGGATTTGTGTGAGATCAGGAATATAAATCGTCTTCTGTTCCTGAAGAGCAAGATCTTATCCCTGAAGATGGAGGAAAATGAATCAGTTGCTTCCTTCATAGCAAGGATCAAATATCTGAAGAACAAATTGGCAAACATTGGTGAAACAGTTGCAGATACAGATCTAGTAACCATTATCATGAATGGTGTGACCGATGACTACCAAGTGTTTATCACTGGGATAAATGCGAGAGAGAAAATCCCAAAGTTTGAAGAACTAACAAGAATATTAATGCCAGAAGAAGAAAGAAGATTGACTCTGAAGCCCTAGAGTGCAGATCTTGCATTGATGGCGAAAAAGAACTTCTTCAAAGAAAAAGTAAATCCACAACAACAAAAAGGAGGAAACTCACAAAAAAGACCAAATCAGACTCAAGGTATGCATCCGAATAGAAACAACTATGAAATTAGATGTTTTTATTGCGGAAAACTTGGTCATATAGCTAAGGAGTGCAGGAAGAAAAAATATCATGAAAAACAACATAAGCAGAAAAGACATGCAGGTCATCTCGCAAATGATAATCATGAGAAGAACTTCAGATTGTTCATGGCAGACTTTGAAGAGAATGTTGATGCAGACATCTGGTATGTAGATTCAGGAGCATCAACACATATGACACGGAACAAACAATGGTTCGAAGATTTTAAAGAAATCAACGATGGAGCACAAACCAACCTAGGTGACAATAGAAGTCATCATATCAAAGGGTGTGGAAAAATCTCTGTCATTTTACCTAATGGTACTGTAAGGCAAATTCATAATGTCATGTATGTGCCTGGTGTAACAAAGAACTTGATTTCTGTATCCATGATTATAGATCAAGATCTCAAAGTTGAATTTTTTAAATATAACTATTATATTAAAGATCTATTAGATGGCATGAAGACTATTGCTACAGGAATTCGAACAGGAGGTCTGTACAAATTGGATGTAAGACCAGCACCAATTCAAGCCCTGACAGCAACAAGTTTGACTACAGAAGAGCTGTGGCATCAGAGATTTGGTCATATCAACTACAATGATTTGTTGTTACTTAAGAAAAAGGAAATGGTAAGAGATCTTCCTATGTTAAAACAAGTGCATAATGATTGTGATGCTTGTACATTAGGAAAGATGCATAGAGAAGAATTCCTTGTTCGAGTAGAAAAGAAACAGAGAGACATACTTGAATTAGTGCACTCAGATCTTTGTGGACCCATGCAAACAAAGTCATTAGGAGGTGCATTGTATTTTTTACTGTTTATTGATGACTGCACAAAGTTTTCTTGGGTATATTTTTTGAGTAAGAAAAGTCACACATTTGAATACTTTAAGCAGTTCAGAAACATGATTGAAAAGCAAACAGGGAAGCATATAAAAATTCTTCGCTCCGATCAAGGGGGAGAATACAGGAAGGATGAGCTTATCAAGTACTGTAAAGACCATGGGATATTACAGAAATTCATAGTACCCCATACTCCTTAGCAGAATGGAGTAACCGAAAGAAAGAATAGAACATTGATGGAATGTGCTAGGAGCATGTTGAAAGGTAAGGATCTTTCGAATGGTTTTTGGGCTGAAGCATTGAATACCACAGTTTATTTGAAAAATAGGAGTCCTACAAAGAGTCTTGAGTTTAAAACTCCTTATGAAGCATTATATGGATTTAAGCCTACAGTAAAACATTTAAGAGTGTTTGGGTCTAAAGCATTTGCCCATATTCCAAAGGAAGACAGAAGAAAACTAGATTCAAAAGCCATCAGATGTACCTTTATAGGGTATTGTTCACAATATAAAGCTTATAGATTATTTAATCCCTCTACTCACAAGATTTTCATTAGTAGAGATGTCATATTCCATGAGAAGGATCATGAAGAATCTGATAAGCGCAATGAGGAATGGGATATTCCGTTCTTGGTGGAAGAAGGAAGTGATGAATCAGGTGATGGAAATGAGCAGCAGTAGATGCAGCAGCAACAACAATAGATGCAACAGCAACAACAGGAAGGAAAAGAAGATGATGTAGCTATCAAGCCAAGTCCAGAAAATGATGATCAGACAAGGTTTGAAGCTACCCCACCACTCAGGAGATCAGGTAGGAAAGCTCAGTTTCCAGCAAGATATAGGGAAAATGCTTTCATAACTAGTATGATGAATGTAGTTGAACCTTCTAGTTATAAGGAAGCAAATGAATGTAGTGAATGGAAAACAACTATGGAACAGGAATATGAATCTATAATCAGGAACAACACTTGGGAGCTGGTTGAACTTCCTAAAGGGAAACAAACCATAGGTTGCAAATGGTTGTATAAACCAAAGATTAATGCAGATGGAACCATAGATAAATTAAAAGCTAGATTGGTAGCAAAGGGATATTCAAAAAAAGAAGGCATTGACTATGAAGAAACCTTTGCCCCTGTAGCTAAACTAAATACCATCAGAATGTTGATTGCTTTAGCTACTAAGAAACATTGGATGATTTACCCACTAGCTATAAAGTATGCATTTTTAAATGGAGAATTGAAAGAGGAGGTTTATTTAGAGCAACCTGAGGGGTTTGTCCAGAAAGGGAAAGAACATTTAGTATGTAGATTAAAGAAAGCTCTTTGTGTACTAAAGCAAGCACCCAGGTCCTAGTAAGAAAAGATTGATTCATTTTTTCTGCAACTTGGCTACAATAGAAGTAAAAATGACCCTAATCTGTATACCATGAAAGATGAACAAGGGCGCATAGTGTTGATTTCTTTGTATGTAGATGATTTAATTATTATAGGTGATGCTATTGCTCTAATCAAAGAAATCAAGCAACAAATGTCACATGTGTTCGAAATGAAAGACCTTGGTAAATTAAGATACTGTTTGGCTTGAGATCTGGAGAGATTCAGGAGAAACTTTTCTGTCCCAGGGTAAGTACGTCAAAGGTCTACTGGAAAGATTCAGAATGGATCAATGTAAGGCTACAACAGTAACATTACAATAGAACATTAAACTTCAGAGTGGGGATGGCTCTAAAGAGGCAGATGTCACACTTTACAAATAGTTGGTTGGGAGCTTAATCTACCTAACCACTACTAGACCAGATTTGGTTTATGCAGTTAGTGTGCTAAGTCAATACATATCCAAGCCACTTGAGAGTCATTGGAATGCAGCGAAATGTGTTTTGAGGTATCTGCAAGGTACTATAGACTATTGTATTATTTATATCGATTCCTCTGATGTTAGATTGATAGGATTTACAGATTCAGACTGGGCTAGAAATGTAGATGACCGCAGATCCATAACAGGCTATTCATTCAGCATTGGATCCGGGGTGATTACTATTTAGTCAATTTAGTTTCCTAAATTGCTTGCATGAATTATCAACCGAGGTTTGTAGACTGATGAAGTGTGATGCACTATATGTGCTTAGTTAACTTTTCTCTTACTTCACTGTTTTGTATTTTTATGTTTGTTTTAGGGGTTTCTGTTCTTTGATGTCTAAGAATATAAAACCTATGAGAGATTTACATGGATCTAATGATTTTTTAAAGGAAGGATAGGTTCCTAAGTTAGTCTAATCTCCTAAAAATGGACCAAGAATCATTTTTAACTAGTTAGGACCTAATAAGAGAAACATAGCATCTATCTTATCTACCATTTAGTCCTAATCCATGGATCTAATTCTTACAACCAAAAGTAATACTAATGCAGAAGGTAATTCGATAATTGCATTGATTTAGCCATTCAACCATTCAATTTTGGAACATGATAGAATCAATCTCCTTGAAATGATTTTTTGGAATGTCAAGTGATGCAACTAAGTAATGACATGAAAACAAAAAAGAAAAGATGACAAATTGTAAAACTGAAAATATGTTGAATAAGCTCAATCTTTGCATGAATTAGATATTCAACCAATTAAGTTAGAATTTTCATTATTTCGAAATGGTTTTGAGAACATCTATTAATCTAGATCATTGACAGTTCTATGCTAAGAAAATGAGTAATCGAAATAGTAAGAAGCTAAGCAACTGTGTATTCTCATTTCTTCATTTTTCATTCAGTCATTTCTCATACAATATCTCAGAAGAATAAGACTTGCACAGTTGTGATTTTTATCCTTACACTATTAGTTACAAACTGAAATGAAACAAAACTAGAGAAAATGGTCTTGCAGAAAAACAGAGTAGTAGAAATTAAAATGAAAACAACAAGTAAAAAATCTCCTTCAGTGCAGGAAGCCTCTGGAACTGATGTGGCTGGAGGACAACTAATTAAAGATGCACTTTTAAACCATCATTGACAAAACAAAGTTTGTATTATCAACAAAATGAAGTCTGAATAGAGTTTTTAACAAAAAGCTTGTAATCCCTTCTAGCTTCTAACTACTTCTCGGTCTCATTTAACTGATATTTATAGAAAAACAACATAACTATCTAAGAGAAAATCTTGTTACAGGTGGCTTGATCCGAATCTATCATGACTGTTTATAGAAATACATGCTACAAATGGCTTAATTCGAATTGTAATGAGACTGTTAAACTTTTGAACAGCTATAGGTGGCCTGATCTGCATTAACTCCTCAACTTCTGATCAGCTACAAGTGGCTTAATCTGCATTAACTCTTCAACAGAACTGTTAGACTCCTAATTAACTACGAAATATCAAGAGTCCTACTGCTACTAGATAACTATCTTTGACCATGACTTTAGGCATGCTTTTTTGTCGATCTGGACCGAGTGAGTAGGATAGAATCCATGTAGAGATGATTCTGGAGATGCCCAAGTGGCCCAGTTCTTCATTTGACACATGTAACCTACCAAACCATGAGAGTAGCTACAGAACCCACAATTAGTTGCAGAATAGGTTGTGTTCTGTAGCTAATTTGTAAAAATCTATTAAAATAGCAATAACATGAAAATATAATATGGTGATGATTTTAATGCTTTCTTAAGACAAAATCTAGCATTTATCATTGATTGGACCTGTAGTCTTGTGAGAAATCAAGAGAAAAAGGTGAGAACAAATGTCAAAGGGAAGGTAATTCTGAGGTTCAACAATTACATGGAGCAACAAGAAACAGAGCATAGTTTCCTTGTCTTCAACGGAAGCAAAGTATCAAGCCATGTGCACAGGGACATGTGAGGCAATTTGATTGCAGAGACTTCTCCAGGATGTTGGGGAAGAACAGAAAGATGTAACAACAATCAGATGCGACAATCAGAGTTCAATCAAACTTGCTAATAATCTCGTGTTTCACAAGAACACTAAACACATTGATACACAATTCCAGTTTTTCAGGGAGAAAGTGCAATCAAAAGAAATCCATCTTGTATATTGTAATACATGTGATAATGTTGCAGATATTTTCACTAAGCCTCTTGTCAAAATTAAGTTTGAAATGTTTAGGGAGATGTTAGGCATATTTGTGAACCCCTTCTCCATTAAGGGGGAGTGTTAGAGATAATGGAGAATATCCTAGAATAGTGAATTGGTTCACGGTACCTCACAATAGGAATTAGTTTCTATTTCTTAGGGTATGGTTTTAACTTTCCTAAAACCGTGTGTGCTATCTAATGTGTGATGTACATGGACAATGCAGAGCGCTCTGTAGAGCCAGACTCTCCTGGTTCAGACTCTCTGTCGTAGAGCTGACTAGTGGATGTTTTTTATTAATTCAAACATCACTTTTTAACATTTTAAGTAATAATGGATTATATATAGATATATATATATATATATATATATATATATATAGTATGGAAGAATTACTATCTTTTTTATTTTAAGCAACACAATAACAAAATATTAAGACTACACAATGGAGAAATTGCAATTTTTCATTTATAATTTATAGTTTTTAATGCACAAATGGAATCCAATTTTAAAACTCAGATTGTGTAAACATCAAAACTTAAATTTATATTTCTAAAAAATTTTTGTTGTTGTTGTTGTTATATTTTGAATAAAATTATCCAAAATATATACCTAAAAAAAGAGACCAAAACTTAGAATAATTGTTCTAAGTGAAAGGTAAGGTTCTAATCATAAGTATTTTTCTTTCTTCAATCACTACATAGTTGACATTGAAATATTTTAAATCACTTTTTGCTTTGCACAATGAAATATTTGTTTATGTATTAGTTAACATGAATATTCATAATATATATATATATATATATATATATATATATATATATGCTATGTAGTTCATCCGTGATTTGTACAAGGCAGTGGACTCAACGATAGAGCCTGACCCCAAGAATGTCGAGAGAAATGAACCCTTGCCCCTCAACAACAAAGGTGCTTTAACTATAGTGACTCAACCAATTAAGCTAGCCCTCATGGCGATGTATATATATTTTTATTATATTTGATATTGAAATAAAAATTAATTTCACACCGTAAGCTATTGTTTTCACTCATTTGATTACAAGTATGATACATATATATACTTGGAACTAGATCCAACTAATTGTAAACTAAGAGATTATGGTTGAGGGAATGTCTCAACAATCTCTAACAACCTAATCCAAACCAACAAACCATTTCTAATAATGTAAACATTAATCCTAACACCCTACCTTAATGCTTACATTACAAAGAACAATATTGAAGTCACATTAACATATTTCACATTGATATTTTTGTCTAGATTTGTCTTCATTAGCACTTCCATCCATTCACGAATCTCATAGCTTTCTCTCTTTCTTTAACCACAAAATTTGAGCTACCACTCGATTCATTTAAGACACAACTACTTCTGACCATTGTTGATTTATTTGTAAGATCGACGATTCTTAACTACTATGAGAAATAGTCTCGATACCGAATCACTCTATGGACATACTTACATCTTAGCAGTATGCATCGAAATACATAATTTTAATTATATAGGTATGTAATCTAGGTCCTAAGTGTATTCCGAATCCAGTCATACAATTTGACCCTTTTTGACATACACAAACTTACATACACACAAAGGTAACCTATAATTATTGATCTTGAAGCACCAAAGAACAACAAGGCCCATCAACATATAATACACTGTAGACATAATCAAATTAGCGATACATTCTCATGACACCAAAGATCATCGAGAACAACTAATTCAAATTATGTTACTCTGTTCTATATGATTGGTTCTTCATATTTCAAAAAAACCTTAACTAAAAAGTGATAGAAAAAACTTCTTAACAAAGAAGGCAACAAATCCAAAGACAATAAAACCAATCAACTTCTCTCCTCCAAATAGAAGCTCTTTCCATTGGCTCAGGTTTGATTCTCTGTGCATTCTACTTGAGAATCTCCAAATTTTCTCCGGCTAAATCTGATCACATGGGTAGGAAATCAAGCCTCAAGGTGTTTTTGGTACCATGGAGGATGGTTTCCCAAATATCTGTAAAGGCCTTGATAATAATTTACTGAGAGAAAACACTACAAAAGCTTCTCCAGATCAATGGGCTAGAAAATTTGTTTCTCCATAATGTGATCGAGAGCCCACACTTCGGGTCACATGCTGTATGTTGAATCCACTGGACTTGGCACTGTCAATCTCCCCACACAATTATGAACAACATGTGATTGGACATAGAAATGAACTAAACCACATCAAAGTAAGGGCACACATGAACACTTTTTTGTTAAGGCTTCTATTAATCACTCACAACAAAGATTTCAGAGAGGTGACGAATTGAAGCTTGTCGAACCAGAGAAACAACAACAAATCCACTTTTTCATTCCCATCGTTGAGAACAAAAACATCCTGCTAGACGTTGGAGAGCATGAAGAGCTTCTCTTTCCACACGAAAAAGATCTTGAAACGGGAGATGGTAGTGTTCATTCCTTCCATGAAAAAGAGGTATTGGGTTCATTCCTTTAAACAATTGACCATGCCCAACTATTACATAGTCTCAACAATTGAATTCAACTAGCTTGTTTCTCGAGAGCCCTAAAGGACAATCGAAACTAACATGATGCACAAATAAGACCAGAAAAGTATTGCAATTAGCTCACCAGATGTTATTCTTATGAGTGACAAATATAGCTCTAGCCTAATGGAAATCAACCATAAACAAAATGGAGAATACCATTCTATTAACTACATCTTCAGTAACAATACATATGTATTTTTCCACAAATTCTGACATGTTTGTAGACCAATTGATTTATATTAGCAAATAAGAAGTTGACTAGCACAACAAATGGAACCTGTAATTATGATTGTCGATCAATTGATAGAGCTAAATGGCTATGCTTTAACAACAACTCTTGAAAGTCACATCATAGTCTCAAATCATCATCTCGTAATGCACAAGTCATGGTGCCCATCTTCCATGAGCTTTCCCCTTGCACTTTGTAATTGCATCATGAGAAATGCATTGATCCTGTCATTTCTATTAAGCTCCCTACAACATTGTCTTCATCTTCATGCAGGTCACAATAAGATAATGATTCCTTCTTCAACTACGAAACAATACACACACACACACATAAATCTCATGCACTAAACTAATATGATCTTACATGCTATGGTAATCTATGTACAACGATTTAAACTTGCAGAATTGGAATGATCACAACCACTATCTTGAGAGGGTCGATGTTGAACTAACTCTTGTACCATGATAGAAAAAGTAATTCCACACCACTTTTTTTTTTTTAAATTCCACACAATTTTTTTTTTTTAAATTTTTTTCACTCATTCAATTACAAATATTACACACACACACACATGATTGGAACTAGATCCAACTAATTCTAAATTAGGAGATTATTATTGAGAGAATATTTCGACAATCTCCAACAACATAATCCAAATGAACAAACCAATTCTACATATACTTTAAAAATATGTTCCGTATCCATTGAATCAACGAAAAAATAATTGCCAATTTCCCTTTCGAACATGTACTAGGTCAAACATGGCTTTCTAGAGAAAATTTTCACTAATTTTGTTTGGATTTGAATATCTAATATTTTCGTCTAAATATCATGTTGTCCAAGTACCGAGCACTTTGGTGAGTGTGGGTTTATTTCTATATGTTTAAATTGTGTATTTCTTTTTTATATTTTTTTTAAGAATTAGCATAGATTTATTTTAATTTCAAATTTATAAAGTATTTAAAAAATCAAATTCTTTGAAGTGTAAATGTAAATTTTGAAGAAATGTTTGCATTTCGAAAAATTTGATCCTCTAAAATTTTAAGTATATATATATATATATATATATATATATATATATATATATATATATATATATATATATATATATATATATATACTCTATGTTGAACATGGGAAAATTACATATCTTCTTTAGTCTAAGCAACATAATAACAAAATATTAGGAATACAGAATGGTGAAATTGTAATTTTTCATTTTTAAATTATATTTTATAATGCACAAATGGAATCAACTCCTAAACACTATGATTGTAAACTGCATAACTTAAATTTATATTTCTAACAATTTTTTAATGGATGTTGAACAAAGTTGA
The DNA here is from genome assembly GCA_031772625.1 of Pinus tabuliformis. NCBI lineage: Eukaryota > Viridiplantae > Streptophyta > Pinopsida > Pinales > Pinaceae > Pinus > Pinus tabuliformis. Next base: position 3,082,723 of record CM062805.1, on the reverse strand, counting down.
TCAAAATATATCACGGCAAAAAAAAGGACCAAAACATAGAATAATTATCATAAGTGAATTTCGGTTTTAATCATAAGCATTTTTCTTTCTTCAATCACTTTATATAATATATACAAACTTAGAATAATTGTTCTAAGTGAAAGGTTTTAATGATAAGATTTTTTCCTTTCTTCAATCACTTTATATAATATATACATAGTTGACATTGAAATATTTTCAATTACCTTTTTTTCTTTGCACATTGAAATATTTGATTATATTAAATTTAGATTTGTTTTTTTCTTTAATTTTATCTCTATATATATGAAGTTGATATGAAATATATTAGTTAACATGAATATTTTACCCTTAACCTCTTAATAACAAAGGTTCTTTAACTACATGGGCTCATTCAATTGAGCTAACCCTCAGAGTGATATATATTTGTTTTTTTATTATATTTGATATTGACATAAAAATTAATTTCACACCATAATTTTTTTTTTTCACTCATTTAATAACAAGTATGATACATACATATACTTGGAACTAGATCCAACTAATTATAAATTAGGATATTATGGTTAAGAGAATATCTCAACGATCTCTAACAACCCAATCCCACCCAACACTAATTCTAATAATGTAAGCCTTAAGCCTAACACCCTACCTTAATGCTTACATTCCAAAGCTTACATTACAAAGAACAATATTGAAGTCACAATAACATATTTCACATTGATCTTTTTGTCTAGACTAATCTTCATTATTACTTCTATCCATTCTCGAATCTCATAAACTTCTCTCTTTCTTTAACCACCAACTTTGAGCTACCGCTTGATCCATTTAAGACACAACTGCTTCTGACCATCATTGATGTATTTGTAAGACTAGCAATTCTTAACTACCCCAAGAAATAGTCTTGATACTGAATCACTCTATGGACATACTTGCATCCCAACTGTATGCATCGAAATAAATACTTCCGGTTATATAGGTAAGTAATCTAGATACTGAGTGTATTCAAAAGTTCATGATACAACTCAACACTTTTTGATATACACAAACTTACATACACACAAAGATAACTTGTAACTTTTGATATTGAAGCACTAAAGAACAACAAGGTCCATCAACATATAACAAACTGTAGACATAATCAAATTATCTATATGTTCTCTTGGCACATAAGAATATCGAGAAAAACTAATTCAAATTAAGTTAATCTAGTCTATATGATTGGTTCTTCATATTTCATAACCAAGCTAAAAAGTGAGAAAACAAAATTCTTAACAAAGAAGGGAACAAATCCCATGGCAGTAAAACCAATCAACTGCTCTCCTCCAAATATAAGCTCTTTTCGTTGGCTAAGGTTCGATTTTCTGTGCGTTCTACTTGAGAATCTCCAATTTTTTTTGAGCTAAATCTAATCACATGGGTAAGAAATCATGCCTTGAGGGATTTCCGGTACCATGGAAGATGGCTCCCCAAATCTCTATAAAGGCCTTGACGAGAATTTAATGAAAGAAAACATTGCAAATGCTTATCCAGATCAATGGGATGGAAAATATGCTTCTCCACAATTTCATTGAAAGCCCACATTTTGGGACACATGTTGTATGTTGAATCCACTAGAATTGGCACCACCAATATCTCCACACCACTATGAAAAACTTGTGATTGGGTGTAGAAATGGCTAAATCAGATCAAGATTATATACAAAGAAAGGGCGCATGGGAACACTTTGTTGTCCAGGCTTCTGTTGATCACTCACCATCGAGATTTGAGTGAGGTGATGAAGTGGAGCTTGTCAAATATGAACAATTGCAACAAATCCACTTTATCATTTCCATCATTGAGAACGAAAATGTCCTTCCAGACATTGGAGAGCACGAAGAGCCTCTCCTTCCAAATGAAAAAGCTCTTAAAATGGGATATGGTAGTGTCCATTCCTTCCACAAACAAAAGGTATTGGGTTCATTCCTTTATACAATTGACCACACCCAACTATTATGTAGTCTCACCAATTGAGTTCAACTAGCTTGTTTCCCAAGAGCCCTAAAGGACAATCCAAACTAATTGAAATGCACAAATTAGACCAAAAAACTAATGCAATTCACTCACTATATGTTTTTTTTTGTAAATAAGATAAAATATATTACTTGGTGAACTAACAGATTACAAAATTCAGGTTGTGTGGGAAAGAGAACCCGACACAAGACCCAAACGAAATACTAGTGATGGTCATAGCATTGTCTTTTTTATAGTACGACCATGAAAAAAGAGGGATCTGAGTACAAAGGTGGAAACCGAGAGGTGCTCTCTTTACAACATTCTCAAAATTGAGAGTATAGAAGTCGAGAAATGAGAAGAAAGCCTTATCGCGACCGACCACGCAAATTTTGTTTTCCTCCACGACAGAAAGCCTTTCACGAAGGAAGAAGAACATAAACAAAGGAAGAAAACAGGGAAGGAAATCAATGACATCACTCCTGGTTGGTGGTGACTCGATCCTCAACCAGATGATTGGGAGTCTCCTAAGAGCTTCCCTCCTACTGCGCAGTGGTGGTGATCTGTCAACTTATGGAGGCCCCAGCATCCTCTTTCTTGATGCTCGAGGATCCTTCAGTAGTTGAATGGACCTTCGATGTAAACTTCTTCTTGATGATATTATAATTCGAAGCATCCCGAGTGATGAATCTGCAGTGGTGTATGACTTCTACATACATTACAAAATTATCAGTGAGCCGATCAATCTTTGTTTCTAGAGCCTTGGTGCTCTACTCTTATTCCTAAATTGAAAACCCAATTACCGTCTTAATTTTCCACCATGTTTCGATAGTATGCGTGTAGAGGTTTTCACGTGCCTGGGTGAAAGCAGGGTTTGAAATCCAAGAAAATTTGACGTCGACATCCTTAGTGGTGACCTCTCTATGGAGAACATTTGCTTGGGCTTCTAAATTTGAAATTCGTTGCTGAGTTCCAGATTAACCTCCACCGCGTAGCATATACCTGTGCGCCTAGCCGATGTCTCTGCGCGAGTGGTGGGGGCCAGGCCCAGGGACTATCAGCGGGAGGCTGCGCGATTGCACGCACCTCCTCGAATTGAATGAGGGGTGGAGTAATTGCACTGTGACATGCCACTGGATGCCCGTGTTGAGTTAGGACTGGCCCAATAGCATAGTCAGAGGCATCTGTCTCGACCTCAAATGGTTGTTGCAAGTCTGGTAATGCGAGCATTGGTGCTGAGAAGAGGCTATCTTTCAACTCTGTGAATGCTTTCTGTTGAGATTCAGACCAAAAGAATTTTTCTTTCTCTCCTCCCTTGGTGACTTGACTCAAGGGCCAAGTGATATGATAAAATCCAAACACGAACCTGTGGTAGAAGTTGGCAAGACCTAGAAAGCTGCGGAGCTCTGTTAGAGTGGTTGGAGAGGGCCAATCCTGAATGACTTGGATCTTGGCTAGATCCACATGCACCCCCTATTCATCAATAATGTGTCCCAGATACTGAACCTGGGTCATGCCAAAAGTAAATTTCTCCAAATTGGCACATAACTCGTGTTGCTGCAGTTTTTGGAGAACCTGTTGGATGTGGTGGAGGTGCTCTTCCCAACTCTGGCTGAAGATTAGGATGTCATCCAAGTATACCGCTAAAAATGAGTTGGTGAATGACCGCAAGATGTCAACCATTAGCCTCATGAAGGTTGCAGGAGCATTCGTTAATCCGAAAGGCATAACCAACCATTCGAAAAGGCCCTACTTGGCTTTGAAGGCAGTCTTCCACACATTGGAGGGTTCGATTGATACCTGGTGATATCTTGACTTCAAATCGATCTTGCTAAAATATTTCCCCCCCTTCAGTTGGTCTAGGAGGTCATCAATCCGTGGGATCGGGTACCTATTATGGACAGTGATCTTGTTCAGCGCTCGATAGTCAATATAGAGTCTCCAAGTCCCATCCTTCTTCTATACCAACATGATCGGGCTCCCACAGGGTGATGAACTCGGACAGATGTGACCTTTTTGTAGTAGCTCCTGAATCTGCCTCTTGATTTCATCATTCTCCAGAACGGAGCGCCAATAGTTTGGTCCATTGGGCAGCAGCTCACCTGGGGTCAGATCGATGGAGTGCTTGACCTGACAGTGCAGAGGAACCCCTGCGGGGGAGGTGAAGATGTCCTCGTACTCCTCCATGACCTTGTCCATTTGTATTTGTCATGTGGAGGGGCCCAGTCTGGAGGTCGTGGCCACTGTCTTCTTATTTCCTTGAGGGCATATCATCAGAAAAACAAATTTCCCTGTTTTGGAAATGAGCTTACTGCATTGTTTTGCAGTAACCAAAGAGATGGCAGTAGGCGGTGCTACCTCTGGTATCCTGTACAACATATTTCCCAAAGTAATAATAACAACACGGGGCCTTGACTCATACACAACATGTCGCTTCCACAAGTATGGTTGTCCTAATAATACATCACAAACTTCAAGGGGAGCAATGTCACACAATACCTCATCTTTGAAGGGCTTGATGTTGTATGGAAGGTGACATTGCTGGCTCACGCGAAGATCCCGTCCTTGGTGAAGCCACCCGATGATGTATGGTTGTGGATGTGCTATGGTCGATAAGCCCAGCCGCTTCACAACCTCTACCGAAATGAGGTTCTTTTGGCTCCTGCTGTCGACAATGAACTATAGCGGGGATCCCTTTACCCACATCTGGGAGTGGAAGAGATGCTCCTCCTCCTCTAGAGATTTGGGTTCCTCCTTCTGGATCTTCGTGGTGGCAATGGTGGCATTGGGTTCCGCATCGATAATCTGCTTCCCTTTGTCATTCCCCTTGTCAGGTTCTGACTCAAAGTCGGAACATGCATCTGATTCTGAAACCTTTAGCTCAACCACCAGTGACTGCTTGGCCCGAAACTCACTTGTGTTGTGAGTGGAGCTCTTGTGGAACTCACACCATTTTCCCGTGTCTTTTTTTGGCTTCGCGGCATTGTTCTTTGCTTGCAGCTTTGGTGGGTTGTCTTGGGCCGCCCCACCTTGGCTTTGTCCTTTGTTCTGCGATTTGGGGGCACCTTTCCCTTGCTTCGGATTTGCAGATCCAAAGTCTCGCTTCTTCTGTTTAAACTTTTGCTCGACCTTGACGGCATATCGGTATGCCATGCTGAGCGAGGAGATGTTCAGGAATTCTATTTCTTCCTGGATGTACTTGTGTAGGCAGCCACGATATTTGAGTACCAAATGCTGCTCTGAATCCTTGATACCCAACTTTGTGCGAAGGGTATGGAAAATATTGGTAAACTCTGCACGTCTTGGTCCCTTCCCTGCCGCAGCGTGGTCCAGTTTACGTATTGATCCTCATAGATTTTGACAACGTAGTACTGCTCCTTGATGGCATCCCGGAATGAATTCCAGGTGGGTGCGGCTGAAAATAGTGAGCTGGTACTTTCATCCTTTTGCTCGCAGTAGGTTTCCCACCAATCTTTGACGTGGGGGACTACTTTGAGAAGAGTGAAAATAATCTTTTCCCGACTGGAAAAATCATGAACAGAAAAATAGCCCTCTAGCAAATTTAACCATTTATAGATGGCATCTGCGTTTATCTGACCCTCGAATATGGGGATTTCAAAATTAAATTGTACGTTAAATGGTGTGGCATTTCCATAGTAGTTGTTGGAAGCCGATGCGTCGCCCCTGGGTAGCCGCTGAAGGATATGGGAAAAGTTGTCCATCATCGCATTACTTTGTCGCTCGAGGGCTTCTTCAAGCAAGATTTTGATAGGATCTCCTACCCCCTCGTCTTTATTTTCATCTGCCATGGGAGGCCGTCAGGATTTGCGAGGCTAGTCTTGTAAAGGATCGACCAGTTCAAGCCCTAACTCCTTATATCCCGACCTCGTTGGGGAAATGCAAAGAAAAACAGAGAAAAAGCAGATCGCTTTGATACCACTGATATGGACTTAAACAGGAATGCAACAAATTACAGAGATGACCATAAACACAAAGATGTAGCAGAAATAATATTTCATTAATGTAAAATATTGAGAAATGCTTACAAACAGAAAATGGAAATAAACAGCTAGGGTGATGGTAGCTTATCTCTGAGAAGAGATGTGGCGGCTACATGCCTCTGAACTGTGTTACAATGAGGCTCGAAGGCCTATTTATTGTTGAGAAATAATGGAGTAAACATCCAAAAACCTAACCCTAGAAGATGAAACGCCAAATTGTGGGCCCCGTTTGGGTAAATTGGTACATCAACTTCCCGGGGCTGTAACTTTGGCATACAATCTCCGTTTGACGTGCACAATATCTCATTAGAAATATCTATCCGAGAAATACAACTTTGGGAAGAGCAACAATGTCCATCATTGTCCATGGACCCATGTTTCTCCTAGTTTTCCCAAAAAAATGTCGTTTAGGGCCTCAAAACGACTCCGGAAGTTCACGACCTGAAAAACTGCTAAAAATAGTAAATTGTGATATAATTAAGGAAACTGAAAAACTGAAAGAAACAATGGTGGAGGCCCAAGTGGACTTGGTAGGTGGCCACCAATATCCACCTGGATATTGGAAGGGTTTAAAGGAAAAGTTATTGGGCATTAGGGATAATACATCCCCACTAACTATATAATAGGGGGAAACACCCGCGGGGAGGAAATAGGAATGTCAAGGGTTGGGTGTAGGGGATCACAATGACCATAATTGACATGGTAAATTGACTAAATGGGATAGGTGAAGGATGGAATTGGGTGGGTATACAAAGGTAAGGGATTGGGAGCGATGACACCTACATAGACATTTGTAATGTGTTTTATTAGTACAAAAACATAAAATTGAACTAGACTAAGATAGTGAACATCACATTAAAAGTGGATATGATTTAACATATGCTGCCTAGGTGGTAGGTGATCTATTATTCCCATGTGGAGATGGCTACTCAAAATATTTAATAGACACCTACCGAAACACAACAACATTAATATTTATTTCTCCTAAATAACTTGGACATTTGCAAAGATTTTTTTTTTTTTTATTTTTTTATAGTTTAAATCCATCTAAGTTAATCATTGAAGTAGACAAGCATAAAGTCTTTTAAACACTTGTGTGTGAGGTGTTGTAATGTCAAATGCTACAACCATGGCTATAATTCCATTAGGAAAATTGACATCTTCACACCTTGATGTCAACGTATCCTCTTTGTAGCATCTATACATGCCAAAAAAGTGAAAGTAAAAAAGAAATACGTTAAAGTTACACTTATTGAAAATTTTTTCAGTTTCATAATTAAATATATAAACCCAATGATTTAGCTTCAATTAAAAATCGTACTAACCTGATGCATAAATATTCATGGATAAGATCCTCCATCAAGCCATGGCAAGTATTCCCGTAATGAGAATACAGATGTGGTGCTACTCGACTCAAAATAGAAACATCGACCTGACTATGTGGATTTGCTAATATATAATCACTGCAATCTGAAGGCCCTCACATGGAGGTTTAAGATATTCCTCCAAAGGATATTGTTTAGAGGCCACTACAACTGAACCATACTACATTAGACTACTTGTGAGATGTGCTATCACAATGCTAGTGTCATAAAGGCGATTTAAAAGGTGAGGTTCCAGTGGTGGGGTTAGGCATGTGCCTAGGAATAGGAGGGCCTCTCAATGGATTACATCTAACATTTGGTCGATACTAGGTAGATCCAATACCAACCCATTGGAACACACTAATGTCAAAATAGTTCATGTGGAAATCAATTATGGAATCAACCCACAATTTGTGAAGAAGATGTAATGGTACCTCTCTATTATTACAAGGAGGTTTATCGAAAACCATAAGCCAATGACTCATCCACCTCTCTTTCCATGGATACCAATCCATGCAAAGACATATCTTCCTCGAATTAAGGGTTTCATTGGATCTAGGATCAAGAAACAACCCCACAATAATTTGTTTGGTGATATTCAAATATTTAACTTTCTCTTTACTTATACCAATGGAGATAATTCTCTCATATTGGTCATATATTCAATTATACTTGTTAACTGACCATGGGCATGGTTAATGGAGGTAATAATATTATTAAAAGATTGGCTAATGAAACTTGTGGTGGTTCCCTTATGTTCCTAAGCTCTCCAATCAATATTTTTAATTGATATAAGTCTTTTGTAATTTGTGTCTGTGGGTTGGTATTTGCCTTTAGGTTAATGTTTTCTTATGGCTCTTGTGGTGCTTCCCTTATGTTTCTAAGTTCTTCAATCAATAATTTCAATTGATATAAATCTTCTGTAATTTGTGTTTGTGGGTTTGTATATGCCTTCAAGTTTTCTTGTAGTTCTATTATGGGGTTGGTTTCTTGATTTGGGTCTAGCTTTTAGCCATCATAATGTTATATAATCAATTTACAATTAAAAAAATTCTTTACTTTTTTTTCTTCTTTTGTACATAAAAAGAAGAAGAAAGGAAAGATGAATTATCTTTGAAGCTAAATGACTAGGGAACCTTTGAAGCCCCTCAAGTTGGGAATCTTAAGTAGGGGTGTGTGCATGTTCTAATTGTGTTGGAAAACGGTTAGCAAATGAGAAACCATGCAACCTTTTTTAATACATAGAGGATTGTACTTACATTAATTTTAAAAAAATATATGCACTTTATTTTTTAAATAATGTGTGCATGTTCATATGCCATGTCAGAAACTCAACGTGAAGGTTTGACAAAGGTCAAATCTAAAAAAGAGGAACGCTCTCATGTTTATGAGAATGCATGAATGTTCATAAAAATTCCATGCTCATGTGCTCCCATTTCACCAAAATTTGGTAGCATCTCCATGTGAGCACCCCTAATTTCTATGAAGACTTCCTCAAACCACCACATGAAACCATGAATGGTTCATAGGCCCTTGGCCATCATCAAATAATGGAAACAAGATTCTTAGGATCTTGCTGAAGCTTCTTAAGCTTGAGATCCTTAAACAATTACTTGAACTAATATGTAAGAACTTTATAAGGGGAATTTGGCCTTGAGATGCGATTTAGGCACCATGAATACATTTTTGGATATGTGTGTCAAGGCATAAACATGGTTAAGTAATAAATAATGATATTAATCCCTCACTAAACTTTGTTTAGCCTAATAACCATGAAAAGACCTGGAAACAATGACATGAGTCCTCTCTAGAAAGTCTTTAACATTTGAGTTGAATATGGACAAAATTATGAAATCTTAGACATTGTGGGTAGGTGTAGGTCCATGATCATAGTTGCATGAGTGAAAAAAGAGACTAGATAATCCTAAATCATGCTTGTCATGCTCAAGCACCATGAATGAGTCTTCGAACCACCACATTAAACCTTTGATAGTGATCATTTGTTTCCAAGGTTGTTGTTGGTGCCATGACTTGGCTAGTTGTGCACCAAGAATGGGTCTAGATTTCTAACCAAGGTCATGGGGTAATGACAACGACCTTGTCCCTAAATAACTCTTCATAGTCTTAATTAAAATGAAAAACACCAACATTCCACTAAACATTACATGCTTTTGGCATATTTTGACTATGAGTGGTTTACTAAGGGACATTATGTCATTTTCAATAACATCAATTGATCTTTGCATTATGAAAATGATTAGTGAAGTATTACAAAGGCCTCAAGTATTTAATAAAGCTTCTCAAGCTCAAGCATGGTGAAAGATGCATTGAAATATCTAAGTAGATTATGACTACCATTAATTGGTTTTGGGAAGTAATGATGTGTCTATGGGCCTATACCATGGTCAAAAGGAAAACAAGTGCCTTATATGTGAAAAAGAACCTTCTAGACCTCTAGTGCTATGAACAATGTCTCCTACCACGACACATGTCCTCTCTATAGAGGTTTGACTCATGAGTGACATTCCAGAAATTTTAATTTAATTATCAATAATCATTAGGTGAATGGTAGGGATTTAATCTCCACATAATATTCTAGAATATTTTTAGTAGTATCCACAGGTCAAAGGTTGAGATTTATCTCCAAAGTATTTATGCCCTTTTGCTATTTTAATTTAATTAATTAATTCAAAAAAATATCATATGAAATAATATATGGTTTTTTGGGCATGTGGTATTGATAAGACATGATATTGGTCCATGATATTGTAACAAAGCCTCTTTAAAAATTAAAACTCCCCATGAGGATGAATCTCCATGGTTAAGAATCTTGTCACTTTTTTATTAAATGTATATATATTTAATTTATCTATTAATTCTTTTTATCAATAATAATAATAATAATAATAATAATAATAATAATCATAATAATAATAATAGATATCATTTTTTTTCTTTTTGGATTCAAGTGCGTTAAGTAAGTCATTCACATATGACCATTTCCATGAGAGGTAGTCGTAACTCACTAATTTCTCATGATTTTTGAATAGTTCACTTAGCACTCATTGCATCGGATGATGCTCACATATGTATACTAATTTAAGAATTCACAAGCCTCGAAGTCAATACAACAATATTCATAAGCACAAATCAATACAACAATATTTATCAATGCATTATAGCTCATTATGTCACTAACATAGATTTTTACCATATATATATATATATATATATATATATATATATATATATATATAAGGTTACCCCACACATATACTTACTTAAGAATTCACAAGGCTCGAAGCCATTACAACAATATTTATCAAGGAATTATAGCTCATTATGTCACTAGCAAGGATTTGAACCATGCCAAATAACCCAATTGACTTTTGTATTATAATAATAATAATAATAAAATTTGGTATAATAATATTTAAGTTTATTAAGTCAATACAACAATATTTATGGGCAAAAACCATTACAATAATAGTTATCAAGGTATTATAGCTGATTATGTCACTAAGAGGCATGTGAACCATGCGAAATAACCATATTCACTTATATATATAATAAAATTTGATACAAGTTTATTTATCAAGACTTTATAACTCATCATGTTACTAGCAGGGACTTGAACCATACCACATAACCTTATATAATAGGCGAACATCATTAAAAGAGAAAAATTAATTGATAATAATATTATTAATCACCATTTAATGTTATATTTTGATTATAATATTATTTATTTTTCGTCTCTTGTTAATTAACCATTGTATCTCTACTATATTTATTCTTGCCTTGATTAGAGCTATCTGTCTCTTTCCTAAAGATGAACTATAGTAAATGGTTCAAAACATATCTACCAAAAAAACTATATGTAATTGATTCAGAAAAACCTCAATATACAATAATATTATTAATGAAAAAATGAAATTTTTTTTTTTTTTTTTTATAAATACTAATTTGGATAACAATTTATTTAATTATTTTCAATATAAAATATTTATTTTTAAAATTATACAAATACTTTTTTTTTTATAATAAAAGCAATGTAAAACCAAAATTATAATTTCTTAAAATTAAAAAAATAATATGGTTCAATTATATATATGAGATAATTCAATTTCAATATTATTTTAAAATTATATTTAATTTTTTGTTTTATGTAATTTGGATCGTTGAATAAAAGAAGATCCACAAATTTAGGTATTATAATTAAGGTTTTGGAATATCTTGTTGAGTCTATTTTTAAAATTTGATAAAGAGCATGAACGATAATAAATATATGAAAAATATGTCATTCAAATTCTAAATGGTCAAACAAACTAAATTAATACTTTAATATATAAATAATATATATTAGATATAAAGTAAATTTATAGAATTTAATAAATGACAATCAGAAAAGTGTAAACTTTAATTAATTTATAGTAGTTATTAATATTAATATTTCGAATAAGCCCCGAGGGATAGCTTAAATGGTCGAGTTCCCGTTGCTAGTACTCTCCCGGTTTGGGAGGTCATGGGGTCAAATCTCCTCGACGCCCTCAGGGTTAGGCCTGATATGGCCGACCGGCAGATCCCTTCGGGTGGAGCTGCCCCGCTTCTCTATGTGGACGTAGCGGCCACTCCGATGCCCGTGAACCACACTTAAAAAAAAAAAAAAAAATATTAATATTTCGAATGTAACTATATTAGTAAGAGTCTTATTTATATTAATATTAAAAAAATTTAAATTATATTAATAATTTTATATAACCATCTAAAAGGTGCAAACTTTATACTTTACTTTAGTTAAACTATAGTAGTTCTTAATATTAATTTTTCTAACGTACTTGTATTAATAAGAGTCTTATTTATATTAATATTAATAAGAATTTAAATTATTCTATATTAAATTATAATATTGTGGTCTATATGAAAATGTTTATATAGATTAATAATACAATGTATTATATATTATAAAAATTAGCTATATAATAATTATATTTATAATATATTAGAAAATATTATTTTTTATTATTATTTTTGTTTAGGAGGGGTTATTGATTTTTATTTATCTGAATGTTATTGTCTTTATTAATATTATTACGGTTTTTTTTTTAATTTCGAAAGTCTTTTTTTTTTTTTTTTTACTTTTGTAATAGAGGTTTTCTTTAACAAGGATTTTTGCATTCTTTATGCAGACATATTGTTTGGTGTTCATAGTATGTTTTGCAATACCTGAGTTTTTTGTCCTTTCGTGTCTTATGTTCGCAATGTGCTCCTCGATTCTTTCTTTAAAGGTACACCCAATGTCTCTGATATAACATTTACCACATGAACATTCTATCTTGTAAACACCTTTAACTTGGAAGGGGTCAATGTCATCCTTTACAGATCTCATCATTTGTTTGGTGGTGGTTTGGGGTTTAAAACATGTTTTAATCTCTTTCTTCTTCAATATTTTGGAAATCTTGTCAGTGATTCCCTTATAGTAAGGTAGATATGCAGTGTTCCCACGGTTATGGATGTTAGATGTAGGATGATCACCGTCATGCCTTAGAGCTTTTTGGAATGTATTCTTAATATATTTCATGCTATATCGAAGGTTGCTAAAGAATTTTATTAAATTCTCTTTTTCATCAACTTTATGATCAACTCCAAAGATTTTGAAGGCTCTAGAAGCCAAGGTTTTAATGACCCCGATATTTTGTGAGGGATGATGATGAGAGTCTATGTGAAGGTAATTTTTTGTGTGCGTTTTCTTCTGATAGACATTGTAATCTAATTTTCCATAAGGTTTCCTTATGATAAGAGTATCAAGGAAGGGAATGCATCCAATTTCTTCTTCCTCCATGGTGAATTGAATGTCTTTTGAGATGTTATCGAGGTGGTGTAGAAATTTATTTAGTTCCTCTTTTCCATGTGGGCAGATGACATTGGTATCATCAACAAATCTTTTCCAAACCTTATGTTTTAGACGATAAGTATTAAGGGCGTTGCTTTCAAAATTTTCCATGTAAAGGTTGGCCATTACTAGAGAAAGACGAGATCCCATTGCCACCCCACTCGTTTGTTCATAAAATTCTTTTTTAAAGCTAAAAAATGTGGATCTAAGACAAACTTCAACAAGTCTAGCTATTAGTAGGTTAACTATTTCTTTGATTACAAGAATTGCCTCTTCTAGGGTGATCTTAGTAAAGATGGATACCACATCGAAGCTAATAATAATGTCATCTAGGCTGATTCTCTCCTCCTTGATCAGTTGAAAAAAATATTTCAAACCCTTGATGTATGAATATGTATGGCCAACTAATGTAATAAGTGATTTTGCCTCAAATTTTGCTGATTGGTAGGTTGGAGATCCAATAGTGTTCACTATTGTTCTTAACAGAACACCATTCTTGTGAATTTTTGGGGCACCATAAATTCTACATGTAATTTCTCTTGAAGGCATCAATCTCTTTTTGATACTGTCATTAAGGTTGGAAGATATTAAGGCTTTATAAACCTTTTTTATCACTTCAGAGATAAGATTACTAGGTAACTTCTTGTAACTTACACTTTCATTTAGAAGCTCAATCATTTTCATGTCATAACCTTGAGATTCATTACCACAATAACCCCACCTTTATCCGCTTTCAAAATAAGGGACAATATGTTCTTCTTTGCTAATGTTATTTCTAGTGGCTTTGGCACCTCTATGATGGAATTTTTTTCTTCAATAGTTAATGATTATACACTATCTTCTATAATAAAAAATTAAATATTTTCTCTAAAACTCTTTGTTCAACACTATTTAATACAAAATTAGAAAGTAACTCTATTTAATACCAATTATAAAATAAGTTGTGAGCTATATTCAAAAAACTTATTATATTTAATTTATTAAAATTACAATAATTTAATTTTTTATTATAATTAAAAATAAAAAATATATAATGGACTATATCAAAGCTTTTAACACAATATCCAAATTTTAATCTTCATATTAAAAAGTAACTATAAAATTCAAACAAAATTCATTTCTCTTATATTAAAAATATAATTTCAACGTTGTAATATTCACTCTTATTAAATATGTAATTATTTAAGTTTATTACTACTTGTAATCTGTTGCGATCCCATCCGACTCCACGAATTTCAATGACAAACTCAAGAATTACAACTTCAAATTTAATGACATAATGACACAGTTTTATATAATGACCTACATATCTGTTGGGAATAATGCTTAATTTGTTATGTAAATTGCTGACAATTTAGTCAACAAATTTTGTGATCTCTGTGCAGCAAATTATTAGGGAGGTCAGTGCTCACAAATAAAAGAGTGTTAGAATATTGGTAGTGTTAGTAGATTTGTTTCAGAGTTGATTGATAATCATATTAGTAATAATTTTACTATATAAGAATGTAGTTAATGGTTTAATAATATATGAGATTTACAACAGGTTTGTGTGACACAGTAACTGTGTTTTATTTGTTTCATTTTTTTTATATGTATTTTTCTTCATAGTTATGTTGGCTTATAAGTTGGCTTAAAGAGGGCCATTTCATATTCTACAAGTGGTATCAGAGCAGGTAAAATTGTTTTGGGTTAAATTTTTATTGTTGAAATTTCGCCAAAGTTAATCATGTCAAATTCTAACCAGATGCAAGTTCCAGAATTTGATGGAAACGATTATGATTATTGGTGCATTAAGATGCTAACGTTCTTTATTGGAAAAGATTTGTGGGAGATTGTTGAATCAGGTTATGAGGAGCCAGCTGATTGGAATGCCCTTACAGCCAATGCAAGAACAACCAGAAATGAAGGAAGGAAGAAGAATGCTCAAGCTTTGTTTCACATTCAGATAGCTCTTGATAAGAGCTTATTTCCAAGAATATCAGGAGCAAAAACTGCCAAAATGCCTGGGAGACTCTACAAGAAGCTTACCAAGGTAGTGATTAAGTTAAGGTGGTCAAGCTTCAGACATTGAAGTGAGAGTTCGAGAATTTGAAGATGCAAGAAGCTGAAAGTGTGAGTGACTATTGTGTGAGAGTCAAAGATGTGTTCAATAAAATGGCTACACTTGGAGAAACTGTAAGTAATGAAGTTTTAATTAAAAATTTATTGAGATCTTTAACACATAGATGGAATCATGTTGCCATAATCATGGAAGAAAGTAAGGATTTAACAAAACTATAGTTTGATCATTTGGTTGGATCTTTGATGTCTCATGAAGAAAGATTGAATGACACTTTTGAAGGTGTAGAGAAAGCTTTTTCCTCTAAATTACAAATTACAAAGAATGAATATGCAAGAAGAAGCAGTACCAAAAGAAATCAAGGTCAAGGTAAATGGTAAAGCCAAAATTATTCAAGAGGTAGAGGAAGAGGTGGCTCAAGTGGAAGAGGTAGTTTCATAGGTAGAGGTAGAGGTAGATTTGATAAGAGAAATGTTCAATGTTACTATTGTAACAAGTATGGCCACTTTGAAAGAGAATGCAGATTGAAAGAAGGTGAAAATGCTAACTATGCTCAAGAAAGTGGTGAGTATCCTCGAGATCATTTATTTTTATCTTGTGCCAAAGGTGAAAATACTAGTAAAGATGTTTGGTACCTAGATTCTGGATGCTCTAACCATGTGACAGGGAATGAGAAGTTGTTTTCAGCAAAGGATGAAAGTTTCAAATCCAAGATCTAGCTTGGTGATGATAAATCATTGGTGGTTGCTACTAAAGGAGCTATGGAGGTCCAAACAAAAGAAGGTATAAAGAGTATTCATGACATTTATTATACTCCACAATTGAAGCATAAATTGTTGAGCGTTGGGCAGCTATGTGAGAAAAATTATAAAGTAGTCTTTGAAAATAAGACATGTACTATCTATGATAAGAATAAGGGAAATAGAGTGATCACTGTTGTGCCTATGACAAGAAATAGGATGTTTCCCTTGAGGTTTGATGAACATAAAAACAATATTGCAAATATGGCTTATGAGGATTCAAGTTGGTCATGGCATCTCAGGTATGGACATTTAAATTTTCACAGTTTGAAGTTTCTAACCTCACATGCATTAGTTTCTGGAGCATAAGGAGGTTTGTGAAGGATGTGCTAAAGGAAAGCATGCAAGGGAAAGGTTTCCAAAGGGTGCTGCATGGAGGGATCATCTCCCACTTCAACTTATTCATTCAGACATATGTGGTCCTATGCAGACTAAAAGTTTGGGTAAGTCATCGTATTTCATCACCTTTATTGATGATTACTCTCGAAATTGTTGGGTATATTTTTTGAAGGTCAAAAGTGAAGCCTTGGATACATTCAAGAAGTTCAAAACCCTTGTAGAAAATGAGAAAGGGTGCAAGATCAAATGTTTGTAGACTGACCGTGGAGGAGAATTCTGCTCAAAAGCTTTCCATAGTTATTATGATATGAATGGCATCAAGAGGCATCATACTACGACATACACACCCCAACAAAATGACATAACTAGAAGAAAGAATCGTACTATGGTTGAAATGGCAAGATGCATGTTACAAACTAAGGGGTTGAGCAATTCTTATTGGGGAGATGCAGTTGCTATAGCAGTGTACATCCTCAACCATAGCCCCACCAATGCACTAGAAAAGACGACTCCTTATGAATCTTGGTATGGAAAAATGCCTAATGTTAATCATTTCAAAGTTTTTGGTTGTTTGGCTTATGTGCATGTACCTGATCATAATAGAAAAAAGTTAGATGCAAAGAGTGAGTTATGTATTTTTATTGGGTATAGTGAAACAAGCAAGGCTTATAAATTGTATAATCCTCTAAATAAAAATCTTGTTGTCTCAAGAGATGTAATTTTTTATGAAGGGGGAGTTTATTGTCATCAAAAAGGCCATGTTGAGAAGACAAAATCTGTTTTGAATGATGATATAATTGTTGATAATGATCACGAGCAACCAACTAATGTTTCTGTAACTAGTGGGTTAACTCCACCAAGCAACCCTTCATTAATTTCTTCAACATCAAGTTTAAATCCAACTTCTTCTCCAAGATCTACAAGGAAAGGTAAGAAGATTGAGTGATATTTATCGGAGGAGTGCAAATCAAGTACATGGAGAAAGCCTAATGGGTTAGATAGTCAATTTTGCTTTATTAGCCAAGGCTAATTTTGAACCATCATGTTTTGAAGATGCATGTACTATTGAGGTTTGGATGCAAGCCATGAAAGAAGAGATGAATTCCATTCAAAGGAATGACACTTGGAAGTTGACAGAGCTTCCACATGATAAGAAAAAGATTGGCACCAAATAGGTCTATAAGATTAAATTTAATAGTGATGGGAGTGTTGAAAGACACAAAGCAAGATTAGTTGCTAAAGGATTCACACAAAAGTATGAAATTGATTATGAAGAGACATTTGTACCAGTAGCAAGACAGGAGACCATTAGAATGTTGATTTCATTAGCAGCTCAAAAAAAGTGGATCATACGTCATATGGACATGAAAGTGCCTTCTTGAATGGGTACTTAGAAGAGGAAGTATATGTGGAGCAGCCACAAGGTTTTGAAGTGGAAGGAAAGGAGAATAATGTCTACAAGTTGAAGAAGGCTTTATATGGTCTCAAGCAAGCACCAAGAGCGTGGTATGCTAGGATTGATGGATACTTTCATGAAAATGGCTTCCAGAGAAGTAATAGTGATCCTACCCTTTACTACAAAAAAGAAGGTATTGATATTCTAATCATAAGTTTGTATGTTGATGATCTATTGTATATGGGTAGTAGTTCTAAGATGAATGATAAATTCAAAGTTGCTATGATGAATGAATTTGAGATGAAAGATCTAGGCATCATGAAATATTTTCTAGGAATGGAGGTTTATCAAAGTAAGGATGGGATTTTCATTTGTCAGACAAAGTATGCACAGGATATGCTAAATAAATTTGATATGCTTGATTGTAATCCATATCCTACTCCAAGTGCTCATGGGGAGGTTTTATGTAGAGATGATGGTGCTGATTTAGTTGATGAGAAAACTTATAGAAGTATTGTGGGGAGCTTGATATTTCTAACCCACATAAGACCTGTTATTACATATTTAGTTTCACTTGTTTCAAGGTATATGAAAAATCCATCTCAAATACATATGAAGACAGCCAAGAGGATTTTAAGGTATGTGAAAGACACTCTAAATTTTGGTATTCATTACTACTCTTCTGAAAAGTTCAATCTTGTTGGATTTAGTGATTCAGATTAGGGAGGTAGTCTTGATGACCGTAAGTCGACATCTGGAAATTGTTTCTCTTTTGGTTCTGGTTTGATTACATGGAGCTCAAAAGAAAAAAGCATTCTTTCCCTCTCATCCACAGAAGCAAAGTATGTTGCAGTTACCTCAGCAGGTACACAAGCTCTTTGGCTCAGAAAATTTTTGGAAGAAATTGGAGAAAAACAAATTCAACCTACAGTGATTTATTGTGATAATGTAATTGCCATCAAGTTAGCAAAGAATCCAGTTCATCACAGCAGGACAAAGCATTTTGACATGAAATATCACTTCATTAGAGATTTGGTGCAGAAGAAGGATATTGAATTGAAGCATATAAATACTCACCATCACCTAGCAGATATCTTCACCAAAGCAGTTGCAAAAGCTTAGTTTTTGGCACTACGAGATAAGATAGTAAATCCTCATTAATCATTTTACCTGGTAACATTTAACAACCACATTACCTAAAAACATCACTTATCACTTTTTAATCTAAAAATAATACATACCAAAACATTAAACTGGATTCTAATCCACCAAATTTCAAAATATTCTCAAAATTTAGTGTCACATGAGAATACCACGTTACCTGATAACATCGGGTATCACCTCGTAATCGAAGTATGGCACATGCCAAGTCATTGAGGTTGGATGGAAAGTCAACTTCCTTGAGGATGTGAGGAGGAAAGGGGATGTCCATCGTCAGCATGGGTTGCAATGCCGATACGCGATGACCAGAGCTAACTTTCCCGTTCTCCAAGTATTCCTCGAACGTTGGCAGATAACCAGTGGTGATACACTTTGCTTCTTGCATATACGAATCAAGATAATCCTCCCACTGCACACACGCAAACAGAGGCAAATTCCGTAATAACTACCGAGTGAAATACGTGGGCGATTCATAAAGAAATAAATGTATGTGGCCATACAGCCTGTCGAGTGTTAGCGCTTGAAATTTCACCTCAGGCTGAGAAAGGTAAACCTCAAGGCTACATCAAACCATTTAGCCTCGTAGCTAGCCCTACGGGGTAGGAGAAGGCTCTCTCCGGTCAATCTCGGTAGATCTTCAATGGGATGAGATGACCAACAAGGTAACACTGATATTAGGCTAGTAAACTGATTAGAAAGGTTGATTTGGGGGTTTTTTGGGTTTTTGGTGGCAATTTGAGGAATTGCAATTTTGGGTGCGGGGATTGGACACAGTTTCTGCAGGGGGTTCCTTGGGGTGAGGTAGGAAACAGTATTGATGCCTTAACTTGAGATGGATGATCAGGAATGAAATATGAGGAGCTAAAGAGAGCAAACAATGACTTTGAATTCCCTTTAGACAGTAGAAAACATGGAAATTAAACAAATTTAAAAGCAGAGCATGGCTAGCATGAATTCCTACTTTAACACTTCATTTGTTTAATGTGCAGCAGTAAAGAAAGGAAATGAATCACATAACAAAGCTTACAAGAACATTGAGAAACACACCATCAACACATGAGTCCACAAGAATCCCAAAGATGACTGCAAAACCCTGGTCTTCCTTAGCCAAAAATTGCAGAGATACAGTGAAAATATACAATGATAGCTTCTCCCTCAAGAGTCCAACCATGAAAATGAGCAAGAAAGTACATAATATAGATGATCTAACCTCTTTCCCTGCCTCCATGGGTCGAGCTCACTATCCTAGGAGCTGTTTCAACCACCTCTAAACTAAGCACTACAAAATAGGCAGTCAAAACAACTTGCCTCTATAAACTTAAAAACCAGTTCATACATTCAATTTTTACCCTTTACATGAATAAATCTTCTAGAAGAGTTACAAAAGGGTAAAAGTGTCTAAAAAGTGTCACAATTACATCAAAGAAGACCATCATTAACCTCAAAAAGTCAAACCAAGTCAAACTGTGCTTTTCCGAGCTGTTACAGTGAAATCTGGCAAAGTTTGCCTGACGGGTCGCGCACATCTGCCTGACGGGTCGCGCACATTGGGAGCTCTGTTTGAGGCACTTGCATGTGTCAAAATTGGGTGCAGGATAGCTCGTTGGAAAGGTCTATGAGTCTAATTTCCAACCCAACTAGAATTTTTGAATTTGGAGGTCATTTGCCCTGTCAAAACGTAATTCTCCCAAGACAGGTTTTTGCAACTCAAAAAAGGGGCAGAAAGTCAAATTTTGCATGTATTTTGACCTTTTGGAGGCTCAAAACTCCATAAAAACTCAAGTCCATCCATAGGCATATGTAACTTTGCATAAAAAATCTAGAAATGCTGAGTTTTTGCAAAAAGGAGCGGCCATGACAAAGGGTCTCACCGGGGGTGAGACTCGTTGAGGAGCCAAAACCTGTAAATTTCCAAAAATGCCAAAATTACCCAAAATTTTCAAATTTTTTTGGGATTTGAGCTGTGGCTAGGCTAATGAGTGCCATGATCCTTGAGAGAAGCCTCAGCCAAGATACGGAGGGGATTTGGCTTCTTTCTCTGTTTTTGAGCCTCGGTCAACCTCCTTTGAAAAACTTTCATTTTGGCTTTGCATACATGCATCCTTGCCCAATAATGATTCTTCATATTCCTCAGCAGCTTTTTCTCTTGGTTGGCCTTAGCCAACAGCCTCTCTAAGTATGCATTCACCTAGATGAGCATTAACTCTCGGTCAGCAGGCAATGGATCACCGGGTCTTCTTCGGTTCAAGACTCGGTCACTACGAATCCTCCATAACTCATCCAGTGCTTTCTCCTCCTCCAACTGTTTGTTCCGCTGCTCCAGGTAAGTGATAGTCCATTGGGCACCCTCAAGTCTCTTCTGCAAAACATCATTTTCAGCTCTCAGATGCTGAATGATCTCCTTTGCCTCTCGGCTAGGAGAACTGGCCTCAAGATCAATGACCTCGGTATCGGGGACTCCTGATGGACCCTCATGAATCATGGGCTGTTTGCCCCTCTGTGGTACCTGTGCTGGTGAAGAAAGCGAGGCCCCTTCCACCTGATGTGGAGATAACACTCGCTGTGCTAATGATGAAGGCGAGACCCCTTCCACCTGATGTGGAGATAGTACTCGCCTGGCTGCTGCAAATAAGGCCCTTGGGCCTTTCTGATAGGTGACCAAAGGTGTAGAGCTGGCATGTCGGGTGACCGGAATATCAGGTTGCTAAGATGGTCCTCCCTCCTCATGAATGACCTCATGATGTGGCTGGGGTGGCACTGTGAAAAACTCACGAGAGATAAACTCCTCCCATGAGATACCTTGCTGTGTCAACTGATGCAAGGCTATGAGCTGAATCAAACCATAATGACATAAGCTCCTATACTGCTGGGCCGGGGTCTTCCTCTGCAACATGGGCACCATCTTCTGAATGTTCTGAAAGAAGAAAACCGGGATGTTCATCATCCTCACTCGGGTGAAGTGCATCAAGAGGCGAATGTGATATGAGTACACTTGTGAAAATCTGCCCTCATAGGTAAAATAGTGCATAATAAGCCTCATGATGGGAGCATACTCACTCCGGAGAAATCTGAATGGAAAAACACCCGCTAAATGTCTCAAGAATGATGGCCGAACATAAGGCTCAAAGTGAACAATATCTAGCAACTTGCGCTTAGGCCACACCTCACCAACATTCAGTATCCCTGTAGCATGTGAGATCACCTCGGGTGTCAATGTAAAATCTACCCCTGCTAGATTGACATGTCCATCATGCAAATGTAAAACAAAGAGGCGGGCCAACTCTCTGTGATGTTGAATCCGGGAGATCCTCTCACAAAACTGATAACAAGACATGTACTGAAAACAAGTCACTGCCATGGGACAAGCCTGTAATTCTGCCAAAGAGGTGGGCTCCTCTCGCTTATGATGTCCACCCTTACCTCCCCTACGAGGCCTCCTCTGTACCTCAACCTCTGTAGATGATGAATGGTCATCACTTTGCTCATAAGTTTCGGTTTCTGACATGGTTTAGGAGCAAAGTGGACAAACTGAACTGCTGTCTCTGCCTGCAAAAAGTGCCGAACTCTATACTGTTTCAAGGGGAAAAAGACATGAGGGAAATGTCAGGGGAGGGATCTTTTAACAAGGAATGGGAATATATAAATATAACAGGGAATTTTTAAGGGAAATGTTGCAAATCATTATGCATATAGGAATACATATTTATAATTGGGAAATCATTTGCAAAGATCATTGCATATGGGAAAAAACATATATGAAAGTGAACATGGGAATATGCATACATGTATTAATAGGGGAAATAGGGAAACCATGAAAAAAACATGCTGACATATTTACCAACATTTTTGCTTTATTTACACATGCATATGGTGGAGGAGAACTAGGGTTTGAATTTTGTTTTTTGATGCTTTGGGAGAGGGGTAGGGTTTTCATTTTTAGTGATTAGGGATGGGGAAAGAATTGCATTTTATTTGTAAAATACTATGGGAAAAGAGATGAACATATAAGTGTGAGTGAAAGGGAAAGGAGGGAAACAAACCAAAGGGAACAATAGCTTGAAACAACACAAACCCTAGCACAATTTGCTCATTAACATTGCAGCCATATAAAGGAGTTCCACTTGCAAAATTTTAATCATTTTAACATGTTCATGACACCCACCATTCATAACCAGCAACCAATCCATGTTTAGAGCACCTACCTCGAACAATTTGATAGCTTGGAGGGCGTTTGAGGGAATTCGTTTGAAGTTTGCAGCAAAACAGTCCAACGGGTCGCGCACCACGCCCAACGGGTCGCGCCCCTCTGACGGGTCGCGCCCGTTGTTTTTCTGAACGGTGGGAGACCCTCTGACGGGTCGCGCGCACCCAACAGGTCGCGCACCTGGCTCAACGGGTCGCGCACCTCTCTGCTGCCCGAAACTGCTCTGCCTTGGCTCCTTTCTCACAATCGCTCTCTCAAACCTCTCTTGCAAGCGATAGGATGCACAATGAGAGTGAAAGGAGGGAATTTAGGCTTTTATAAGTTTCATTTGAAAAAATTTCATTCATAAACCCACTTTCTAATGTTTTCCTTTTGACACTTTATAACACTGATTTTTGGTTTCTTTTATCCTGAATTTGACTCATTGAGTGCTTTGACTTGATTCTTTTTGCAGGTAGATCATCTGAGGGACCTCGGCAAAGGGACCAGGGTTGCATTTTGTCCGCTGAAGACTTTTGAAATTTCATCACTTATTTACAAAAACTGAGAAAATGACCTTGGCTTTAAAAACAGAGTTTTTAAATCCAAGGTGAAAGTTCACTGTACAAGATAAAAATATCGAAGAAACATATTTACAAACCTCCCTCTGGCTTGCTGAGTACTCATGGATTTTCTTAGACATGACCTTGCAGAGATAAATGACCAAAACCCTAGACCTAGGACTTTGACCTCAAGACAAATCAAGACAAGCTTGAAAAGCTTAATGACTGATATGACCTGATCCAGCAAAGCCAAGAGGGGTAAAAATAGACCAGTTTCTCCATCAGGGTTATGGCATGCCTAACGGGATGCAAAATTTGACACTGATGAGACACCTACTAATGCAAATGCAAAGAGCTTTGATCACTGATAGAGGGCTTTCAAGACCGACACTAACATCGAGCATAGTTGAGAGTGTCTCGGCCTTGAGCCTTCTGTGCCTCCGTAAACATTTCATTGACGGTGTTGTAAACCATCATGTAAATTCCTTTCATATATTGTGGAAGGCAATCTGTGGTGGACGGATCCCATATGGTCATTATACACACAAATATTGGTCAAGTGGGTGAATGCAGAAGCAAGCAAATATTCTTCTAAAATTCTTTGGATTCATCATCACCACCTCTTAATTGCGGCTGTGAAAAGTTTGAGCTCGTCAACTGTTCCGAAGAGGTTGTACATATCGTCAAGAACAGTGATAACATGACACGCTTTCGCAAAGCCGAGTCTGAATCCAGAATGTTGAGGCTCAAACGCGATGCAGGAAGCCAAAGTGTAGTACTCCACGTGGCGATGTCGAGTGAAGGTAATCTGAGGTGAACCTGAATCATTCCACCATCTGCACATGCAAATTTCACGGATTTTACTTTATTGGACTACTAAATCCATTTCTTCTTTTCCATTGTAAGGAAGATATTCATCCACACATTTCGCATCACCTCAAGAGGGACTCTAACTCTGTCTTCTTTATGGATTGAAAGATGTTGAACTTCAGTTTCACAAGTTCTAAGAGTTTCTTCGTCTTCCTATTTGACTCCCTGTATCCGTTAAAAATACATACATCGACAATGTATCAAAAAGATGTTAGGTAAATATTTTTACTAGCTTAAATTAGATAATAATAAAAATAATAATAAAATATAATTAAAAGATAAAAATAATATTAATAATTATAATTATTAATTAAAATATTTTGAATTAGTTTAGATCTATTTTAATTTTGAAAGTCAAATCTCTTAGAGTAATTTTTTTTTAGAGTGAGAGAGATTTAATCCCTTCTTTAAATTTATAGTAAATCTAAAACTAAAATAAATCTAAATGAATAATATAAAAAATAAAAATAATACAAAACAAATAAAAAATATTATAATATAATAAATAAAACTAAAATTTATAATATAATAATAAATAGAAAAAGATTTTTATTTTTATAATTTTTTAAAACATATCCTAATGAAAGTTGGCAGCTGAGTCGTTCCGCCCACCGTCGCTAAAGGTACATTGGACCGAGGAGTCTGTCCGACAGATGAAGTGGGTGCAGTAGGAGTAGCACCCTTTGATTCTTTGGTAGGAGTGGCAGCTGAACAAACCAGAGGGCATTCCTTGTAAAGATGCCCAACCTTATGACACCTTCGGCACCTGAACAACACTCCTTCATAATCCAAGATTTGTATGTGGGTGAAGTTCTTCCATTGCAAAGTATTTTTCTCTTCCAACACTTCTCTTGTATCCAGATAAACCATAATACATGCCATAGACCGATTGCCAGAGCTGATGTATGATTTGTCATAATCCAGATAGGAGCCAAGCGCATTTCCGATGCGGATGAAAATGTCTTCAGACCAAAAATGGAGAGGTAATCCGGGCAGCTTGACCCATAGTGGTCGAGCGCCAATTTTTTCCCGTTCTGGATCGAATAAAGGGCTCCAACACTTAAACAATATCGGGGCCATCTCGATATGCCAGTACCTGGAGAGTGCCCAATTGGTGTACTCCTCCTGCTAGAAGTAGAGCGCAAACCATCCCCAAGCCAGCATTTGAACCTCTGGGAGTTCCTTGAAAATGTTCCCCCATATTTCCTTGACCCAGAGGCGAAGGCGCTCGTCAGAATATGCACGACCTCTGACTCTTCCCACTAAAACTCTGCTCGCCGTGTCAACAACTTCCCCCATTTGGACCCCTTCCCCAAATTTTAGAGTTAGGTCCTTGCTTGTAGCCTTAACACACTTTAACTTTTTCTTACCAGTATGCGGCGCGGTCGGGTGATCCTATAAGGGACCCTGTGTGCCCTAATGATCCTTCTAAGGCTGTGAGGTATTATTTCAGACTTTTATCATCGGTGTTTCGAAATAGCCCGAAGGGGAGGAGGAGGAAATCGAATCAGATGCGGGGGGAGTGTGTGGGAGGGCCTGCTGCCATATCAAACCCTATGGAGGAGGGGATATCAAAAGGAGTCTGATGAGGAAAAACACCCAAAGGCGACGGGTCAAATGGGGGAGAGGGTGTCGTGCAAGAGGCAAGCAAGTGGAGGGTAGCCAACGATAGGGGGGAATTAAAGTCCCGGGGAGTCGATAGAGAGGGTAGCGAATGACAGGTGGAATGAGGAAGGACTGGGGCCTGAACAGGAGGGTGGGATAACGTAAAAGTGTGAGAAAGGCAGAAACTGAACCCCATTAGTCGAAGCCTCTAGCAGAGCATTAGGGCACGTCCAAATAGGCTCATAGGGGTGAGGGTCAACATAATAGTCCACCTCCTCCTCTTCTAGGTCTGACATCTTGTAGGCAATCCCGACGATAGCGAAGGGTGTTCCGTTGACAACAAAACCAAAGTGATAATGCCAACCGTGATGGTGAGAATGACAGTGCAACTACGAATATAGCATGCAGAGGGTGTGCATCTGCAGGCAGTGAGGAGGAAATCCTAACCGTGATCCCAGTGCTGAACATGCTCAAGATCCCAACTGCCCATCGTTTCTTCTCCAGCAAAGTGATTTACGAAGATTTGAAAATGAATCTATTTTATATTTTACTGTTAGATTTCAATTAATTTGCTTTAGATTCAAAGCAAAAGATAAACCTTCAGGAATTGAATTGATAGATTGGTATGAATATTTTTTTATTTTTTTTTGTTTATGTTCCTCCTATTTCAAATCCATATGAAACAATTGCAAGCTTTGATGACTCTCCTTCAACTTCTAGTAATATTATCAACAATTCTGATATAGAGGTGCATATTAATCATGATGAAGTGGCCTCAACCATGTTTGATAAATTCCTAAATTTAGTACACACCTCTTACATTGTTAATGATAATCATGCTGATGAACCATTATCACAAATCTCATAAGCATTTGATAGAAAACTACAAGAAGAAATCAGTAATAAACTTGAAGGACTATATGCCACGAAATCTGAAAATCACTATGAATTAAATTCAGAAAATCACATTATAAATCAACAAGTAAAAGCAGAAATTGAAGTTTCCAATAATATGCGATTTGCTGTACAAATTTCTGAATTTGATCATGTTGATCAAAAGA
Source organism: Pinus tabuliformis (assembly GCA_031772625.1). Classification (NCBI taxonomy): domain Eukaryota; kingdom Viridiplantae; phylum Streptophyta; class Pinopsida; order Pinales; family Pinaceae; genus Pinus; species Pinus tabuliformis. The sequence continues at coordinate 3,055,439 of CM062805.1, read as the reverse complement.
CAAATTCAGGGAAACCAAGCAACATTCTTCAAGAAAGCATTAATAAACAAATAAATGATCTGGAATATGTAATTTGCATTTGAAAGAATTTACAAGAATTTGATACTAGAGATATTTTTAAATTCATTGCTTCTGATTCTCATTTCACCTCTATTTTGATATTTTTGCTAATAGCAATTTATCCCCTCTTTACTTTAATGTTGTTTCAAAAAATAGAGAGGCTGATATAAATGAATTGCTAATTAGTTTTTATAAAGATAGAGAATCATCCATTCATCATTCTTTTGTCATTAATGCACATATGCTTCATATTCCTTCTTGCTTTGGTACATCAGATGAGACTGAAGGGAATTCTAGAGAGTGTTGTGAAGTCATTTATGATAATTACTCTGACATTGAGGATGTTGATCTATCTTCTTCTCAAATGAATCCTTATGATCAAATTCAAATCACATGTGAAAATGAAGAACAGTCTAACTCAGAAATTCTTTCAAGTAGTTTTCATTTTTAAACAATTAATCATACTGATGATTTCAACATTCAGGAACCCATTCCAATCTATGATTTTTATCGTGATCGAATTCTCACCCATATTCATAGTCCCGACCCTCTCTTTAATTCACAAGTTTGTGTTTGAAAGAATTTTAATTCCATTATTTTGATCAATCCTTCTGAAGCGGAAATAACATCAAGTCAATCTCAATTGTGTTGTAACAATAATTTAATTACTACTGCAGATAACAATTTGATTTTGTTATTTTTCGTTCAATTATTTTGTTTGATTTCAGAATTACTTTCTATTTTCATTTTTTAATTTTCAAATATCTTATGCTGGCATATTAAGCGGTTCATTATTTAGCACTCAATTGATGCATTGCATGAATGGAAAAATGAAGTTTCAATTAATAATCATGAACATCAAGAGATATTATTCTTCCAATTCCAATTGATGTTCATTTCTAATCACTTGTTACTTTCCTCTCAAAAGCAGTGCTAACAAGAGAGTATATTCTTACAATATGACCAACTATCTAATTCTATTAATGATCTTCCATTGAATCTATCAAACTTCCATCCATACTCCATTGACCCATTTGAAAGGCACTTGGAAAATTTTCTTACACGAAAGATTATTAATAATTTAACATATGTACATAAGTCTGACAAATTTTTGCAGGCCATTTTATCTAAAAATTCATTTCCACAATCTGACCTGTTATCTTCCCCTTTAAACATCTTCCAATCATTAATGGAAATCCATCCAGATTTCTATGATCCAATTGAAATTCAACTAGAAGGGACATTTCAAGGGAAGGTAATTGTAAATAAGCTGCTTTTTGTAAGTATGTTAGCAATAAATGTACATTTTGCATTCAGATTTAGTTCTCTTAGTTTAATTATATTTGTATTTTTGTTACTGATGTTTGACATGTACATACATGCAGGAATTAAAATGAGAGAATGGTTATATTGGAAGTATGACTATACCTAGTCATGTTTCCTTCCATTCAGTTAGCAATAGGAATAGATCAATTTAGACTTAGATTCTTTTTATGTTTGCATTTATTTCAGTATTTCAGATTTTTAATAAGCAAGTAATGAATCCAAGTTTTTCTTGGCATCCCCTTTCATGTTTTGGAAAAGTGGCTTAGAACATATCAAAGTTCTTATGTAGTCAGATCATACACACTTGTGAGCCACTTGATTGTCTTGTTTTTGCAAAAAACTTCATCACATTGTTAAAAATGTTTTTTAATCATATATGAATAAATTCTAAGGAATTGCTATGGCTTGGCAATTTTTGATTCACAAGTATTTCTAAAAGGCTAATTTTCACCACCCTTGTCCTCTAATTTAAATTTGAAGAGGATTCAATTTGAAGGTTCATTACTTAGCATTTTTTATTGAATAAGTAGATGATTTTGAACATATGAAATTTGTGAGAAATGCATGGGAGAACTTGAATATTCATGAGGTAAACTTACATCCAATATTCTTCTAGGCATGCATTAATAGGTTCATCTTCATCTGCTGTTAGTTTTCTCTTTTTCATAGTTTACTTCCTATTTATGTTCTGTTTCTTTTGCAGGTTTTCATTGGCTTGATTTTGGAGACTACAGATAAGCAAACATTCAATCATTTACAATCTGCAACATGTTCACGAAATTATTTGTTGTTTCGTCAGAATTTGGGTATTCTTTAGTTTTTCTTCTATTCATTAAAACCCCGATAGACCTTTAATATATTATTGGAAGATTCACATCAAATCGTTATAATATCATAACTGTCCTCATAATAAAGTTTTGATAAAGTCATTCTCCGATCAAATATTTCTGATAGTTAATATAATTATTAAATGGGTTTTTATTAAAATGCAAAGTTGAGTTGGGCACTTTCTTTTGAATTAAATACTTCAAGAGCTCCTGACCCCATAGGATTTCCACGTAGTAATATCAGAGCTGTTCATATAAGCATCACTCAAAATACTCTGATATACCGATCCTTCGATCCTCTGATATCTCTTTTCATCCGTCCTCCAATATATGACATCTACGATCCTCCGATATCCTCATATCGCCGATCTTTGATATTCCCAATCCTCCGATTCTCCGATAAACCCCTCTTATCCATATGAGAAATTCCTATCAGATGTGACTCTTTTCAACCCCTGAAATCAAATATTCAATACAAGACTTCTGATATCCCTTCCCACTTATATTTTTAGTCGTTACGTTTTAATAATAAAATCCTATTGGTAAGAATATCAAATGTTTCAAAGATACTACCATGAGATTTCTCTGATATTTTTCTTCCAATACGTTCATGTGTGCAGACCCACGTGAATGTACATTTAGCAATAATGAGTCAATAATAATGTTCTACCTCCAATTGATACAACTGAAATAAAACACTTACATTCTTCATTGCTTAGATTTGCTACAAATGGAGGAAAAATTCACACAAAACACTTGCAGTGAATGATCTTATCCATGATTTTATCTATAATTGTTCCGAATATTAAAATTTCCGAGTTGAGTTGAACCATTGGATCACACACATTCATATTGTTTTCCCTTTAGTGATAGTCCTTTCTTCCAAAATGATTCTGAGCCTTTAATTGGTGAATTTTTGAATTCTAATCCTCTACATCTCATTTTTCCGAGTATTTCCTTAGAATTTTGGACTTTCTGACCTGTTGGACCCTTGGATTCATATTATATCGTGTTGATGGTGCTGGACCCTCAAACATGTCAGGGGATCTCCTCAGTAAGAAGTCCCAACTAGACCTCAGACCGTTTGGAGTAGGAGTTCCAATAGTGGGTAGTACGATATCGCCTTGACTGCTATTTCGCGCAGAGGTAAGTAAGATGTCCTTGTTGGAAGCAAGCGTGTGACCTTGCAACAAGTCAAGGAAGGTGCATGAAAGGCTCTAACACACAGAAAGGGGGAAGAGTGCACCCCTTATAAGCCTGCGATAGCACACAACTTGAAAGGGAACCCATGAGCTGAAAGGCATCATGAGATGGAAAGCATGATAGCCAACAATCCAAAGTGATGAGTTATAACAATAACACACTTTGATAAGATTCATACAAACACATAGAGAATAGTCCATATATATATGCGTAAATTACAACGACATACATCGTTAGAGTAACCAGGATAGTCGAACTACAATAACAATATATGCATGAAATGTGTTGGCTCTATTATATTAAAAGAGTGAAAGATCTAATCATACATACAACCATAACATCCACTAGCCCAAATAGTGGAATGTTATAGTCACTGCCACTTGGTCCTCCAAGAGATGTACTCACTCAACACTGTTGAGAAGCCAAGGCTTGTTACAATACACTCCAATCTTTCTCTAAGTTATACCTATTAGAAGCTTGGCTCCCAAAAGCCTATACAATGAGTTATCAGGTTCTATATATAGCAAAGGGTGGGGTGACCCTTGACATTCCCCTTTGTGATTCTTAGCCTACCCTCATGAATCTCCCACTTACACATGCCTATTTACATTCTACTATTGACACTTGGTCTTTAATTTTACAACATGTTCACAATACAATCTGCACATGTACCCATGTGAGACAAAAATGGGCTTGAGTAAGCCATACAAGACATCACTGAGACTCAAACAATTGTGCGAAGACTCACTCGTCAACATCCTCTTGGTGATCGATGGTGGCAAACTGATGCCAAGCTTGGTAGTTTGTTATGGTGTTCGCGTACTTCGTGGTGACATCCTTCTGAAAGAGAACTCTTGCCTGTGTTGGATCCGTTGACTATTTTTTCAATTTCATAATTAAATAGATAAACCCAATGATTTAGCATCAATTAAAAATCGTACTAACCTGATGCATAAATCCTCATGGATAAGATCCTCCATCAAGCCATGGCAAGTATTCCCATAATGAGAGTATAGATGTCATGCTACTTGACCCAAAATAGAAACATCGACTTGACTATGTGGATTTGTTAATATATAATCACTACAATCTGAAGGTCCTCACATGGAGGTTTAAGATATTCCTCCAAAGGATATTGTTTAGAGGCCACTACAACTGAACCATACTACATTAGACTACCTGTGAGATGTGCTATCACAATGCTAGTATCATAAAGGCGATTTAAAAGGTGAGGTACCAGTGGTGGGGTTAGGCATGTGCCTAGGAATAGGAGGGCCCCTCAATGTATTACATCTAACATTTGGTCGATACTAGGTAGATCCAATACCAACCCATTGGAACACACTAATGTCAAAATAGTTCATGTGGAAATAAATTATGGAATCAACCCACAATTTGTGAAGAAGATGTGATGGTACCTCTCTATTATTACAAGGAGGTTTATCGAAAACCATAAGCCAATGACTCATTCACCTCTATTTCCATGGATACCAATCCATGCAAAGACATATCTTCCTCGAATTAAGGGGTTCATTGGATCTAGGATCAAGAAACAACCCCACAATAATTTGTTTGGTGATATTCAAATATTTAACTTTCTCTTTACTTATACCAATGGACATAATTCTCTCATATTGGTCATATATTCAATTATACTTGTTAATTGACCATGGGCATGGTTAATGGAGGTAATAATATTATTAAAGGATTGGCTAATGAAACTTGTGGTGGTTCCCTTATGTTCCTAAGCTCTCCAATCAATATTTTTAATTGATATAAGTCCTTTGTAATCTGTGTCTGTGGGTTGGTATTTGCATTCAGGTAAATGTTTTCTTATGGCTCTTGTAGTGCTACCCTTATGTTTCTAAGTTCTTCAATCAATATTTTCAATTGATATAAATCTTCTGTAATTTGTGTTTGTGGGTTGGTATATGCCTTCAAGTTTTCTTGTAGTTCTATTATGGGGTTGGTTTCTTGATTTGGGTCTAGCTTTTAGCCATCATAATGTTATATAATCAATTTACAATTAAAAAAAATTCTTTACTTTTTTTTTTCTTCGTACATAAAAAGAAGAAGAAAGGAAAGATGAATTATCTTTGAAGCTAAATGACTAGGGAACCTCTAAAGCCTTTTGAGTTGGGAATCTTAAGTAGGGGTGTGCGCATGTTCCAATTGTGTTGGAAAATGGTTAGCAAATGGGAAACCATGCAACCTTTTTTAATACATAGAGGAATGTACATACATTAATTTAAAAAAAATATATGCACTTTATTTTTTAAATAATGTGTGCATGTTCATATGCCATGTCAGAAACTAAACGCGAAGGTTTGACAAAGGTCAAATCTAAAAAGGAGGAACGCTCTCATGTTTATGAGAATGCATGCATGTTCATAAAAGTTCCATGCTCATGTGCTCCCTTTTCACCAAAATTTGGTAGCATCTCCATGTGAGCACCCCTAATTTCTATGAAGACTTCCTCAAACCACCACATGAAACCATGAATGGTTCATAGGCCCTTGGCCATCATCAAATAATGGAAACAAGATCCTTAGGATCTTGCTAAAGCTTCTTAAGCTTGAGATCCTTAGGATCTTGCTAAAGCTTCTTAAGCTTGAGATCCTTAAACAATTACTTGAACTAATATGTAAGAAGTTTATAAGGGGAATTTGGCATTGAGATGAGATTTAGGCACCATGAATACATTTTTGGAGATGTGTGTCAAGGCATAAACATGGTTAAGTAACACATAATGATATTAATCCCTCACTAAACTTTCTTTAGCCTAATAACCATGAAAAGACTTGGAAACAATGACATGAGACGTCTCTAGAAAGTATTTAACATTTGAGTTGAATATGGACAAAATTATGAAATCTTAGACATTGTGGGTAGGTCTTAGGTCCATGACCATAGTTGCATGAGTGAAAAAAGAGACTAGATACTCCTAAATCATGCTTGTCATGCTCAAGAACCATGAACGAGTCCTCGAACCATATAAAAATGAAAATGATTAGTGAAGTATTACAAAGGCCTCAAGTATTTAATAAAGCTTCTCCAGCTCAAGCATGGGGAAAGATGCATTGAAATATCTAAGTAGATTATGACTACTATTAATTGGTTTTGGGAAGTAATGATGTGTCTATGGGCCTATACCATGGTCAAAAGGAAAACAAGTGCCTTATATGTGAAAAAGAACCTTCTAGACCTCTAGTGCTATGAACAATGTCTCCTACCACGACACATGTCCTCTCTATGGAGGTTTGACTCATGAGTGACATTCCAGAAATTTTAATTTAATTATCAATAATCATTAGGTGAATGGTAGGGATTTAATCTCCACAGAATATTCTAGAATATTCTTAGTAGTATCCACAAGTCAAAGGTTGCGATTTATCTCCAAAGAATTTATGCCCTTTTGCTATTTTAATTTAATTAATTAATTCAAAAAAATATCATATGAAATAATATATGGTTTTTTGGGCATGTGGTATTGACAAGACATGATATTGGTCCATGATATTGTAACAAAGCCTCTTTAAAAATTAAAACTCCCCATGAGGATGAATCTCCATGGTTAAGAATCTTGTCTCTTTTTTATTAAATGTATATATATTTAATTTATATATTAATTCTTTTTATCAATAATAATAATAATAATAATAGATATCATTTTTTTTTGGGATTCAACTGTGTTAAGTAAGTCATTCATGTATGACCATTTCCATGAGAGGTAGTCGTAACTAACTAATTTCTCATGATTTTTGAATAGTTCACTTAGTACTCATTGCATCAGGTGATGCTCACATATGTATACTCATTTAAGAATTCACAAGCCTCGAAGCCAATACAACAATATTCATAAGCACAAATCAATACAACAATATTTATCAAGGCATTATAGCTCATTATGTCACTAACATAGATTTTAACCATATATATAAATATATATAAGGTTACCCCACACGTATACTCACTTAAGAGTTCACAAGGCTCGAAGCCAATACAACAATATTCATAAGCACAAATCATTACAACAATATTTATCAAGGAATTATAGCTCATCATGTCACTAGCAAGGATTTGAACCATGCCAAATAACCCAATTGACTTTTGTATAATAATAATAAAAATAATAATAATAAAATTTGGTATAATAATATTTAAGTTTATTAAGTCAATACAGCAATATTTATGGGCAAAAACCATTACAATAATATTTATCAAGGTATTATAGCTCATTTTGTCACTAACAGGCATGTGAACCATGCCAAATAACCATATTGACTTATATATATAATAAAATTTGATACAAGTTTATTTATCAAGACTTTATAACTCATCATGTTACTAGCAGGGATTTGAACCATACCACATAACCTGTATATAATAGGCGAACATCATTAAAAGAGAAAAAATTAATTAATAATAATATTATTAATTACCATTTAATGTTATATTTCGATTATAATATTATT